>CAKAOJ020000003.1:3462500-3917500 GCA_916701645.2 Sebastolobus alascanus
GCTAGTACCCGTTAGCTTAGCTTAGCACAAATACTGGAAACAGTGGGGAACAGCTAGCCTGGCTCTGTCTGAAGGTGACAAAATATCTCCAGTAACTTCCTGGAGTCTCCACTGGTTGCCTGGCAACTGCTCAGAGCCAAGAAATAGTCACTCATAGCACACTCATTTTCTGCATTGAGGTAACAAATGAACAAATAAATAATGAAAGAAATACACTTTTCACCCCTGTAACTCTCTTTCTCACTCTTTTTCATCTGCCCGTCCACACTTGCACGTCACACTGTGGCTGTCCACACTGGGGGCCCGGGCTGGGGGGCGAACTGTGCCGTGCACATCACAACAGCCCGAGTGCGGGTTGGGACGTAAGATCGATAGATGGATAGATGTCAAGAGGCGCATATATCTAGTATTTTCACATTTTATTTCTTCATAATGAAAAGGTCCAAGCCTTCAGGTGTGCGAGGAAGAAAATGGAGAAAAAAGGTGGAGAAAAATAAAGCCCTATAGAGGTATGATTATGGCCTCCAGCGGCGGCCTGGGGGGGCTCCGAATCAGAATTTCGCCTAGGGCACCAAAAGGGCCTGAGCAGGCCCTGATCATTTGACAGAGTCAGGCTAGCTGATTCCCCCTGTTTCCTCGCTTTGTGCTAAGCTAAGATAAGCTAACGGACTGCTGTCTTTAGTCTCATATTTAACTGACAGATATGAGCGGTATCAATCTCCTCATCTGAGTTGGACTGAATCGTCAGGGTAACGGAGAGTGGGACGTAATTGCAGACCAGAGGAATTTTAAAGTTAGCCCCAGAAGGGTAACCACAAATATCGCAAGCGACTGAAGGGGAGAGGGGAAACATTAGACTGAAAAAGAAAGACTCCTTAGATTAGTGGACTCAGATAATAAAATAAAACACCACTGCTGGGCAGCTGATGGAGGATAAACTCTCTGGGAAACGGAGTCAAGTCGACTAAAGAAAAAGACAGCAATGCAAGGTCAAAGCTCGAAGAGCAAACAGAAAATGGTGCGCAAATCACTCAGATAGGTTCACGTGGTAACTTCTGCTGATACACACACCTCTTCAGCAGAATGAAGCTCTCACAATGAGACAGTGAGTCAGCATCTGACCACAGAAAACCAGGGCTAGATATAGGCTCCATACACCTGATCCTCATCAGGGACAATCAGGCTCAACAGCTGCCCCTCCTCAGAGATAATGAACCAACCAGCCTGGTAACCCTCACATGAACGAACACCAACAGCAAACCAACAATCATGCTAAAAAATTCAGGCTAAATAAATATAACATTTTTTGGTGATAGAGGGAATGCCATTGGGTGATTAAATTCAAAAGGATTTATAAAGACACTCATCAACTGTCTAAAATGCAAAACCTCTGGGGCGAATGAACATGTTGATTAAATTTCACGGCAGTGTGCCCATCAGATTATGATGTTTATTGTTTATAAGTAGAGAGTTTGGCCTCATGGTAGTGCTAGAGGAAATGTGCACTGGTCACCAAAATCACTGTGAGTCATCCTCTGGGAATAAAGAATAAATACAGCAAATTTCATGGAAATCAAGCCATAATGTTTGGACCAAAGTGTTTCAGGAGGAAATTGTGTCCTAACAGTGGTGGTAGAAGGTTAAGGGGTCAACAAAATATACAGCCCGTTACCGACGCTTTGTCCCGCCCATCGGCATGATACCAATGCACAAGACACCCTTTAGCACCTGTAGGAAACCTTTTCAAGTAACTGCAATTTAGACCCATCCGCGGCAACAGTAAACGCTCAGAGAAAATGCTCCGGGAGTGTGGTGACGTAGCGTAAAGAGCGAATAAAACCCACACACATAGGGTGGGTGGGTTGGTTTATGGGTCCAACAACACAGGGCTTTCAGTGCGTTAAGTTTCACTTTCATGTTACAATCAGCTGTTCGTTTGTGTCCCGTGTTCCTAACGTTAAGTCTCATTTTCACTGTACAAACATTATTTTAAGCCCAACCATGTTGTTTTTTTCCTAAACCTAACTAAGTGGTTTTGTTGCCTAAACTTAAGCAAGTGTTTTTGTTTACTTGACAACGTTAAGCATGTTTTTACTGCGACCGAAAAGTGACGCCGAGGGGTCTGATAAAGTGCCAGTATGTGACGAGTTGGGATGAGAACGTGTTGCAATATAGGAATCATCCTCTGGGGACCATGCACAGCCAAACCAAATTTCATGGCCCAAAATCGATTTGACATTGGACGAAAGATTTAGACAACACAGAAGGCAAAAAGCGCACCAAAAATGAGTTATACAACCAATAATACCTGTGTTTCCTTACCTGAACCTGATCCACAGTTCTTAAATCTATTTTCTCCACTTCCTGCGAAGGTGAAATAATAACGAGGAGGGTTTGGATCATCACCTTTCTTTTCCACGGAAATCATTCATTTTGTTGAGCGCTGGCCGTGGCCCAGGAGCCTGCTACTGTTTTCCTGCGTTTTGTTCCCATTCACACAAACAAATGCTTCTTCGACCTCGGTAAATCCAGAGGACGCCTCGAGACCCCCATGAACTCAAAACGAGAATCCGGCTGCTCACTCGCTCCCATAACTTTAGATTCTGTTCACACTTTCTTTAGTCCTTTTTTACCCTTACAAGACCTCCCAGGGAGACACCTTAAGTGTATGCACTCATATGTGTGTGTGTTTCCACCAGCTTGGAACTCGAGGACCCCACAGCTATGACTTATAGCTCACGTCGACAGCCAGTTATTCATGCGTCCCTTCAGGCCTCTGTGTTAAAACTGCCTTCTTTATCACACCCCTCGAGTGACCCAAAGACGCCAATGAATCAAACGTTTTTCTGCAACAATCTAATTTTCCACAGGAAGGGATTTAGAAGTGAACATTTTACGCTCCTGTTTTACAACCCTGGGAGGGATTTTAAGTGTGCATGTACTGTAATGTTGGACTGGTGGCAGCAGAATGTGTAAAAAGCTAAATTAATTTCTCTTTAAATGTAAAGAGTTGGAGGGTGTCCAGCTTCCAGTGGTATCTGCAGCTCATGAATGGGAACATAAAACACTCTGGCAGGAATTCAGACTGAGTTAGCCGCCCTCGAACCCAATGTCTGTGGCCACGCTGAGGGCGTGTCCCCACTTTGATGGGACACCCGCCCTAGACAGGCCCTCCTCTAATTCCAAACCCTTAAACCCCACAAATAAAGTCAGGGGTTAGCGCCATCTGTTAGGTTTCAACATAATCAATCCCAACGATTTGTCTGAGGATCTGAGTTTGGTGTATGTGTTGAGTTTATGATCTTCACATCTTTATCTTCATTCATAGCCTAGTATTTATTATGGACAGGGCCTCTTGTGTTAACAGACGCTGAATCGCCCCTTTGTCTCTCTTCCTCGTCTATCGAGTCAGTTGGAGAGGGGACCATCGCCACTGTGTTTGCTTCTTTGCTACCGTTCGCCTCTGTGTCCATAACTCTGAGCTCAGTGGGCATGTTTCTCACACCCCTCACTCCAGCTGGGGGACAGGAAGCCAGTGCGTCTGTCGAGCTGTTGTGTCTCGATGGCAATGTGTAGGGACGGCAAGAATGCAGCACCCAGATGCTGGATCTCAAGGAATCCCCCTGCTGACGCAAGGCCAGGCCGGAGGAATCTGCTGCCACATCAATGTTAAGCCAGAGGAAAGATTCAGACTGCATGAAGGATGAATCATTAGGAGACTATAGATCTCTTTATTGTTTAAATAAACAAAAACCTCAGGGCCTTGTTATTTTTTATTGGTGTCAGCAGTAGCCTTAAAGACATATCACATGTTATGATTACAAAAATAGCTGTCAAAATAAGGTTCTTATTAGATAGATAAGATGCACATTTGCAGCAATGATAGGTTATATAAAGACGATCTTACACACTGGAAACAAAAAATTATCCCATACAAAGGAGAATACCCCAAATCTAGTCTGACATCTCTCTCATGTTAGTTTTCCAGCACCTTTGATGTCATTTCACTTTTGTCTGGGCGTATAACGTTAATGAGAACAGCACACGTCCACTGCAGTATGTGATCCGAAGCGCTGATCAAAGACCCCAGAGACGGATGGGTCATATGATCTGGCTGAGTCCACTGTGAGACTCAGACGGCCAAGACAATTCATGAATTAAATCAATTCAAAGCTCTCGAGGATGAGGCCCAAAAGTGTGTTTCCTCATCGCTTTTATGCACTTAAACTCCCAGAAAAAAAATTTTTTCACATGTATTCAAAATTAAGTTTATCTCTTTGTTTTTATTTTATTTCTATACCATCTTTCATACAAGAAATGCAACACAAAGTGCTTTACAATAAAGGAAAATAGACATAGAATGAACATAAAGAAAACAGGGACAGAATGCCATAGTTAATGTAAAATAAGATGGGAAATAAAAGACACTTGATAAAATAAGAAAAATAAATAAATAAATAAATAAATGTAAAAAATATAAAAACAAGATTAACCATTATAAATTAAATTAAATTAAATTAAATTAAATTAAATTAAATTAAATAATAATAGTATATATATATATATATATATATATATATATATATATATTTATATATATACATATATTTATTATTATTATTATTATTATTGTTATTATTATTATTATTATTACTATTGTTATTGTTATTATATTTAAACCAGTGCCCACATGTGCAGCATACAAAGGTAGTGTAGAGTTTCTTCATGTTTTTGTCCGAGTCCATAAATTGCTTTATTAACATTTTTATCTGCAGACTTAATGGTTTATTCTAACTTTTAACTTGAGAAACTCATGACCCTTTAATAATAATGACTTACTCAGTTACTAATAAACTATCATGTCTGCTGTTAGAAATGTTGGTAAATCACTGATAAAGAGTTAAATCTTTCTCACTCTGTAATAACCTGTTAAATTTGTCTCTCAGTGGTGAAAAGTAACTACTAACGTCCATTTTCTGCTGCTTCATACTCTCTTCTATAACAATACATTTCAGAGGAAAATTGATTTACTCCACTACATTTATCAGATTTAGTTGTTTCACATGAGATTTCACATAAAAGCATATAATAATCTCATAAAATACAACACATTGTTAAAGATTAAACCAGTGATGTGCAACATTTTTGTCTTGCAACCTCTTACAAAACATCTCTGTGAGGTTGGGTCCCCTTGTTTAGTTTCAGATGTCTATGAGTTGTTAGCAGTTCCACCAGTTTTTCTTCTTTCCTCTTCCATTAGTCATCACACAACCTCAGAGGTATTGTGTGACCACTGGATTAGACTACCTAAACCTGTATATTAAGTAGGTCAAACTAGCTCCACTTGGAGCAGCTACAATGGTAAAATGCTGCTTATGCAGTACTCTTACTTCTGATACTTTAAGTTCATTTTGCTGATAATACTTCTGTTTTGAATGCAGAACTTTTACTTGTAATGGAGTATTTTTGGTACTTTTACTTATCTGACTGCTTCTTCCATCACTGGAGGCTCTGCAGCTCTTACCCATAAGTTAAGTGGTCTATAAAATATGATTAGTTAACATTAATAAAGCCATTAGTTACAACTTATAAACTCTCTGTAAAGTATACCTTAAAAAGTGACCTGCTTTTTGTACAATAGGACACTTAAGACCAAGCCACGATCAAACAACAGTGTTAACAGACAGCACTGTCTCCGTTTACTGTTACGTTTAAGGGCGTGGAGGGCATCACCACATGCTTTCAGACACACTAATGTCTGTCACCTGCCTGAAATGAGCCGTAAACAAGGACGGAAAGTGAAGTTGAGTTCATAACGGCGTGATGAGCAGAAACTAAGAGGAGCTGGAATGCTACTGAGAGTCAAACTGGCCCATCAGCTCAGTATAATGGTCATATTTGGCTGTCATACCGTGGCATTCCCCGCGTGCCCAACATGGAGATTGCCATGCACGTCACTCCCAGTATTCCAATTTCTTGGGTTGGAGAAGTCACGGAAAAATCCATCTTATATAACCAGCAGCTAATAATCATGGGCTTCTCTGCTCCTCGTGCTAACGTTATCTGCTGCCACCACAGAAAGTCTCCTCTCTAAAACCCAAATTATAGGCCAAAAAGCTCTTATGTAATAATTACTAAGTATGATAAATTGTCAGCAAAAATGTTCGCCCCAGATGCAGCCGAGTGATCTGCTCACGTTGGAGGACTTCTACCCGGCGCATCGTGCAGAGCAGCACGTTTCCCACAGCTTTCTACTGACCTTTGCTCTGTCATCTCATAAAACAGATTCAACTGCTGTCTGCCACAAGGGTGTCTGATAAACTCACCAGCGTGTCACTGCGACCGCTTCTATCTCTCTCGAACGGCACGGACAGATTATTAGTACAAGAGGAGGAAGACGAGATGTACAATAAAATGAAGGGAGTGATGTGTGATTAGCACGTAGCAGCGTTTACAGTAAGCACAAGCACACTTAAGGGACTTGGCTCCTGGTCTTGGTCATTTTATGTGACGGAAATGATGTTGAGAGGCGATAAGGCCCAGATGGTCCTTGAGAATGTTTTGTATCTGCATCCTTAGACATTTACATAATCCGCTGTTTATTTGGAATAAAAAAAACCTGGCCTGTGATAATAAATAACTCTCCTTGGTGATAAGGGAGCCAAAAAGTGTTTTGGGTTTTAAGAGACATATTATTCTTCTTTAATTTGATATTTTTTTACAAGCAATTATGGTATTTGACTCTATAGCTCTTGCATGTGGCACAACATTATCAGCATCATATTTCAATTTCTGGACCGAAAAACACTACATGGAAATTTGAACTTGTATCAAAGTTACACAGCCGGGGTTGTGAGGGTCACTTGCCACTCAGCAGGCTGGTTGGGTTAATTATCTCTGAGGAGGGGCAGCTGTGGAGCCTAATTGTCCCTGATGAGGATCAGGTGGTGGCAGCCTATATCTACCCCTGGTTTCAGTGCTCTGGTGCTGACTCACCATTTAGCTTCTTCTCAGAGCGGCAGTCTCTTAGAGTGGGTTAGGTCTGTGTGGCCTGCCTTTGCTGGTTCTTTTGTTTCATTTAAGTTCTAGTCAGCTGCTCGGCAGTGGTGTTTTAGTTTTAGTCTTTTCAAGGTATATTGTGAGTGTAGGGAGCCTTCCTTTTAGGCCTGTTTTCATTTGGTGTTTCCCCTCTCCCTTTAAATCGCTTGCGATTTTTGTGGTTAACCTTCGGGATTAACTTTTAGATTCCCCTGGTCCGCAATTGCGTCCTTCTCCCCGATCCCCCAACACGGGAGGTGTCTTCAAAGACCCCTGTAACAGTAGAACTAGTAGAGAGGAATCAAAGTCAGAGATCTGACTTATCGTCGTCTAACTCCTAAACTGCAATCTTCTGAACAACCTAAACACTAAGCATTGCATAGTAATGACGTATTGCTACTAGGGCTGTCAAAGTTGACGCGATATTAACGCAAATTCGTTTTAACGCCACTAACTTCTTTGATGTATTAACGAAACTTGCGTTTTTTAGGTTTTAGCGGGCTCAGTTTTAAAGCTAGAGTAACGCTCCAAACTTACGCTAAATTTTGATGGGGAAAAACTGTCATGGACATTTTCAAAGGGGTCCCTTGACCTCTGACCTCAAGATATGTGAATGAAAATGGGTTCTATGGGTACCCACGAGTATCCCCTTTACAGACATGCCCACTTTAGGATGATCACATGCAGTTTGGGGCAAGTCATAGTCAAGTCAGCACACTGACACACTGACAGCTGTTGTTGTCTGTTGGGTTTGAGTTTGCCATGTTTATATTTGAGCATATTTTTTATACTAAATGCAGTACCTGTGAGGGTTTCTGGACAATATTTGTCGTTGTTAATTGATTTCCAATAATAAATATATACATACCTTTGCATAAAGCAGCATATTTGCCCACTCCCATGTTGATAAGATTATTAAATACTTAAAGGGGCTATATGTAAGAATCAGAAATTGCTTGTTCACAGCGACACCTGTGGCCGCAATGTCAACGAAAGTCAGCGTCCTGTTGCTCGCGCTCGCGCTTGTGCTCGCGCTACATTGACATGAACGAGCACCGGTCTAAACAGTGAGGCGACACACGTAAGCTAAAACACAATATCACTCTATATTTCACCTGCTTGGCAGTAATGTTAGCTGACCAGACGAAGGTCTCTCCATGGATCAATGCTGATTCTAGTGCTGGCTTTTCCTGTCTCAGCCCGCTGACCCGGAGGAAACGGGATGCGGAGCTCTGTCACTTCACAAGTCACGGGAAACCTCTGTTGGTCTGGCGTAGCTGCAGCATTTATTTCTGCAAAAACGTCCACTGCACATTCACTAGATATTCTCAGAGCTAAACTAACTCTTCTGCAGTGTGCGCGCGTGCACGTGGAGTTGGAGCGAGCCGAGCAGGTGAGAACGAGCGCGGTGTGCAGGCAGCAGGCAGCAGGAGCAGAGCTGCTGCGCGCTCGCGTACCCACACGCGAGCGCGCATGGGATTCCGACCCGTTATGATTTATGCGCGTGAAAAGTTACAAATAGTCCCTTTAACAAATCTCCCTTTAAGGTACATTTTGAACTGATAAAAAAAATGTGTGATTAATTGCGATTAAATATTTGAATCGAGAAATGTCCTTTAGCCATGATAATTGCTTTATTTTACCAGCCATTCTAACGACAGACTAATTGAAATTGACATGAATTACAGCAGGAAGTGGAACAGAAAAACAAACATCACATAAAGCAAACATGTTATCCAGATACTCCAAGCACTTTGAGAAATTTGAGGTGGAGTTTTATCTCAGCTTTTATTGCAGTGCAAGGTTATCTCTGTTTCACTGCAGCATGAACAGAAACCGTGGAGGAATCAACCAATGAACACGCAACAGTGTTAAAAAAAGCCCCAATGACAAACCAGAACAGGTATGTTAGAAATGAAGACAGGTGACATTTCTTTCCTAGGAGTATTTGTTGAGGTAATAACACGGATTAGCTCTCAACTGTGGGAGTGTGGGACATGCTGGGCCTGTGCTGAGAGCATAAGACAAAGGGCGTTGAGGATATATGATCTTCTGAATGCGTCAGTCATCCGTCAATTAGAGAAAAAGAGTGACAGGCATTAAGCAGGTTTGCATGCCACAGGTGTAAGATGTGGTTATGTCATTGTGTTCTTCACACCTGGGAACTGAACGTCAAGGCAGTGATTATGCAACTGTGGTGTTTGGGCTGACAAAATGGGTTGCGTTCGGGGCCAGCTCCAGCCCTTTTGCTGCCCTAGGCGAAATCCGTAAACCACAACACACATCAGACATTACAATGGTTTTAAGACAGATTTTTATTTTCATAAATAACTGTATTTATCATAAAATAAATAAACTATTGGTCCATGATATTGTTAGCTTAGGTCTTGTCTACACGTTAACAGATATATTTAAAAACAGATATTTTCCTCTACATTTCGGCCTCTCGTTCACACGCAAAGTTTTGGGTCCTTCTAAGGTGCAGATTTTTAACAACTCTGGTTAGTATCAGTGTGGACGTGTAAAACGGAGCGTTTGGGAAACGATGGCGTCTTATTAACAATAATAATACAAAAAATTCTATATACGTGTCGACGGGGAATTTAGAGTTTGTGGTCAGTTTTACACTTTTATTAACAAATAAGCGCGGCCAGTGTGAGAAAGGGAGTTGTGTTCGTGTAATTGTCTAAGGTGATAGCTATTGTCAGACTTGTCTTATTATGCTTATGCAAGCTTAATAAAATAGGTGGGGTATCCTCGAGCAGCAGAAAACAAAAGAAAACAGCAACAATGCAGACGCTAAGACTTCATTATTCAGGTCTAAGCACTGCATATCTCAACTGCAGAGCACATTAATCTCCTTTTGTGTGAACAGTATGCATTTGAGAGCCAGAGGAAGTGGGTTTGCTAAGAATTTGCACATGAGTACACAGGAAAGAGCTTCAGAAAAAGAGAGGAAGAAACACGTGTACCTGCAAAATGAAAATGTTTGCAGTTCTTTTTTTATGTGTGTAATGTGAGGTGTTTATGTTTGTGGGAATGTCTGTAGAGGAAGTCTCACCACTTACTGTCATGCATGCTAACACAATGCTTCATGTCTACAGACTTAGTTACAGTGTGTGTCCAGACTCAGCTGTAAACAGAGGGTAACCAGGTGGTGGGCGGAATGCGCTTCTGATTTCATCAGTGTCTGTTAGAAGGCAAGAAGGTGCACGGGGAAGCATTATTTAGAAATGATTCAGACAAAAAGAGAGAGAGACCGTGAAGAGAGAGAGAGAGAAAGAAAAGGAGGCTGTTTGGTGTGAGAACTGTGCCGAGTGAGAGTGTACTGCTAAAACATGCCTGCATTGACTGCCGAGAACTGTTTTTACATGATAAAGGGTAAATACCAGCGTCGCTGAGTCACTTGCCGTGCCCCGACACACCATCCATCACTCCATTTCACCACATCACAGGTGAGGTACTGATGCATGGAGTGCCTGGCATTCTCCGCCTGCCGCACCTGGAGCAAAGAGGAAGAGAGCCAAGAAAGAAAAGATAACTGGAATGTGTGCTATTATTCACAATAAATACAAAAAATATTAAATATAAATACAGCCACTCAATATTCTTATTTATTTTTAGTTGAATGTTCTTCAATGCTTCACATTGACCCCTTGAAGCTGCTCAGCGCAACCATAGACGTCTGCAACTGTATTTTCCCAGCCAGACCAGTGATTTGACCCAGCAAACCTCCGCCGATTTCATCTGCACTTTGGCAATCTAAATGTTCTCCTGTATGTTATCTAACCAGCTGGATCTCAAGCCTCCGATGCATAGTTAAGATACGTTTGTGCCTGTCGACCGAACAAAACGACCACGATGGCGCAGCTGCAGGGGGAGTGCGTACACACACTGGAACTGTCCGGCGTTGACCTCCAGCTTATAGGCCGTGACTAAAAGACATCCGTGAGCTAAATACATGTCAGGTCTAGAGACTCGAGTGCCTGAAGGCCGAGAACAGAGCAGGAACAGGATGTCCCAACTTCCAACAGAGAGAAAGAATGCCTCGAGCGGTTGATTCAGGGGAAATTTCCCATGACACAATCATCGCTACATCCTGGAGCTCGGAGGTTTTGTATACAGACTGGTCCAGCGGAACGCAGAACCGGCAGGTCAGGCAGCGGCGCCCAAGGGTTACAGCTGACGTAAAGCCTCATGGCCAGCAGGCAACCATAACCCCTGAATCCCATATATCAAACAACTCTGGGAAAATGTATAAAATATGATGCCCAAATCCCCGCTCATGACACGACCTGACTGACCTTTGACCTTGCTCTGGGCCTCCCTTAAGTCCACAGCAAGACTGTAATGTTGTTGCACTTGAAATATTGATATGTTTCTCTCCATCTTGGTCTTGCATCGAGCACAACGAATAATGGTCGTGCAGCTTTGTCATTAATAATGGTTTCAGACAGATTTCTTTCTATAAGAATAAAACATGCATGTCAGTATAATCCAAAAAGTATCAGGTAATTATTAAGCTTGTTCTACTAAAATGCTTTCAGGCAATTCTGTAGATTAGACATTTAAAATGTGCTGATTCTGCCTCCATGTGTTCAAAACTTCATACTTTCCACACGTCTTCTCCTGTTTCAGCCATGATGATTTTACCAGCGAGCCCCACTCCCTCTATATTACCTTGTGAAAAATGCACTGTGCATTTCTCAGGCTCTCTCTTTACCCTCTATTGAAGTAAACCTGCCATCCGTCGTCAGAGCAGTCAGAGCCACGTCACTCATCGGTCGGCGGTTTATAAGTAGGCATATAAAGTTATAGCTTCTTGGTTTGGCTTATTTTTTTATCATCCTGGATTAAATTCTCAGAGGAGGGAATTCTTTCGACCTCTCGCTCCAGTCCCAGTTGTCCTGTAGGCTGGATGGGTTTCACAGAACAGGGGATGCTTTCTATTTTTACCACATCTCCCTGCAACATCTGATATAAGAGCACTATAACCAACTGCAACACACACAAGTGAAAGTCTTCTCTCAAACATTGACAGTTTACTTTGGAAATGTACAGTTCCAGTGAGCAAAGAGCTACATACATGCATACATACAATAGTGAAATAGAAGAAACTCTGGAGAGACACCAGAAATAATAACATGTCTCCAGACAAAACATGTTATAAGTGAAAGAGTTGAGAGGCTGAGAGAGTTTGATGGAGTATTATAGTTGGAGAAAAGGATATGGATTAATACTGGGGGTTGAGAAGAGAGGCAAGAAAAGGTCAGAGACAAGAGTACAGAGTAACTCTCATCAGATGCAGACGCATTGGTGTAATCATGAAATCCATCAAGTCTAGACCCAAGCAGTCAAACGGTGGTTTTACAAAGTGAAACAAAACCTCTCAGACAGATAGAGAGGAATTCATTTGATATCAGATGTGAATGCTGCGGCACGGAGACAGCACAAGACAAAAACACCAATCAAAATATTTTAGGGCAGTGGATCCCAGACCACAGACCCCGATTTCATATGATTTTGTCCCAGGGTCCCCCATGATTTTTGCTTTTAGATGTTTTGTTACAGAAAGTGAATGAAACCCATGACCAAAATAGTCATACAATCATTATTGTGGTACTTACTTATGATAATTACAGTCAAAATAAATTAGTCCCCTTTTTGCTGGGGACCCCCCTCAAGGATCCCTGGGGGTCCCCAGACCCCACTTTGGGAACCACTGTTCTAAGGAACTGTTCTAAGTAGTTATGTTTAACTGAACAAAATGAAGAAGGATAATCTGACCTACATAAGACACAAAGTCACAGTATCTCAAACTATGGTTACTTAGATGTATAAAAAATGACAGTAGTATCATTGTGTCATATCAATGTGAGAGGTCAGAGAGCAGCCTTCTGTCAGATGTAGGCCTACCCCCAAAGCCCTGTCAGATGAAGGATATGTCATATGAGTGTGAAGGGTGGTGCAGTCCCGTGGGTCTGATGCACGTTCATTATAGGAAAATAACTCCGGATTTAGCTCTTAGTTAATTTTACAACTTGTAGGACATAATGATTTAAATGAGGGCTATTTAAGTGTTCGTACTGGAAAGTTGATTTACCTAAAATATACATTCAAGGCTATGGACTCAATGGCATTTTCAGTCCAAAATAGCGGCAACGCTACCGCAGCGCCATCTAGCAGCTTTGCTTCTATACTCTTTGACTTGAAAGTGTCAATCTTGAAGATTTCATTCAAATAAATGTGTCTTAAGTCACTATCTATCGCCAAATGAGGTAACACAATGGTTATTGAGCCTATGGCCCACTGATGATGTGATATTTACAAATTTGCAGTATTATGAATCTGTGGTGACATTCCAGGAAAATATGCTGATGTATACACACAAAAAGTGGAACTATATGCACTGAATTCTGAAAACTAGTGACCATAGAAACAGCATGTTTCTATTCTGCTTCTATTCCATTCCAACACAATTCTATTGTTTTCATTCAAATTCTAAATCAACCAGGACTGAAATCTTAAGGATTGTCACTTTAACTATTTTAACTTTTATCCAACAATTTCAACCATTTACTTTTAGCTATTTAATTATTTCAACCATGTATTTATAACTTTAAGCTACTGTTTATCCATTACTTTCAGCTAAATGTTTTAACTGTTTATTTATTACTTTAATATGTGGACATGTGTTTTTATTCACTTTCTATTTTATCACATGTACCCCCTGGCAACTGCAGAAGTAAATCAGTCAGGTAGGGTATCTTTGAAGTTGGTGTCTCAAGCCTGTACTATCCTCAATAACACATTTGCAGAATATTACGTGATGCAGTACCACACAGTAAATGTTTTTTGTCAAATCATGTGTTCAGCGTTGCTGTTTGTCAGCATCCTCACTGCTCAGTGAAAGGTTTTGCTTCAGATATGATCTCCCTGTCATATTATTTTTAATCATATTATTTTTATTAAGGTTGTCAATTGATAAAAATATTGAATCACGATTAATCGCATGATTGTCCATTGTTAATCACGATTAATCGTAAATTAATATTTTTTTTATCTGTACCTTAAAGGGAGATTCATCAAGTATTTAATACTCTTATCAACACGGGAGTGGGCAAATAAGCTTGCTTTATGCAAACGTATGTATATATTTATAATTGGAAATCATTACCAACACCTGACAATGACAAATATTGTCCAGAAATCCTCACAGGTACTGCATTTAGCATAAAAAATATGCTCAAATTATAACATGGTAAACTCAAACCCAACAGGGAACAACAGCTGTCAACTGCATGTGATTATCATGAAGTGGGCATGTCTGTAAAGGGAAGACTCGTGGGTACCAACAAAACCCATTTTGATTCACATATCTTGAGGTCAGAGGTCAAGGAGCCCCTTTGAAAATGGCCCGGCCAGTTTTTCCTCGCCAAAATTTAACGTAAGTTTGGAGCTTTATTTAACCTCCTTCGTGACAAGCTAGTATGACATGGTTGGTACCAATGGATTCTTTAAGTTTTCTAGTTTCATTCATATGATGCCAATATCCTAAATAAAAACCTTGGCTTGTATTAGATCACAACAATGACAGACATCAAACTATATCACCCTTTTTTGAGATTAAGAACAAGGTCGGTATTATCAGTTTCAAAAGGCCATTAAACTGTTTTATCTTGTACCTGAAAATGGAGGCAACATCTCTGAGAAGATCAGCATTGTGCAGTTCAGCCTTAAACGCCCTCAGTAAAAAATGAGCCTCATTTAACTTTGATGCCAGGTATAGCGTGACATTTCAGCTTCACCACATGCACCGCAGCACGTCTTCAGCTGTTTCACTTCTGCTCATCACTCTCACATGGGACATCCTGTCGAGTACATCTGCTTCTGCAGCATCTCAGTGTTATTATTACAGGCCTTGTATTGTGTCTGCACCCTGCATTCATTACATGGGATAGCATCGCCCAATGTGACTCGCTCAGAGCACATGAATGGACTGACACCAGGGAGCTGTTATGCTTTTCCTCCTGAAGCAGTAGCAGATACCTCCTTCGCTGTTTGCGCTACGGTCACAGTGCAAAATACGTCCGTCTTATGCATTTCCACCACTTCACAACACTTTACTTTTCGACCCAAAATGACACAAAGACACACAGCTGTGCACGTGGGATGTAAAGTCTTCAGAAGTCTGTTTACTCTCTGGTGCTGTGGGGCAATCTTTTCCAGAAGGTGTTTTAAAGTATTTTCCAGACAACTGTGCACCTTCACTCGACCTTCTCTCACTAATTACTGGCCCACAGGGAGACTGTAGGCCACACGTAGCAGCATTGGACCATGGACCATAGCCCGTACTATGCTGCCAGGATAGATTCAGAGACAGCTAATGGATGAGGTGCAGCCCATATGTCTGAGTGTTGCTTAACTGTGCATGGTTGACAGAGGAAAGAAGATGAGTTTGAATGTTTTACTGTCATGTGTTTTTTCCGCTCAAGTTAAAGCAATTTGCACACACAACATAAATGTGCAATACTGTACCAATACAACATGCCCACATGCATATTGCAAAGTACTATATGTGTATTCGAATGGATACACACAACTAAAACTCAGTAATGCCTGAGGTCAAGATTTTTTTTTAAATGCTCGGGAGTCGCAGATATTTGAAAGAGGTTCAATGCCTGCTGTTATCTGTCCCACAGACTCTGGGACAGCAGCCAAGCTGATGCCATCTCAAGCGGAGGAACACAACAAAATGGCAGGAAATTCCTACTTTGGTTTGCTCTCATCAGCAGAAGAAATTCTTCCAAATGAGGCTGCCGAAATGTTGCACAAAGATGCAAGTTGTTTTGACTCAGATGAAGGAAAAGAAAGATGGTAACAAGGCATAAAAAAGGAAGAAGATAGGAGAGGACTTAGAATAAAATCCAATTTATTATTGCATATTCTACACTATTACATTTCATGAGAATAAGTCTTTTCAATCCAATAAGTCTTTTTCATCCAATTCATCCAAGCCCAGCACTATATGTCCAGTGTTTCTTGACAGCTTGAGCAGACGATATGTTCTACCACAAAAAAGCTCTGGTGGATGAATGGTTTGTACCTGAGGATTTGTCGCCACCTAGTGAAAACTCACTCACATGCACATGATGACATGTTGCTATCACAAAAGGTATTTTCCAGTCACTGCTCAGAGCTTGCATGATGGATTACTTACTGAATAACACTTCTGGACCTGGGCTTTTGGTTGGAATTTCTGGCTTTAAAATGGGCCAAGTTTCCCCTGAGTTTCCTCTCAGTGCAACATTGAAAAGTATCTTAAGCACTGTTACCATTTGCTGTAATTATTTTTACAGTTAAATACCACAAAATGCCCAATAAACCTGCCACAACACATCTTTACAGTTAGTTAATGTTATTTGCATGCAGCAATATGGGTATAGGCAGATATTATGCTATTCCTTCTGAAATTCTAATCCTCCTAAAAGGGGCAGAAGGAACAGTTTGCTAAATTTCAGGTTCATACTTGTATTTTGGGTTTCTACTACAACATGTTTACATGCTTTAATGTTCAAAAACACTTTATTATTTCCCTTAACGGCTGTGCTGCAGCATCTTTTTTCACCCTTTGTCTGTTTTTCTTTTACCTTTAAGTTAACTATTATTTATAAACCTTAAAGAAATTGCTTGTAAAACATCTATAAACATTACATAGATATTTGTAATACTTTGTTAATGGTTAAGAATTGGTTTGTAAACCATCTATAAACATTATTTGGATGACTATTAGTTGCAACTGATGATTATAATACCTTGTTAAATGGTAAATAAATACTTTTTAAAACATCTATAAACATTATGTAGATAGATAATTAATACTTTGTCAATAGTTAATAATTGTCTTTTGGTCCATCTGTCTATGTAAAGTTTATAGATGTTTTACAAACGATTTCTTAAAAGTTTAAAAATCATTTGGTAATCACTAACCTTTACCTAATATAGTATATAAAATATTACAATATGTGATAGTTATAGTCGAATCAGCTATCAGCTATGATACAATATAGAAATAAAAAAATAAAACATAAAGTTATTATTTCATATTACACAAATTACTGATACAATAACAGAAATTATAGCATTACTAATAATTAGTAAACATTATTAATTTCTAATTTTGTTGTTTGTTAACCGTGAAATAACTATGAAGTAAGTTTAATTAACTATCATTTGTTAAAGTGTCTTTTTAAATAAGAATGTAGTGTGTGTTTAGTGTGCGTGTGTGTGTGCGCGTGTGCGTGCGTGTCATCAAATCAGTGGTGACATCATCACTGCATCGTGACATCACCAGATGAAACTCTATGATGTATTAAAGAATCATGGTGACATCATCACTCCTTTCATGAATAAGATATGAGAGAATCCCAGTTTAGAGAATCTCAGTTTAGAATTACAGGTCGATCTGAAGACGAGCTCCAGTTGTCTCTACAGAAGAATTTTAGTTCGATCTGAAGACGAGTTCAAGATGTCTCAACAGAAAGAGGTATGCATTTTATGAATGCATTGCTTTAAATTTAACCACACAACAGTATATGAAGCAGTTAAAATTAGCCTCACCATTTAAATGCAGCTTACATGTTAGTTAATAATAGATGGGGCTGCAGCTAACGACTATTTTCATTTTTGATTAATCTGTCAATTAGTTTCTTGATTAATCGATTTGTTGTTTGGTCTATAAAATGTCTGAAAATGGTGAAAAATGTTGATCAGTGTTTCCTAAAGCCCAACATCACGTCCTCAAATGTCTTGTTTTGTCAACAACTCAAAGATATTCAGTTTACTGTATTAGAGGAGTAAAGAAACCAGAAAATATTCACACTTAAGAAGCTGAAATCAGAGAATTTATACTTTTTTTTAATTGCTCAAACCGATTAATCGATTTTCAAAATAGTTGGCCATTAATTAAATAGTTGACAACTAATTGATTATTCGTTGCAGCTTTAATAATAATGATCCAGTACTTTAATAACATAACACTGACAGGTGCCATTCTGCACAATTAGTACTTTTACAATTAGTAGTGCCTATATCTTACAGTTTGCCTTTTTTTTTTCAACAGATTACAAACATCAAACAGGGGGAATATTTCAGAGAGATGGCAGATTCAATCTCCGACATGCTGGATGAGTCTATAGTGGGACGGGTTAGGTGCGATGTTGACGAGATGCTCCAGAAAATTTCAAGGTGGACAGCTGAGGAATGCTCCAAGTCAGAGGCTGATGAGGAAGAAAGTGAATCCTCAATGGTTCATCGCATCAACCAAAAGGTGGATCGCCATTTGAAAAGGTTTTTTAACCTCCGGCGAGCTTTTGCAGAGCACCAAGGAGAGGAAGACGTGGTCATTCTGGTTGATAAGGCAGACTTACGCAGACTAAGACGAATCAACCAGAAGAAGCAAAAGCCTTTTTGGAAGCCCTGGCCTAAATGTCAACCACGGAAGCGAGCAACAAAGCAGGATCCGGATGAGGCTCTGGAGTCACTACTCATTGCCGTACTCAACAGTCACTCAAAATCCGTCCCTCCGTGTGCTGAAGAGACGAGTGGCAGGAGCCGACGTCAAAGCAGGATCAAAAAGAAGAAAAGGAAGTCTTTTTGGAAGCGCTGGTGTTCATGGAAACCATGGAAAAAGACCCAGCGAGCAACAATGCAGGATTCGGAGAAGGCTGTCGAGTCAGTACCCACTGACGCCTTCCTCGACAGTGACTCAAAATCCGTCCCTCCGTGTCCTGAAGAGACGCGTGTCAGAAGCAGACGTCAAAGCAGGATCAGCAAGAAGAAAAGGAAGTCTTTTTGGAAGCGCTGGTGTGACTGGAAGCCATGGAAAAAGGCCCAGCGAGCAAAAAAGCAGGATTCGGATAAGGCTGTCGAGTCAGTGAGTGACTCAAAATCCGTTTCTCCGTGTCCTGAAAAGACGTCTGCCACTCCCTCAATTGGCTCCAGTGAGGACAGCAAGGCTGCTAATGAAGCAGACTTGACCTCTGTCCCCCCGGAACCGATAAATGTGCCAGATAAAGATGTCCAACTAGAGAGTGGCAGAGGCAGACGTCAAAGCAGGATCGTCAAGGAGAAGAAGAAGTCTTTTTGGAAGCGCTGGCTTGAATGGAAACCATTGAAAAAGGCCCAGCGAGCAAAAAAGCAGGATTCGGATAAGGCTGTCGAGTCAGTGAGTGACTCAAAATTCGTTCCTCCGTGTCCCGAAGAGACGTCTGCCGCTCCCTCAATTGGCTCCAGTGAGGACAGCAAGGCTGCTAATGAAGCAGACTTGACCTCTGTCCCTCCGGAACCGATAAATGTGCCAGATATAGATGTCCAACTAGAGAGTGGCAGAGGCAGACGTCAAAGCAGGATCGTCAAGGAGAAGAGGAAGCCTTTTTGGAAACGTTGGCATGAATGGAAACCATGGAAAAAGGCCCAGCGAGCAACAAAGCAGGATTCTGATAAGACTGTCGAGTCAGTACCCACTGACACCTTCTTCAACGGTGACTCAAAATCTGTCCCTCCTTGTTCTGAAGAGACGAGTGGCAGAAGCAGACACCAAAGCAGGATCGACAAGAAAAAGAAGCCTTTTTGGAAGCGCTGGCCTAAATGGAAACCATGGAAAAAGGCCCAGCGAGCAACAAAACGGGGTTCGGATGCGGCTGTCGAGTCAGTGAGTGACTCAAAATCCGCCTCTCTTGTCATCACCATGAACAACATCCTGCGAAGTTTGAAAAGGTCCATTGACAAGGCTCTCAGGAGAACGCTTTGTGCGAACATGTGTTCTCACATAACACCGAAACTCACAGAGGCCATTGAGAGAGTTTCCACTGATAATGTGACCTCTGCTCTGTTAGGGGCCATGCAAGCCTCACAAAAAAAGGAATCTTCAAATGTCCATTGTGCTACCTGCTGCAATATCCCAGTTGCACACACCAAAAGGGCACCTTGGTGGCGGTTCTCTTCTAAACACCGGAGCAATAAGGTCCATCCGGTATCAAAACAACAAATGGACAAAGCTGTCATGTTGTCATCAGGTGAACAGTCATCTGATCCCAAATGCTCCTCATCTCCTCCTCAAGCCACATCCCGCAACAGCTCCAGAGAGTCAAACAACACCCCTCTGGAGTTACTGGATTATGAAGGAGAGGATGAGGATAAGACATTGGAGGACGCCAGAAACACCCCACCTTCACACTACATTCTCAAGGGTGATGAGGACACAAGTAAGCGTAGTCCCGTAAGTGAGCTCAGCTCCGCAACTGAGCTCAGCTCCGCAACTGAGCTCAGCTCCGTAACTGCGCTCAGCCCCGCAAGTGAGCTCGGCTCGGCAACTGAGCTCAGCTCGGATAGTGAGCTCAGCTCGGCAACTGATCTCTGCTCGGGAAGTGAGCTCGGCTCGGCAACTGATCTCTGCTCCGCACGTGAGCTCGGCTCGACAACCGAGCTCAGCTCCGCACGTGAGCTCAGCTCAACAACCGAGCTCAGCTCCGCACGTGAGACTTCATCACAGGTTCAGACTGACAAAAAACCATCTCTGCTTCAGAGGATCCGCCGCTTCTTCCACCTGTGAGAGTGACATGAACTCTCCTTCCCCCAGGGTGAGATCATGTGAATTGATCCCTCTTTCCCCCTTGGGGAGATCATGTGAAATGATCCCTCCTTCTCTCTCTCTCTCTCTCTCTCTCTCTCTCTCTCTCTCTCTCTCTCTCTCTCAATTAATTAATTGATTAATTAATTAATTAATTTAAAAATAAAAAAAATAAACAATTAATTAATTTATAAAACAAAACTACAAGTTAGTGTTATTGTGTGGTCTATGGTAAATGATGTGCTGGTAAAGATGATATATTGTGTACGAAACATACCAATGTTGAGAATCCATTTAGAAGGTTTTCTGGCATTTTCGATCATATCACATAATCTTCATCAGCAGACGGAGTTTAGCTAATTTTAATTGTTAAAGGTAAAAAATAATAAGCTCACCTAGCGTGCGCACCATGTCTGCAGCCGACCGGGGGTTTGATTCTAGCCCAGGCGCTTTGCTGCAAGTCATCTCCTCTCTCCAAGCTGTCACTATCAAATAAAGCAGATATGTCTAAGACTTATCTTTAAAACAAAAGGTAGAATTGTAGGACTTCCCTCATAACATGACACGTGGAAAAACTGCATCTCCTGATGAAAATCATGTGTTATGACGGAAAGCTATAGAACAGCCATTTAATAGACCTGAGATTGTTTTCTCAACTGCTGTTTCTAAGGTCAAGAATTAGTATAAAACCTTAGCATTCTCACAATGTAGTTATTCTTAAAGAGTTTTGGCATTTTACTGTAAAACATACATCCTGTAGCTGGCGCACAGTCTTGCAGGGTGCTCAGCGACCCATGAAATTGAGCATTGCCTTGAAAAGTTATAGCATATGAAACCTGTGACTTAGGTTCCATGTCTTTAGCATGTTTATTTTTGAGATAATTCATAAAAAAAACAACTCGGACATTCGTTTTTCTATTGTTTACAATGGGACAAAACAATTGCTACTTTTTGGCAATGTGTTAAAAATTGGATTATTACCAAAATATATATAATTATGTGTGAATGTTTGTAGTTTTTCCACGTCTTTGTTGATGTATGTAGGATGTAATGTTATTGACCCTACTGTAGTGACTGAGTACATTTTAAATTTTGGCACGTAGAATAAAAGATATAGGCTATGAAAAATACATAGCACCGCTTACATTGCTTTACTGCTAACATAACATAATACATAAAAACTAATACATAAAACTAATAACATTTTATATTATTTGTAAATGATTAAGATAATATTTATAAACCTTAAAGAAATTGCTTGTAAAACATCTATAAACATTACATAGATATTTGTAACACTTTGTTAATGGTTAAAAATTGGTTTGTAAACCATCTATAAACATTATTTGGATGACTATTAGTTGCAACTGATGATTGTAATACCTTGTTAAATGGTAAATAAATACTTTTTAAATGTATTAAACTTTAATACATCACGAGTTTGGTCTCAAACTCAATTTACCTGGGGGCCGCTGGAGGCAGAGTCTGGGTGAGGCTTGGCCGCATCAGGTATTCCACAAAAAAAGCTTTGTTAAAAAAAACAATCTTCTCAAACGTCATTATTAACAGTTCTTTAACTTGAATGGGTTCTTCTGAACATGAACTATATTACTATATATATTATATATATATATATATATATATATAATATATATATAATATAATATATATAATATATATATATATATATATATATATATATATATATATATATATATATATATATACTATATATTACTATATGTCAAGATATATATTCATTCCACTTGTGACACCAAGTGGAATGAATATATATCTTGTCCGCAATAAATTTGTGCCTGCTGTGTTTGTGTTGCTCTGCAATTACACCACCAAACCGCTAGTTGGCGGCGGCGTCTCTATGAGTTTCCTTCTTCTTCTTGTACTACAAACAGAAACTGAGCGGAGTTGGAGCTAACAACTGTTGAAACACAGAACTTTTACTGACATTACTGGAACGCCGAAAAGAGAAAATATATCTGAGTCGATTTGTGTGAACAAACATTGAAAAGATCGAGGCAGAGAGAAGTTGAACTTTCTGTGGTTGTCCGGGGTCCTGGCCGCTCAGCATCGCTGAGAGACTGGACCAATCACAGCTATTGCGGTCTGCGTCGCTGAGAGACTGGACCAATCACAGCTGTTGCGGTCTGCGTCGCCGCGACGTGCAGTTACATTTCTGGAGAGGTGCACGTCAGGCTACGGCCTCGATTCAACGCAGAAGTATAAATCAAGCTTTAATCAAGCTTATGCAATGTTACACGGGCGCCGCCATAGTTGTTGTGAAATGTTTCTCTGCTTGCATCAAGCCCGGCCGATTGCCCGCCCTCGGGAGCCATATACCCCACGTTGATTGGTAGGTTCGTTCAGCTCAGGCTCGCGCAACAAAGGGACCTTCCACACACAACGCGGCAAAGTGCCATTCACATAAAACTCGCGGGCCGCACTAACATTAAACTTTCATATGAAGGTGGGGGCCACAAAATATCGTCCCCCGCGGGCCGCGAGTTTGAGACCACTCTATATAAACATCATCATGGCGACATCATCACCCCTTTCATGAATACGATTTGAGAGAATCCCAGTTTAGAATTACAGGTCGATCTGAAGACGAGCTCCAGTTGTCTCTACAGAAGAATTTTAGTTCGATCTGAAGACGAGTTCAAGATGTCTCAACAGAAAGAGGTATGAATTTTATGAATGCATTGCTTTAAATTAAACCACCCAAAAGTATATGAAGCAGTTAAAATTAGCCTCGCCATTTAAATGCACCTTACATGTTAGTTAATAATAGATGGGGCTGCAGCTAACGATTATTTTCATTTTTGATTAATCTGTCAATTAGTTTCTTGATTAATCGATTTGTTGTTTGGTCTATAAAATGTCTGAAAATGGTGAAAAATGTTGATCAGTGTTTCCTAAAGCCCAAGATGACGTCCTCAAATGTCTTGTTTTGTCAACAACTCAAAGATATTCAGTTTACTGTCATAGGGGAGTAAAGAAACCAGAAAATATTCACATTTAAGAAGCTGAAATCAGAGAATTTATACTTTTTTTTTAATTGCTCAAACCGATTAATCGATTTTCAAAATAGTTGGCCATTAATTTAATAGTTGACAACTAATTGATTATTCGTTGCAGCTTTAATAATAATGATCCAGTACTATAATAACATAACACTGACAGGTGCCATTCTGACATTTACAAATCTGATTAAGCACACACGGATTCTGAATTAACAATTTGCAGATTCCTGTGCACCTTCACAAATCTCAGTTTTCTTTTACACATTTACAAATCTGTTTAAACACACACATAGATACAGTTACACATCTCTCCACACACATTTGCAAATAGTTTTGCTACAATAATTGCCCCATAATAGCAGTGCTGCTTGAGGCCATAGAGTTTTACGGCCATTTATAGTCATCACTATATTATACATCGCTCCACAGGTGCTTGGTTGCATCAGTAGTACTAGTAGGGCCTATATCTTACAGTTTGCCTTTTTTTTTTCAACAGATTACAAACATCAACCGACCAAAAGGTGGATCGCCATTTGAAAAGGTTTTTTAACCTCCGCTTTTGCAGAGCACCAAGGGATGGAAGACCTGGTCATTCTGGTCGATGAGGCACACTCAGACTATGATAGCAGACTAAGACGAAACAAAATCAACCAGAAGAAGACGAAGCCTTTTTGGAAGCCCTGGCCTAAATGTCAATCACGGAAGCGAGCAACAAAGCAGGATCCAGATGAGGCTCTCGAGTCGGTTCTCTTCTAAACACCGGAGCAATAAGGTCCATCCGGTATCAAACCAACAAATGGACAAAGCTGTCATGTTGTCATCAGGTGAACAGTCATCTGTTCCCAAATGCTCCTCATCTCCTCCTCAAGCCACATCCCGCATCAGCTCCGGAGAGTCGAACAACACCCCTCTGGAGTTACTGGATTATGAAGGAGAGGATGAGGATAAGACATTGGAGGACACCAGAGGCCTGTACTACGAAGCAGGATTTGGCGTTATCGAGGTAACTTCAGGGTTAACCCTGGGTTTTCCGTCCTACGAAGGCGGATCACTTCTTACCGGGGTAGATCTCCATGGTAACTTACGCTGAACGGCTAACCTGCTCCGGAGCAGGTTATGTTCCACATAAGAGATCAACTCTATAAAAGCACCTCCCACTGACCAATCACTTCTCTTGGAAAATGGCATCACCATTTGTGGAAAATCCTGTTGAGCTAGGTGCGCGGATCGTAAGAGGCTCTCTTCGAAGGGCGAGAGTCTTCAGGGACCGCCAAAACCCTTTATCGTTTCCGGACGATTACCTGTACGAGCGATATAGATTCTCCTCTGAGGGACTGATTTACCTGTGTGAGCTCCTTAACCCGTATGTTGCCAGTGTGACACGTCGCAGCTGCGCCCTTACAGTACCGCAGACTGTATGCATTGCGATGCGCTATTTTGCAACGGGGACTTTCTTGTACGCTGTGGGTGACGCAGAAAGCCTCAGCAAAAATACTGTATGCACCGCAATACACAAGGTTGCACGCGCTTTGACAGAGCTGTTAGATGGCTTTATTGTGTTCCCTGGCCACTTGCCCACACATACCATAAAAGAGGCTTTTTATGACATGGCAGGTAAGCATTAATCTATGTGACTACTTGATCTATAAAGAAAGCAAACCCTATGACGTATACTCTTGCAGGCCTATGGTAAATGCAGCATACTCTTTTCATAGGCTTCCCCAGAGTGCTAGGTGCGATAGATTGCACTCACATTCCCATCTCTACCTGTCTGGGGGACAATGAAGCCGATTATGTAAATCGGAAATCGTTCCACAGCCTCAACATTCAGGTAAGTCTTGCAATGGTAATTTTGACATTAATATAAATATCTTACCTTGTGTTATATATATATATATATATATATATGTGTGTGTGTATGTGTGTGTGATTTAGTAAGCCTACAATAACTATCATCTAATGGAAAAATAAGGATAGTCATTGTTTGGTCATACCAGCACATTGCCTGTATGAACATAAAGGGTTTGCAGAAAATACAGTATCCTAGGTAATTAAAGGTCAAAGGACAGCACGTATTGAAATATTCACACAGCCCACAGATGTCATGGTTGGACTATCGTTCTGTCCACTGTGGAGTCCTTTCAAATGCACATTGATGTTACATTGACCTTGATGCTGTTGTCTTGTGGAAGTATTGTAAACCCCAAATGCTTTTGCAGATGACTTGTGACCATCAGTGTGTGGTGACGAGCCTTGAGGCAAAGTGGCCTGGGTCAGTTCATGACTCCCGGATCTTCAGGGAGTCTGCACTGTGTCATCGACTTGAGCAGGGTATGGCAACTGTATATTGCATATTATTTTGTGTTTTGTGAACTGCATTTTTTTGATACTGATCATGGCAATATTCCCTTTCATCTTCAGGGCTTTTCAGTGGAGTGCTGCTCGGTGACAGGGGTTACGCTTGCCGGCCATACCTCATGACCCCCTATCCTGACCCTGATGCAGGGCCACAAACTACATTCAATGTGGCCCTCAGCAAAACCAGGGTCAGGATAGAAATGACTTTTGGTATAATTAAGGCACGCTTCGCTTGCCTGCGTGGGCTCAGAGTGGCCCCGGATCGAGCATGCAAGATCGTTACGGCCTGTGTTGTGCTACATAATATCGCTAGTATTAGGAAGGAGAGAGCCCCGCCTGTACACGACCAACCCCCTGATGTTGTGGACCCCATCACCCTCGACCACCCTTCTGGCAGAGCTGTGAGACAGGCCATCACACAGCAATTTTTCTCATAAGCACATAAAAAAGGCCTTTTTAGTTTCAATTTTGAAGTCTTTATTTGTTTTTTCTTGGGTTCTCCCGTTCCTTGTATAAAGGACAAAGAAGGAAAAAACATTTGTTTAATTATTGCTTGCAAAAAAAGAAAAAAAATTTGTTTAATGGTTTCCCCTGCCTGGAAATAAATCATGTAACTGAATTACCTTCTTTCCTCCAATTTCTCCACCTCCAGTTTAGCTTTTTTTATGAGGATTTCTTTGTATTGTAGGTCTAATTCTTTGATTTGTATGTCTAATTGAAGTGTCCTTTTATATAGGGCCCTCACATTGTCTGCTCCAACCTGAAACACAAAGCGCATAACATGAGTTGCTTTAACATTTAAGCAGTCCCTTTGCAAGGCTCACTTAAAGAAAGGTGCACATGTCGCATTGACTACAAATACTTTAAAGTAAGGTTAATTCATTACCACTTGTGACCGTCTTGGTAGCCTAGATGTGGAAGCCACAGGCTCAGGGAGAGGAGGATTTTCCTCTTCCTGCTAAATTATCAAAGCAATGGATTCATTTTAAGATACAGAGCATTTATTAGTCCCATGTGCAGACCACCACCATTTGCAGGTAATTTCAGATAAATCTATTGAACTTTATTTAAGCCATCTGTGTTAACCACTTAACACAGATGGTGAGTGTCCACACTTGTTTAGTTTGGCAAATTGAAAACTGCATAAAAGTGGTAACAGAAGACTAAAGTGTACCATGAAAGCTCTCTCAGAGCACACTGAAAGTGTCTCATCATCTAGGGTGTCCACCTGAGAAAATAAGAAAAGTAACTTCACTATTTAATCCATGATCAGCAAACACAGATGATGTGGCAGCCAGTGTATGCCACAGGTTACTTTTACTGTTACCTCTGTATGACACAGTGTGTAGGTAGGTGGTGGCAGCAACACCAGCGTCTCCCCATCAACTGTAGGGCAAATAAATACATGTTACTGTATTATATTTCTGTTTTATTAACAACCCAGTGGTTTTATTTGGTTTTATTTAGTTTCATGTAGTTATTGACTCATACCCTGTACAAATGTGGCCTGTTGGGAGCTGCCACCACCAGGGTCCGAAGAGACACCCCCTTCCACCCCTTCCATTAAGGGACGACCCTCATTGTTGCTGAGGGCCAGCTCCTCAGCAGGAGTGTACTCCTGTGTAGGAGGGCCCCCTCCTGTCTTCCTCTTTTCATTTTTTTTTCTGTTTGCTGCAAGCAAAGTCAAAGCATTTCATAGTGCTTTTGTATATCGATATCATTCTACAACCGACACTGATTGAATCACTAAAGCCTCCTACTTGTACTTATAAAGATATAAATGTAAGCCTGCTTACCGCTTTTTATATTTATTTTTTATTTGCTCCCAAGTCCGTTTCACACCGCCGGGGTTACAGCTGAAAAAAAAAAATCTGACTAAAATTGCCATACACGCCATGTATAAAAACTCCCTCATTAGACATCTAAGCATCACATTAATTTAACGGACTACAGTAATGTAATTATAGTCGGATCTACTTGTGTCCTAAATGGGCATTTATATTATAAGAGAATCAATGCTTGTCTTATAATATAGCTGCCGTGCCGTGCTCCCATTACACCGGTGGAGAGTGTGCCGCTGCTTTACATTATACAATACAGTGATATTATAGTCTGTTAACTTACGCATTCACACAGTCGGCGATCTTTTGCCAGCTCTCCTTCCTGCATTTGGCAGCTGCAACTGTGTTACTTTTTGCCTGGATTATGTGTTGAAGTTCTTGGTATTTTTCTAATATTATAGTTTGCTCTTCATTTGTAAAATATGCCGCTCTGCTGCCGGTAGTCTTGTCCATGTCTGTGATTGGTCAGATGCTGCAAACACCGTCCCCTTTTGTGTGCACGCGCTCATAACAAGATTGGGAAAACCTGGGTTGACTTACCGAGTTGATAACCAGCGTCGTAGGACAGTTTAGCGGGAAGTCGTTTGTTAGGGTTGGTTAAGCCGGATAACTACAACATACCCTGGGTATGTTGAACTCGCTTCGTAGTACGGGCCTCAGAAACAACCCACCTTCACACTTCATTCTCAAGGGTGATGAGGACGCAAGTAAGCGTAGCCCCGTAAGTGAGCTCAGCCCCGTAACTGCGCTCGGCTCCGCAACTGCGCTCGGCTTCGCAAGTGAGCTCGGCCCGGCAACTGATCTCTGCTCGGCAAGTGAGCTCGGCTCGGCAACTGATCTCTGCTCGGCAAGTGAGCTCGGCTCGGCAACTGATCTCTGCTCGGCAAGTGAGCTCGGCTCTGCAACTGATCTCTGCTCCGCACGTGAGCTCAGCTCGACAACCGAGCTCAGCTCCGCAAGTGAGCTCAGCTCGGCAACTGAGCTCAGCTCCGCAACTGAGCTCAGCTCCGCAAGTGAACTGGGCTCACAGGGTGTCATGGCTGCTTCTGACACGGATGCCAATAAGACCCAGGATGACGAGGGCAACTGTGTCTGCCCAACCAGCAAGGTATGTATGCATTTACCTGGAAAATGAAATCTTGTAGATCTCTCCCGTCGTCTTTATGCTGAACTATACTGTTTTTTAAAATCTCTGTACTTACTTTTTTATTTTTTTTATTTCAAAAATCCTAGAAGACCAAGGATCAACAGACTTCAGCACAGGTTCAGACTGACAAAAAACCATCTCTGCTGAAGAGGATCCGCCACTTCTTCCACCTGTGAGAGTGATATGAACTCTCCTTCCCCCAGGGTGAGATCATGTGAATTGATCCCTCTTTCCCCCTGGGGGAGATCATGTGAAATGATCCCTCCTTCTCTCTCTCTCTCTCTCTTTTTAGATATTATTAATTAATTAATTAATTTAAAAATAAAAATAAAAAAAATAAGCAATTAATTAATTTATAAAACAAAACTACAAGTTAATGTTATTGTGTGGTCTATGGTAAATGATGTGCTGGTACAGATGGTATATTGTGTACGAAACATACCAATGTTGAGAATCCATTTAGAAGGTTATCTGGCATTTTTTGATCGTATCACATAATCTTCATCAGCAGACGGAGTTTAGCTAATTTTAATTGGTAAAGGTAAAATTGTATAAGCTCACCTAGCGTGCGCACCATGTCTGCAGCCGACCGGGTTTTTTTTTTCCAGCCCAGGCGCTTTCCTGCAAGTCATCCCCTCTCTCTCTCTCTCTCTCCAAGCTGTCACTATCAAATAAAGCAGATATGTCTAAGACATATCTTTAAAACAAAAGTTAGAATTGTAGGACTTCCCTCATAACATGACACGTGGAAAAACTGCATCTCCTGATGAAAATCATGTGTTATGACTGAAAGCTATAGAACAGCCATTTAATGGACCTGAGATTGTTTTCTCAACTGCTGTTTCTAAGGTCAAGAATTAGTATAAAACCTTAGCATTCTCACAATGTAGTTATTCCTAAAGAGTATTGGCATTTTACTGTAAAACATACATCCCGTAGCTGGCGCACAGTCTTGCAGGGTGCGCAGCGACCCATGAAATTGAGCATTGCCTTGAAAAGTTATAGCATATGAAACCTGTGACCTAGGTTCCATGTCTTTAGCATGTTTATTTTTGAGATAAATCATAAAAAAAAAAACTCAGACATTCGTTTTCCCATTGTTAACAACGGGACAAAGCAATTGCTACTTTTTGGCAATGTGTTAAAAATTGGATTACTAACAAAATATATATAATTATGTCTGAATGTTTGTAGTTTTCTCACGTCTTTGTTGATGTATGTAGGATGTAATGTTATTGACCCCGCCGTAGTGACTGAGTACATTTTAAATTTTGGCACGTAGAATAAAAGATATAGGCTATGAAAAATACATAACACTGCTTACATTGCTTTACTGCTAACATAACATAAAACTAATGACATTTTATATTATTTGTAAAGGATTAAGATATTATTTATAAACCTTAAAGAAATTGCTTGTAAAACATCTATAAACATTACATAGATATTTGTAACACTTTGTTAATGGTTAATAATTGGTTTGTAAACCATCTATAAACATTATTTGATGACTATTAGTTGCAACTGATGATTATAATACCTTGTTAAATGGTAAATAAATACTTTTTAAAACATCTATAAACATTATTTAGATAGATAATTAATACTTTGTCAATAGTTAATAATTGTCTTTTGGTCCATCTGTCTATGTAAAGTTTATAGATGTTTTACAAACGATTTTTTAAAAGATTAAAAATCATTTGGTAATTACTAACCTTTATCTAATATAGTATATAAAATGTTATAATATATTACAATATGTGATAGTTATAGTCGAATCAGCTATAAGCTATGATACAATATAGAAATAAAAAAATAAAACATAAAGTCATTATTTCATATTACACAAATTACTGATACAATAACAGAAATTATAGCATTACTAATAATTAGTAAACATTATTAATTATCATTTTGTTGTTTGTTAACAGTGAAATAACTATGAAGTAAGTTTAATTAACTATCATTTGTTAAAGTGTCTTTTTAAATAAGAATGTAGTGTGTGTTTAGTGTGCGTGTGTGTGTGCGCGTGTGCGTGCGTGTCATCAAATCAGTGGTGACATCATCACTGCATCGTGACATCACCAGATGAAACTCTATGATGTATTAAAGAATCATGGTGACATCATCACTCCTTTCATGAATAAGATATGAGAGAATCCCAGTTTAGAGAATCCCAGTTTAGAATCACAGGTCGATCTGAAGACAAGCTCCAGTTGTCTCTACAGAAGAATTCTAGTTCGATCTGAAGACGAGTTCAAGATGTCTCAACAGAAAGAGGTATGAATTTTATGAATGCATTGCTTTAAATTTAACCACACAACAGTATATGAAGCAGTTAAAATTAGCCTCACCATTTAAATGCAGCTTACATGTTAGTTAATAATAGATGGGGCTGCAGCTAACGACTATTTTCATTTTTGATTAATCTGTCAATTAGTTTCTTGATTAATCGATTTGTTGTTTGGTCTATAAAATGTCTGAAAATGGTGAAAAATGTTGATCAGTGTTTCCTAAAGCCCAACATCACGTCCTCAAATGTCTTGTTTTGTCAACAACTCAAAGATATTCAGTTTACTGTATTAGAGGAGTAAAGAAACCAGAAAATATTCACACTTAAGAAGCTGAAATCAGAGAATTTATACTTTTTTTTAATTGCTCAAACCGATTAATCGATTTTCAAAATAGTTGGCCATTAATTAAATAGTTGACAACTAATTGATTATTCGTTGCAGCTTTAATAATAATGATCCAGTACTTTAATAACATAACACTGACAGGTGCCATTCTGCACAATTAGTACTTTTACAATTAGTAGTGCCTGTAACTTACAATTTGCCTTTTTTCTTTCCAACAGATTACAAACATCAAACAGGGGGAATATTTCAGTGAGATGGCAGATTCAATCTTCGACATGCTGGATGAGTCTATAGTGGGACGGGTTAGGTGCGATATTGACGAATTGTTTCAGATTATGTCAGATAATCGCACCGACCAAAAGTTGGATCGGTATTTGAACAGGTTTTTTAACCTCCGGCGAGCTTTTGCAGAGCACCAAGGGATGGAAGACGTGGTCATTCTGGTTGATGAGGCAGACTTACGCAGACTAAGACGAAGCAAAATCAACCAGAAGAAGCAGAAGCCTTTTTGGAAGCCCTGGCCTAAATGTCAATCACGGAAGCGAGCAACAAAGCAGGATCCGGATAAGGCTCTTGAGTCACTACTCACTGACGTACTCGACAGCATCTCAAAATCCGTCCCTCTGCGTGCTGAAGAGACGAGTGGCAGGAGCCGACGTCAAAGCAGGATCAAAAAGAAGAAAAGGAAGTCTTTTTGGAAGCGCTGGTGTTCATGGAAACCATGGAAAAAGACCCAGCGAGCAACAATGCAGGATTCGGAGAAGGCTGTCGAGTCAGTACCCACTGACGCCTCCCTCGACAGTGACTCAAAATCCGTCCCTCCGTGTCCTGAAGAGACGCATGTCAGAAGCAGACGTCAAAGCAGGATCAACAAGAAGAAAAGGAAGTCTTTTTGGAAGCGCTGGTGTGACTGGAAGCCATGGAAAAAGGCCCAGCGAGCAAAAAAGCAGGATTCGGATAAGGCTGTCGAGTCAGTGAGTGACTCAAAATCCGTTTCTCCGTGTCCTGAAAAGACGTCTGCCACTCCCTCAATTGGCTCCAGTGAGGACAGCAAGGCTGCTAATGAAGCAGACTTGACCTCTGTCCCCCCGGAACCGATAAATGTGCCAGATAAAGATGTCCAACTAGAGAGTGGCAGAGGCAGACGTCGAAGCAGGATCGACAAGGAGAAGAGGAAGTCTTTTTGGAAGCGCTGGCTTGAATGGAAACCATGGAAGAAGGCCCAGCGAGCAACAAAGAAGGATTCGGATAAGGCTGTCGAGTCAGTGAGTGACTCAAAATTCGTTCCTCCGTGTCCCGAAGAGACGTCTGCCGCTCCCTCAATTGGCTCCAGTGAGGACAGCAAGGCTGCTAATGAAGCAGACTTGACCTCTGTCCCTCCGGAACCGATAAATGTACCAGATATAGATGTCCAACCAGAGAGTGGCAGAGGCAGACGTCAAAGCAGGATCGTCAAGGAGAAGAGGAAGCCTTTTTGGAAACGTTGGCATGAATGGAAACCATGGAAAAAGGCCCAGCGAGCAACAAAGCAGGATTCTGATAAGGTTGTCGAGTCAGTACCCACTGACACCTTCTTCAACGGTGACTCAAAATCCGTCCCTCCTTGTTCTGAAGAGACGAGTGGCAGAAGCAGACACCAAAGCAGGATCGACAAGAAAAAGAAGCCTTTTTGGAAGCGCTGGCCTAAATGGAAACCATGGAAAAAGGCCCAGCGAGCAACAAAACGGGGTTCGGATGCGGCTGTCGAGTCAGTGAGTGACTCAAAATCCGCCTCTCTTGACCTTACCATGAACAACATCCTGCGAGGTTTTAAAAGGTCCATTGACAAGGCTCTCAGGAGAACGCTTGGTGCGAACATGTGTTCTCACATAACACCAAAACTCACAGAGACCATTGACAGAGTTGCCACTGATAATGTGACCTCTGCTCTGTTAGGGGCCATGCAAGCCTCACAGAATGAGGAATCTTCAAATGTCCATTGTGCTACCTGCTGCAATATCCCAGTTGCACACACCAAAAGGGCACCTTGGTTCTCTTTTAAACGCCGGAGCAATAAGGTCCATCCGATATCAAAACAACAAATGGACAAAGCTGTCATGTTGTCATCAGGTGAACAGTCATCTGATCCCAAATGCTCCTCATCTCCTCCTCAAGCCACATCCCGCAACAGCTCCAGAGAGTCAAACAACACCCCTCTGGAGTTACTGGATTATGAAGGAGAGGATGGGGATAAGACGTTGGAGGACACCAGAAACACCCCACCTTCACACTACATTCTCAAGGGTGATGAGGACGCAAGTGAGGTCAGCTCCGCAAGTGACAACACCCCTCTGGAGTTACTGGATTATGAAGGAGAGGATGGGGATAAGACGTTGGAGGACACCAGAAACCCCTCACCTTCACACTCCATTCTCAAGGGTGATGAGGACGCAAGTGAGCTCAGCCCCGCAACTGAGCTCGGCTCGGCAAGTGAGCTCGGCTCGGCAACTGATCTCTGCTCCGCACGTGAGCTCAGCTCGGCAACTGAACTCAGCTCGGCAAGTGAGCTCAGCTCCGCAAGTGAGCTCAGCTCGGCAAGTGAGCTCGGCTCGGCAACTGATCTCTGCTCCGCACGTGAGCTCAGCTCGGCAACTGAACTCAGCTCCGCACATGAGCTCAGCTCGGCAACTGATGCCAGCTCCGCACGTGAGCTCAGCTCGGAAGCTGAGCTCAGCTCGGCAAGTGAGCTGGGCTCACAGGCAGTCATGGCAGCTTCTGACACGGATGCCAATAAGACCCAGGATGACGAGGGCATCTGCCCAACCAGCAAGGTATGTATGCATTTACCTGGAAAATGAAATCTTGTAGATCTCTCCTGTCGTTTTTATGCTGAACTATACTTTTTTTTTAAATCTCTGTACTTACTTTTTTTTATTTTTTTTTATTTCAAAAATCCTAGAAGACCAAGGATCAGCAAACATCATCACAGGTTCAGACTGACAAAAAAACATCTCTGCTTCAAAGGATCCGCCGCTTCTTCCACCTGTGAGAGTGATATGAACTCTCCTTCCCCCAGGGTGAGATCATGTGAATTGATCCCTCTTTCCCCCTGGGGGAGATCATGTGAAATGATACCTCCTTCTCTCTCTCTCTCTCTCTCTCTCTCTCTCTCTCTCTCTCTCAATTAATTAATTAATTAATTAATTAATTTTAAAAAATAAAATAAAAAAATAAACAATTAATTAATTTATAAAACAAAACTACAAGTTAGTGTTATTGTGTGGTCTATGGTAAATGATGTGCTGGTACAGATGGTATATTGTGTACGAAACATACCAATGTTGAGAATCCATTTAGAAGGTTTTCTGGCATTTTCAATCATATCACATAATCTTCATCAGCAGACGGAGTCTAGCTAATTTTAATTGGTAAAGATAAAAAATAATAAGCTCACCTAGCGTGCGCACCATGTTTGCAGCCGACCGGGGGTTTGATTCCAGCCCAGGCGCTTTGCTGCAAGTCATCCCCTCTCTCTCTCTCTCCAAGCTGTCACTATCAAATAAAGCAGATATGTCTAAGACATATCTTTAAAACAAAAGTTAGAGTTGTAGGACTTCCCTCATAACATGACACGTGGAAAAACTGCATCTCCTGATGAAAATCATGTGTTATGACTGAAAGCTATAGAACAGCCATTTTATGGACCTGAGATTGTTTTCTCAACTGCTGTTTCTAAGGTCAAGAATTAGTATAAAACCTTAGCATTCTCACAATGTAGTTATTCCTAAAGAGTTTTTGCATTTTACTGTAAAACATACATCCGGGGCGGCAGTAGCTCAGTCCATAGGGACTTGGCTTGGGAACCGGAGGGTCGCCGGTTCAAGTCCCCGCATGGAGAAAGTACTGAGTGTGAACTGGTAGCTGGAGAGATGCTAGTTTGCCTCTTGGGCACTGCCGAGGTGCCCTTGAGCAAGGCACCAAACCCCCAACTGCTCTGGGCGCCCCAATCAGGGGCAGCCCCCTCGCTCTGACATCTCTCCATTAATGCATGTATACAGGTCCTGTTTGTGCATGTGTGTGAATTTCGGGCCTGTGTGTGATATGTATATGTAAAAATAAAATAGTGATGGAATTGAATTTCCCCTCGGGGATTAATAAAAGTGCCTTTCTTCTTCTCCTGTAGCTGGCACACAGTCTTGCAGGGTACTCAGCGACCCATGAAATTGAGCATTGCCTTGAAAAGTTATAGCATATGAAACTTGTGACCTAGGTTCCATGTCTTTAGCATGTTTTGAGATAATTCATAAAAAAAACAACTCGGACATTCGTTTTTCTATTGTTTACAATGGGACAAAACAATTGCTACTTTTTGGCAATGTGTTAAAAATTGGATTACTACCAAAATATATATAATTATGTGTGAATGTTTGTAGTTTTTCCACGTCTTTGTTGATGTATGTAGGATGTAATGTTATTGACCCCGCCGTAGTGACTGAGTACATTTTAAATTTTGGCACGTAGAATAAAAGATATAGGCTATGAAAAATACATAACACCGCTTACATTGCTTTACTGCTAACATAACATAATACATAAAAGAAATAACATTTTATGTTATTTGTAAATGATTAATATATTATTTATAAACCTTAAGGAAATTGCTTGTAAAACATCTATAAACATTACATAGATATTTGATCTAGCTGCTGCATGAACTGAGATCCCAGTGGGACAGTGGTGATGTCAGCAAACTCTGCTTCCACCTACAAACATTTAATTATGAGGGTATAAAAATCCACAAATACAGCAACACAATATGGATTAATGCAGGGATGCAAACATGTATGGTGAAAAAGAGATCTACCCTGTAGTCAAAAAAAGAAAAATACGACATCAATAATATTATATAGCCATTCCACTGATCTTAATTATTGTATACTTTAATGAGTTTGCCTACCCGATTGTAAACAGCGTGTAAATAGCTATTCATATTTAGAACCAGAATCAGAATAATATTTGATATAATATTCAACAATGACTGCATAATTTATTTGATCACAAAATGTGGCTCATAATATATAACGTAATATATTTAACGTTACAGCTGCCTTCACAGTTTATACTGCTCACCCAGCTCTGCACCGATCAGCTCCTCTGTCTGCCCTTACTGAAGCAACAGAGCTGCTACCTCACTCTTGCTCTCCCACTCGCTCCCTCCGCTATTTAACCGTTAGCTAGTTAGCCTGCCGCCTGCAGCTAAAACACTAGTGGTGCCTAACATTACCAGTCTGCTCTTCACACAACTGCTAACAAAAGTTTCTGTCCTTACATTGCAAGCTACAGTCTTACCCAGCACAGACAGCTCGGTCTGGCTTCCGTCAGTCAGACACACATCCCCTCTCCTGACCAGCTCTCAACTGGGTGAGTCTTGTCTCCCCTTAGTTATCACTTCAGATGGACTTATAACTCTAAAAATGCCATAAAAGTCCGAACTGCATGGTGACTCACTTCAGTCAAATAATGCTTTTAGTTTAGTTAGTTTCAATTCAGTTTGAAGCGGTTTAGTTCCCTTCTAGCTAGCCAGCATTATGTTATTTGGCTAGCTCGCGAACTAGCTAACATTAGCTACCATGTGCTCAGATATTGCCGATATTTCTGTGTGAAATGTACACTAACACCGTCAATACCATTCTCTAACCACGTTGATTTGCCAACTTCATAGATTGCATTAGAAAAACATACTTACTCAGATAATTATGCCGATGTCACTCGATTCTGCACTGCAGTTGGTCCGGGCTCCTGGCATTGTTCTCCTCCTGTCCATTCGCGGCACTCTGATCCCCATGATTCAACATTCATGGGGGGAGCTTCTGAGCATGCTCCAGGTCTGTCCCGCGGGAACTCATCTAGGACATTCTTAATGTACCGTTTTTGTTTGTGCGATTCACTCAGCTCTGTTACGTTGGATCAACTGAAGTGGCTTTTGTGGTTTTAACAAGTCTTAATTTTAAGTTAAACCTGCTAAAGTGGACTAAGTTTAAAAGTCTAACACAGATATATTAATTCAATTGGGTATAGGTGTATTTATTAAACTCAACATCTCACCAGGTTCACTTTTTTGAGTGAGCGACCGGGGGTTTGAGATCAGCCCAGGCGCTTTGCTGCAAGTCATCCCCTCTCTCTCTCCAAGCTGTCACTATCAAATAAAGCAGATATGTCTAAGACATATCTTTAAAACAAAAGGTAGAATTGTAGGACTTCCCTCATAACATGACACGTGGAAAAACTGCATCTCCTGATGAAAATCATGTGTTATGACGGAAAGCTATAGAACAGCCATTTACTAGACCTGAGATTGTTTTCTCAACTGCTGTTTTTAAGGTCAAGAATTAGTATAAAACCTTAGCATTCTCACAATGTAGTTATTCTTAAAGAGTTTTGGCATTTTACTGTAAAACATACATTCTGTAGCTGGCGCACAGTCTTGCAGGGTGCTCAGCGACCCATGAAATTGAGCATTGCCTTGAAAAGTTATAGCATATGAAACTTGTGACCTAGGTTCCATGTCTTTAGCATGTTTATTTTTGAGATAATTCATAAAAAAAACAACTCGGATATTCGTTTTTCTATTGTTTACAATGGGACAAAACAATTGCTACTTTTTGGCAATGTGTTAAAAATTGGATTACTACCAAAATATATATAATTATGTGTGAATGTTTTTAGTTTTTCCACGTCTTTGTTGATGTATGTAGGATGTAATGTTATTGACCCCGCCGTAGTGACTGAGTACATTTTAAATTTTGGCACGTAGAATAAAAGATATAGGCTATGAAAAATACATAACACCGCTTACATTGCTTTACTGCTAACATAACATAATACATAAAAGAAATAACATTTTATGTTATTTGTAAATGATTAAGATATTATTTATAAACCTTAAAGAAATTGCTTGTAAAACATCTATAAACATTACATAGATATTTGATCTAGCTGCTGCATGAACTGAGATCCCAGTGGGACAGTGGTGATGTCAGCAAACTGCTTCCACCTACAAACATTTAATTATGAGAGTATAAAAATGGACAATAAGGTCCATCCGGTATCAAACCAACAAATGAACAAAGCTGTCATGTTGTCATCAGGTGAACAGTCATCTGGTCCCAAATGCTTCTCATCTCCTCCTCAAGCCACATCCCGCGCCAGCTCCAGAGAGTCGAACAACAGCCCTCTGGAGTTACTGGATTATGAAGGAGAGGATGAGGATAAGACATTGGAGGACACCAGAAGCACCCCACCTTCACACTCCATTCTCAAGGGTGATGACGACGCAAGTGAGCTCAGTTTCGCAAGTGAGCGAAACAGCTCCGCAATTGAGCTCACTGAGCTCAGTTGTGGAGCTGAGCTCACTGAACTCAGCTTCGCAAGTGAGCTGGGCTCACAGGGTGTCATGGCTGCTTCTGACACGGATGCCAAAAAGACCAAAGATGACGAGGGCAACTCTGTCTGCCCAACCAGCAAGGTATGGATGCATTTACCTGGAAAATGAAATCGATTAGACCAGATTTAAAGACAAAAAAGAGAGGGACTAGATTAAACAAGATAGGACGCAATAGTTCATAGTTCAGTTACATGGAATAGAACAGCAAGCTTTACTGTTGCTGATCAAATCAATTACTCTTACTTAAGCAAAGCTGTGTATGCAAAACGTTTGCTTGCAATGGAGTATTTTCACCATTGTAGTCCTAATTTTACTCAGTATTTATTGTGGGATCTGATGTTTTGAAGTGAAACGTCTTCAACAAATTCAGTTGCCTTCAACTTGTAGATCTCTCCTGTTGTCTTTATGCTGAACTATACTGTTTTTTTTGGGTGGGGTTTTATCTCTGTACTTACTTTGTTTTTGTTTTTATTTCAAAAATCCTAGAAGACCGAGAATCAGCAAACTTCAGCACAGGTCCAGACCGACAAAAAACCCTCGCTGCTGAAGAGGATCCGCCGCTTCTTCCACCTGTGAGAGTGACATGAACTCTCCTTCCCCCAGGGTGAGATCATGTGAATTGATCCCTCTTTCCCCCTGGGGGAGATCTTGTGAAATGATCCCTCCTTCTCTCTCTCTCTCTCTCTCTCTCTCTCTCTCTCTCTCTCTCTCTCTCTCTCTCTCTCTCTCTGTCTCTCAATTAATTAATTAATTAACTTTTTAAAAAAAAAATAAAAAAAATAAACAATTAATTAATTTATAAAACAAAACTACAAGTTAGTGTTATTGTGTGGTCTATGGTAAATGATGTGCTGGTACAGATGGTATATTGTGTACGAAACATACCAATGTTGAGAATCCATTTAGAAGGTTTTCTGGCGTTTTCGATCATTTAATGGACCTATTATTGTTTTCTCAACTGCTGTTTCTAAGGTCAAGAATTAGTATAAAACCTTTGCATTCTCGCAATGTAGTTATCTTAGAGCCTAACGACTTAAAGTTTGTCCTGACGGTGGGTCTAAAGAAAAGGTCCTGTCATCATATACTCCACCGAATGATGCTGCACTCCTATAAAATTGTTGGACATTTAAAAAAAACAAAACACAATGCAACACTTTTATTTTGCTAAAAAATAAATGTCAAAAGTTAAAAAGACAGCAGCACGCATCCAAACACACCACCACAAGCATTACATGTGACAACAAGCATTACATAAATGACATGCAGTCTGGCACACAAGCATCGCGCAGGTAGCTAGCAGACAACAGCATCAGGCAACACAACAATAGAAACAATAATAATAAACTTTATTTAAACTTTTAAAAACAAAGTTACAAAGTGCTTTACAAGATAGAAATGATATAAAAGCTATACAACATTGAGCAAAGCTACATGTAAAAAAAAGTACAAGTAAAATAAAACAATGTAAAAACATTAAAATGATCATTAAAATAAAGTTAAGAGAATTTCTTTGTGTACAGATACAAGAGAAACAAGAGCAGCATACACGAGCAGTCAGACAGAGGCAAAGCAAAACCTGGTGGTGAAGACAGGTAAGCTGTTGAATACGACTGAGATGTGGTTAAAAATAGGGCTGCAACTAATGATTATTTTCATTGTTGATTAATCTGTCGAATATTTTCTCGATTAATCGATTAGTTTGGTCTATAAAATGTCAGATAATGGTGAAAAATGTTGATCGGTGTTTCCCAAAACCTAAGATGACGTCCTCAAATGTCTTGTTTTGTCCACAACTCAAAGATATTCAGTTTACTGTCATAGAGGAGTAAAGAAACCAGAAAATATTCACATAAGCTTTTTTTTCTTAAAAACTACTCAAACTGATTAATTGAATATCAAAATGTTGCCGTTTAATTTAGTTGACAACTAATCGATTAATCGTTGCAGCTCTGAATATATGACCTTTGAATCGAGATTACTCTGTCACTCATTTAAAGAAAGCATCAGCAAATGACAACTCTCTGTTAGACATTCCTAAAGTAACAATTTCCCTCAACACAAGCTTGGGAAGAGGACGCAAGGTCTCCAAATCAGTGATGTTATGAGAACTGCTCGATCCCTTGAACTCAAACCCATTGTGCTCCTTTCTGGCTTTTCTCAGCCTCATTGTGCTGATGTGACCAATGCATCAGCCAGGCCAGAAGTCAGCGTGATATATGATGCATTATGGTGTTTTATTGCCACCTGGTGCTTATATTTGGTGCATTCCAAAGGATAAACGGGTCGAGTGTATGGTGTACTAGCTTTTTCTGAGCATTGTAATTATTCTCAAAAGCTAAACTGAATTGAAATAAATAAGGAAATCTGGTGTTTACATTTCCAAAAATAAATTTAATATACTTACACCATTGATCATTAATGTCGCCCCACAAAGAATCAGAATCGTGTTTATTCTCCAAGTACATAAATACAAGGAATTTGACTCCGGCTTTTTTGCATCTCTCTAAATGTACTTACAGAGAAATAATAATAATGAAAGAAAACAGCTAGGGACAGGGAGGACAACAAAACTGGATAAATAAAGGTGAGGAATAGACAGGGCTGTTATGTAGTAACAGTATGTAATGAAATAGTTGTGTATATAAATATTATATGAATAAATAAATATATAATTAATTAATTAATTAATTAATTAATTAATTAAAAAAATATGTATATATAATAAATATATATACACTGTATATATAAATATATACTGTATATACAGTATATAGCACCAATGACCAACAATAAAATAAGAAATAAAATAAAAACATCTATATGCAGTCAAGTGTTCTTTTAGTGTAAACAATACAAATAGTGCAAAGAATAAATACTGAATGGCTATACATGGACTGGATTATGTACAGTATGTACATGTATACATGTCTGTATAATATCTGTATGTACAGTGTGTGGGATTTTTTATTGGCAGTGACAGATGACATGTGCATGTTTAAAAAAGAGAAGTTTTGCATTAACCCCTTACCATTCCGCCCTTTTTTTTAGAGGGGATGGGGGGGGGGGGGGCGTAGGCGATGATCATAGATAAATAGTCAACAGTAGATGCCACACAGAATTGGTGTACATCATCTGACAGCTGGGAATCTGAAGATTAATTTGAGATGCAGCTCAACACTGTGTGTCAAGTTGTCAATAATCTAGTCAAGACTCTGGAGGTGTATAAGTCCTGGATGGAGGGCAGGCTGGCACCAATGTTTTTTCTCTGCAGTCCTGACTATCCGTTGTAGTCGTGGTGGTCGTTGTAAGGCAGTGATGTTTCTCACATGCTTCAACAGAAAAACAAAATCAACTTCACTAACAAGGACATGTGAAAGAATGGGAGGACTCCAGGTGGCCGATAAGATGTTTAGGATTAACTGGCCTTGTGATAGCGAAATAATGTGAAAACACTGGGAAGAAGAGCTTTCACATGCCTCGGTTTTATCATCTCTGCTCCAGCTGCTCTCTATTGAAGCAGACAGTTTGGTGGCTCCATGGACAAGAAGGTGGTGCTGATTACAGGCTGCTCCTCGGGGATCGGTCTCAGCCTGGCTGTCCGGCTGGCCTCTGATCCCAACAAAACATTCAAAGGTAACCAAAGCTGACACAATCTTTAATTGTATTTCTTATGTGCTTGCATTTGGTCAGGAGCTGTTGATGTTAAGGACCTTCTAAGCCCATGGAGACACTGTACAGTATGTAATGTACTGTATGTGATACTGGACTAAACAAACGTCTTGACACTGCAACCAGCGATATTCTGCAACAAATATGTGATTTATATTTAAAAGCATTGTGAAATCTGTATCGAGACATGCCACTAAGTGCTGCTTTCTGTTTAGTGTATGCCACGATGAGAAACCTGGCCAAGAAGGAACGTCTTTTAGAGTGTGTGAAAAGCCTGCACAAGGATACCTTGGACATACTCCAAATGGACGTGACCGGCCGGCAGTCCATCCTGGATGCGAGGGACAGGGTTGTGGAGAAACGAGTGGACATTCTGGGTATGCTCTTGTGTCAGCTTGTTCTCATTTAAGGTTGTGATTTTTGTGTGTTAAAGCTGCAGTGGGTAGAAATGGAGGAAATATGATTAAAAAAAGTATAAAAAAAAAACGTCACTATATCCTGACAGTAGTGCATGAGACAGGTAATCTGAAAAAAATAATTTGCCTCTGTGTCCTTCGGTGCTCCTAACGGCATCTGCAGGATTTCACAGACCGGAGGGAAACAACCAATCAGAGCCGAGCTGGAGCCTGCCGTCTCTGAGCAGCTGTCAATCACGCGTGAACTCCGATCAAACGGTCAAACTAGGCAGCGCTGATCAAATATGAATCAATATTCTGTTACTGTAATGACTATTTCTCACCTCAAATGTTTTCAGAAACATCTTGTAGTGTACTGTTTAGCTGTAAAATGAGAAAGTTTGTGACCCGGCAGCCATGTTGAGATAAGTTGAGGAAATACCAAGCACCGCCCACCAGCCGGAGCACAGCCAATAAAACGCTCAATAGTAACGCTCTCTCTCTGAAAGGACCTGTGAAAGGCCAAAGTGTCCCGTCACAGGCTAGATTTTCTAAAGCCTGAAAACAGAGCCATGAGGATGTGCAAAAGTCTAGTTTTCTCTCAGAACACTTGAATTACAATATGCTGAAAGGTTATTATGGAATTTTTGCCCAATGTTGCCAAAGATATACTGCCTACCCCCACTTTAATGGGCTTATCCTCACTTCCCCCAGTGTGTAATGCTGGTGTGGGTTTGATGGGTCCGCTGGAGGTGCAGTCCTTGGACTCGATGAGGCAGATTCTGGAGGTCAACCTCCTCGGTACCATCCAGACCATCCAGGCTTTCCTGCCGGAGATGAAGGCTCAGGGCCAGGGCCGTATTCTGGTCACCGGGAGCACCGGGGGGCTTCAAGGTGAGACAAGTACGTGGTTGACGATTCACTGAACGTCAACGGTGTTCCACATGTGCAGTTTTTCTAATGATTTGATAGAAATCGCAAAAATATTGTTGCCGCCGTGCGTGAAATTGCCAAAACAACCCATCTCTGTGCTTCATGCTCTCTTGCAGGCCTCCCCTTTAATGAGGTGTACTGTGCCAGTAAATTTGCAATAGAGGGAGCATGTGAGAGTTTGGCTGTCCTCCTGCAACACTTCAACATCCAGTGAGTTTGTAATGTTTGCTGCATCTTGCTTCCATAGTTTAGAGGCTGTTAACTGTAAATGTTGATTATGCTTCATCCTGCAGCGTGAGTCTCATTGAGTGTGGTCCAGTCAACACTGACTTCCTGTTCAACCTGCAGAAGGCAGAGCTCGGGGATACGTCTCTCCAACAGGTCGATGCCCTCACACTCAGCCTCTATGAGAAGTACCTGCAGCACTGTGCTTCCGTTTTCCAAAACGCAGCACAGGACACTGAGGACATTGTAAAGGTATGTTGATGAGACAGAACTTTATTTATCCAGAGGGAAAGTGTTGTGCAGCAGTTGCAGTACAAAGAGTGCAAATACATTATAAAATATCGATAAAGGTGAAAGTATAGAAAATGTCAAGATATCCGAAATACACAAAATCCAAAATGTACACAATGCCAACAATATAAACAAGTTTAAAAGGCTCATAAGTTGCTCATATCTCATATTGCTTGTATGTCTAAGATCAATATGTAAATGAGGCTGGTAAGAACAATAAATTAATACTGCATTACAGTAAAGGGATGTAACTTCCTGAATTTACCAGACTGTTCTAGCTATTCAATTATTTGCCTTTACCCACTTAGTCATTATATCCACAGTACTGATGATTATTTATCAAATCTCATTGTGTAAATATTTTGTGAAAGCACCAATAGTCAACCCCTACAATGTCATCGCAATATCGATATCGAGGTGTTTCGTCAAAAATATTGGGATTTTCTCTATATTGACCAGCCCTAATAAAACCTCTAAGTCTCCAAGGCCAAAATTAACAAACAAAGAACCCACACTAACTAGAAAATAAAACCCCCATTATTCTGCTGAATCAAACAAAAAGACAATCTCCCTAAGTAGACACAAAACAGGAGAAGAGGTGAAGCAAAAATAAATAGCAGAGACAAGGCTTCCTTAATAAAGTCACCAAGCCAACAAAGACAAAGGATCAAGGATTAACAGAGCTCTGTCAAGGTGCTATCAAAGAAAACACAGTTTCACCAGTTGAACACAACAACAGCAACAGACAGCTCAGGGACCAAGAGGGTTCTGGGAGTAGATAGGTCCACTGATTGTTGAATGAGATTAAGGTGTGGGTGATCAAGCACTTAGGTTTCGGTAATCGAGCACTGAGAGAGGGGTGAGGCACACCTGAAACACACACACACACACACACAGAGCCAGCTCTCCTCCAACAAGAGGCCAGAGGGAAAATCCACCCGATTCGACTGTCTATACTGCAGCGCCTCACTTCCGCTTCTGCTCCTGTCATAATTACTACGCTCGCTAGAGGTCGCTGTCGTCTTCTTTTAATCCTTCTTTCTCGATCCACCATGTGAATAGATGACAAACCTACTATTGGGTGAAGCAGGGCCCTACTGACCCACATCTGTGAGGCTTTTAATGATCTGATGACAGTCTAATTGGCCGGGAAAATCAGTGGACCTAACAACTATATAACACAGACAGGGGCCAGTCTGCATATTGAATACTTTAACTTTTTATGTGTTATGTTAAGTGCATTTTCAGCTGATACTATAATGTGCTTTTATTTTGACTTGATTTACACCTGATGTGAAGTTTTGAATACTTTTACTTGTAATTGTGTGTTTTTATATAACTTTCATCAGAATACTGATATAGGTTGAGTTTAGCACACGACACCGAGTTTAGTGACTAACAAGGTTAGTGTGTCAATATAAGAGCATCTAACCACTGGGTGTGTTTCTTTTTGTCTCCAAGGTATTTCTGGATGCCATCCAGTCACCCAGCCCTGCATTCAGATACTTCACCAGCGGTGTCGTGCCACCTCTCACCAAGCTGAAGACCACAGAGCCAGACGGCTCGCGGTACATCAGCGCTTTGAGCAAAATCATGTTCTCTGCTGAGGAACAATGATTTTGCCACTAAACTTGCTCTTCGTTTTCTTTATGTGCAGATGTTGATGTTTTTGCCCTTTCAGTTTTGATTTTGAGAATGACTACGCTGTGACTCACTGTGGTTGTGTAACTGGAAAGGGCAGTAGGTTCACAGTTTTGGAAGTTCACAGGAGGGTGTGACTCCACTTCTCTTTTAGTGTGTCACTTATCAAACATTTTTTTGGCTATTTTAAAGCTGGGGTCTGCGATTTATCCAGTATACACTTTTTGTTATATTGGTTGAAATGGTCTTTACACCCCGACAGCAATCCGTTTCTTATGAGCACTGAAAAAAGACCAGAAAAGATCCGTCATCTGTAGCTGCTGTAATCCTGTAAAAACGTCTACCAGTCAGTAAAAATGGTCCCGGTTGTAAGGAACCAATCAGAAGCCTCCCTGCCTCCCTGCTCGTACTCTAGCCTCAGCGTGCACCAGCGTGAACTCAAAGCGCGTGTCCGCCGCACGTTCACTGGAGAGTGGAAGAGAAAACTCAGCTCTTAAAACACCGGACAACGAGAACGAACTCGTACCACTATTACCATATTATCGAAAAATACAACTTTGATTTAGTTGTTTATGTTCTGTTAGTTTACTTTATAAGATACTGCAGGTTTAAACTATTTATTCTAACAGCTCAAAGTGAAGTCAGACAAACAGGATTATCAACGAGGGGAGACGGCGGATAGAAAACATTGCCGAACAAAATTTACGTTACTCAAACTGCTTTTTCAGTTACAGCAACAAACGAGTGGACTGATCTCCCTCCAGATATTAGAGTAATGTTAAAAAGGGTCGTGTTGTCTCAGCAGGTATCTCTCTCTTTCCCTCCCCTCTCTGCTGCTCTGTGGCTCTCCGGCGAGCTGCTGCCCCCCCCTCCCCTCTCCGTCAACAAGGAAATAAAAGCCCCTCGTCTACGAGACCGGTCTCTTGAGAGAGCTCCAGCTCATAGCGGGGTCTGTGTGAGTGAATGCCCGGGTGGAGAGGTGGCGATCCCGGCAGCAGCTAGCTAGCTGTGCCGGCAGTTTGTGGAGCTTCTAAACTCCGACAACAGTGGAGAAAATGTTTGATTCGCCATCTAACATCGTAAAACTGTCAATATTCTAAATCTACACCGTTGATGTCTCGCCTCAACATTTTTCAGAAGTGAATTTAGTGATGAAATAGCTACGAAAAATGTGAAGTAGTTATGATGCGGCGGTGCTCGTGCATGTGTGTGGGGGGCGTTGCCTTATAAGGAGTTTCGAGGGGAGGGGGGGGTTTAGAGGGAGCTCCTGAGGCGATGCGACTTTCAAATTATGGTAGTTTTCCAAGATCGCAGACCCCAGCTTTAAGCAAACAGGAACAATTTCCTTGCTCCAAAGAAAAAAAAAAATCAGGTTCCCAGGAGTTTCTCCACTGGCTGTGAAAGTAAAATATGCAAAGATTAATTGACATGAATTGATGACATTTTATGTTGTATTTCTTTTCTAGTGTTTGTTGAACAGCTTGCCTTAAAATGCCCCTTGAGGGATAAATGAATAAAGTATTTGAACTGAACTGAAATGAGTTTGGATTATATCTGTTACACTCACTGCAGATTGTACTGTACAGTTGTACCTTATTACTCTCTATCTATTCACAATAGAGGTCAAGAGACTTTCTCACAGCAGCCATTTTGACAGTAGGTAAACACAGGTGTTACCAATGATACTAATCAGGTCAAACAGCGTCAGCGTGCTGCTATTGAGCATGTTGGCTCACTGGAAAGGCTCTGCTACATTACATTCAGTAATTAAACCTGTTCACCTGCGATTTCATGTCAACATGGCTGCCGTGAAAAAGGTCTTGTGTCACGAAGAGTATATTGTAGGTAACACAATAAATAGTACTCAAATTCAGCATTTTCTCCACATTAAATTTGTATTTATGGCAATGTCAGATTAATGATCAGGAGTTGTGGTATTTTGTTGAAGTGGAACAAGAACTTGTATTAAACAAAAGAACAGGAAAAGAGGAAAAATACTGTTTGTAACAGCTAGTTTAGTCTGGAAATCTCCTTTCACATAAAGGTGGAATCTCTCAGTCCTCTTATTACCACAATGAACACACAAACAGAGGGTGTCATACATTCTGTGATAGTTCAGTTTTGATATGTTGCTTTTTAATCCCTTAAATTTAATAGAAATCCTCACGGCTCTTTATCAGAGAAGTTTGCACGCTTTAGATAAGAGATCTTGTACTTTGGGTGCCTTTATAGACACACGATAGAGTTCTTTGGTTGAATGAAGGCCTGTCAATGATTAATACATCTGTTAAAAAGCATGTGAACTGAAAATGCAGATTCAGTGACGTCTTCACCCCAGTGAAGTCCTGACAACAAATTGCATGCACAGAAAAAAATATTCTGGTAGTAATTACCGTAATAGAGTGCTCCAGGGATGACGTACTGTAGCTAGCATCGCCCTGGTTCCCTCGACGAAAAGCCAATGGGATTTTTACATTGGGTTTTGGATTATTGCAGAAAATAAACTCCGCGGCAAACACACGTTTATGATTTTTAGAGGTTTTGTTCAGCAAGATCTCCACAAATGAACACCACTGTATTTTGAAGCGTAAATGCAATCGCCAGAAGTAGAATGCTAACGTTAGACTATAAACAAACTACACTACGGTTGCACGAGCGCAAGTTTACACAAACTGACGAGTCGGCGTGATGACATTTAGTAGTCTCATTTAGCAACCGCCTTTTTAAAGACCAATAAAGGCTTCAAAATTCACGAGTGGGATATTTACTGATGTATTTTATGTCACAGAACAAAACGTTAAAATCTTTTCAGCTTGTGTTGACCACAGACCTTATTCCAGGCATCTAACTAGAAAAACATTCAAAAAAAAACATTCACTTCCAGACGAGGGAACCAGAAGTGCTAAAATGTTAACTCATTTCCAGGTTTTAGGACTCATTCCTGCAGCACTCTATGCCTCTAGTACCTTTCTGTTTCAATAGAAATCTAAAAAAGGTCATTTACTTACTTTACATTCACTTTCTGAATTGTTGTGAGTAAATTGTCAGGAGGACGTTTAACCGCCTGAATCACTGAACTGTATAAAGACTGAACGAGGGCCTGCTGGAACGGCATCCATCCCCTGTGTAACTGTTGGATCAGTCTGGGGCTGTTAAGCCTATGAGTATGTTCTCTTATAACCTGATTTAGCTTGTCTGAGTCTACGAGTGACGTTTCTCGCCTTAAATTGATGGCATAACTCAGGTTCTTACTGTAAGTCCCTCCCTGATCAAGTGCCCTATTTGCAGCTTGAAGAGCCTGAAGAGCCTGAAGAGCCTGAAAAGGATCCTGCACTACCAGTTCTGACTGTAACACTTAGCAGCACTCAGAGGTGTCCGCCTCTTAGAGCCTGGAGTATTATACAAGGCTGGTGCATAAAAGTAAATGTATCATACTACTATCATAATTTAAACATTTTAATTTAGTAGAATGCTGCTGCTAGAATCCCTGCTCTGCTTTAAACAGTACATTTAAATGTAGATGATGATCTTTATTCCTCTGAAGCTCCAAAGTCCAGATGAATCACGCACACAGCATGTGCTCGCTTGTTCAGCAACCACACAGTGTCATTCAGACTTTGGCTTGCTCGTCAAATATTTGCAGTGATTCAATCACAAATGTGTCATGTGCTTACGAGAAGGAAACAAATATGTATTTCCTCATCATCTGTGGGACAGGATTAAACATGTCAATGTAAATTCTGAATTTACTCTCTGGGTAAGGATTGAGATTAACTGACTAGTAGACCCCTTATACACCCCATAAAAAAACTGAAGAATAGTTTATGCCAGACTCACACAAGTTTACCCCAGAGGGGCAATTTATTCAATTCTCTTCCCTGAGAATTAAAAGTTAAATTAAATTAAAAGTAGGCCTATTTACCATAGAAATCTTGTTGCAGTGTATTTATTATTTTGTTATTTGTATTCTGAAAAGTCTCTGAAACTAAATTTTTTTCTAGGGTAGGACCCAGAAAAGGTTTTGAAATCCTCCCTTTTTTTGAGATAGCAAGGATGGCAAGTATGAAAAAAAAAGTTTAATTTGCTAATTAGGTCAGTCAGCAAAAAAAATACCCTCTCTTTAATTGGTTGTTTAGTGCATTTAGTAATCACTTATGAAACCTAACTTTTAAAATTGATCGACCTTCTCTCTGATTGGCTGGAGCCTCCCGTTACGTCACTGCTGCCCTTATCGGGCGGAGTGAAGCCGAGCAGCGAGTCATCAGTTAGAACAAAGCCGGGTCGCTGCTGCTGCTGCTGCTACTGCTACTGCTGCTGCTACTGCTACTGCTACCGCCGGGGTGGAAATACCGAAGTCTTTACTCTTTTTAAACTTCACCATGGCCAACAAAACGACTCCTCTCCTCTTCAGGGCGCTGCTGGGGATGTGTGAAGCCCACTCCTCAAAAGTTATGCGAGGAGGAAACAGTAGAAGAGCAAATATCAGGTGAGTCGTAATGGGACTTTTCCCCACAGAGACGCGTACCGGTGTTTCGGTTTATCAGGCGACCCTGTTAACTGGCGACTTTGTAGCCGAATGAGTCTGTTGTTGTCGTAGTTACGACAGCTGTTGAAGGTTGAAAACAGGAAGAGAATGCGTAGCTGAACTCGTGCTTGTTTAGTATTTGGTTACAATGTCTAAAACATACCGGATTCGTCTTTGGAGCTTCGGGGTTTTGTTTGAGGAGGGGGAGGGGAGGTAGGGGGGATGGGGGGGGGGGGGGAGATGGGGATGGGGGATGGGGATGGGGGGATTGGGGGGGGGGGGGATGGGGGGATTGGGGGGAGAGAGTGTGTGAGCGAGGCAGAGGAACAGTCACGTGACTGTCTGTCCTTTCTCCCTCTCGTGGTACTTTTGGCACTTGCATTCAAGAAGCTGCTAGTAGGTTTCATTTAGTGAAAAATAACTGGGAGAAATACTCACAGGGATTCAGATTGTCTGCAGGAAAGTGTTAATTAATGCTTTGCTTTCACTTAAAAGATCTTATCAATTGATGCTCATACATTCACCTAGGGCTGTCAATCGATTAAAATATTTAATCGCATGATTTTCAACAATTAATCGTGATTAATGCTAATTAATTGCACATTTTTTATCTGTTCAAAATTTGTCGAGTATTTAATACTCTTATGAACATGGGAGTGGGCAAATATGCTTGCTTTATGCAATTGTATGTATATATTTATTATTGGAAATCAATTAACAACACAAAACCATGACAAATATTGTCCAGAAACCCTCACAGGTACTGCATTTAGCATAAACAATATGCTCAAATCATAAAATGGCAAACTGAAGCCCAACAGGCAACAACAGCTGTCAGTGTGCTGACTTGACTATGACTTGGCCCAAGCAGCATGTGATTATCATAAAGTGGGCATGTCTGTAAAGGGGAGACTCGTAGGTACCCATAGAACCCATTTTCATTCACATATCTTGAGGTCAGAGGTCAAGGGACCCTTTTGAAAAGAGCCATGACAGTTTTTCCTCGCCAAAATTTAGTGCAAGATTGGAGCCTTATTTAACCTCCTTTGCGACAAGCTAGTATGACATGTTTGTTACCAATGGATTCCTTAGGTTTTCTAGTTTCATATGATGCCAGGAGCTTTACTCTAGCATTTGAACAAATTTGCGTTACGGTGTTATTGTCGCGTCAACTTTGACAGCCCTAGTATAGATGTCTGGATAAGCAATATCCGGTCACTGTGTTGGACGGGGAGAGACTGAAGGGACATGGCGGCGATCAACCTTAATTTATTAAGGTATTGTAAATGCTCAGGTTCAGGCAAGATCGCAAACCAGTTATTAGACATGTGTATAAAACAAACGTTTGTGTAAATAAAGATGAATGCATACAAACATGTCAAAATTACAATCCAAACATACGTCAAATTGCGTTGAATTCTAGGGATCTTCGGTTTTCTTTGCCCCAAAGGGGGACCTTGACTTTTTGCGAAGTACCCGTATGTGCCGGTCTGATGTATTACTCACCCAGACTAAAATGCAAATGAATCTGTCAGATGGCAGCGCCCCCTGACTGAATAAGCCTGTGATGTTCTTTGTATATAACCGACAAACCCATTACTGTCTTTTCATATAAATACATTTTCCTCCCTTCAGACACTTGTGGGGCTCCTGTGGGGCCCTGGCAGCCAGAAGGGCCAGCCTGCCTCTCTGCCCCGCCATCCCCGTCAGCACACCCAGCCGCAGCTTCATCAACCGCAACTTCATCAACCTGGCTGCTACCATGAGCCCACGCAGGATGAGGTACACCGAGTGCCGGACACTAGGGTGAGTGCCCCCAATACGATACCCAACAAACCACTGAAATAAGACGACAATAACACCCAAACAGATAGTTGTGAAGAGGACCGGAATAGAGCTGAAACAATTAGTCAATAACTTGATTAGTCGAAAATTAAGATTGATATTGATATAAATGGTTTCTCATATGTGAGGATTTGCTGCTTTTCTGTGTCTTGTATACTAAATGTATCTGAGAAATTGTGATTTCACTATTTTCTCACAATTTGTAAACCAAACGATGCGATTCGACGAATCGAAAATCTGCAGATTCATTAATTATGAAAATAATTGTTAGTTGCGGCCCAACAAGATACTTAACCACAAATTGCTCCCGAAGGCTGAGCCTTGCATGGCAGCCTCAGCCATCGGTGTATGAATGTGTGTGTGTGAATGCTGACATGTAGTGTAAAGCATTTTGAGTGGTCGGAAGACTAGAAAGGCGCTGTATAAATGCAAGTCCATTAACTTAGGAGCATTTTATATTAATTTCACTAAAAAAGTACTGAAAATACAACTTAAATACACTTAAAACTGATCATTAAATAGAAGTTGAAACTTCAAGAATTAGATTCACAAATTAAAATTGAGATGTCATCTCATTGGATGTGCCTCTTTCTATAGGTTTACTCCGGAGCAGATGTACAACGTGGTGGCCAATGTGGACCAGTACCAGAACTTTGTTCCTTGGTGCAAGAAGTCTCGGGTCCTGAAGGGGCGAAATGGCAACATCCGGGCGCACCTCGAAATAGGTTTCCCCCCCATTGTGGAGCGCTACACCTCTGAGATCACTGTCATCCCAAACCACCAAGTCAGGGTAAGAAAAACAACCATTACAGATACATATTTCTCTTCTCAAATAATATACTTTGACTCGGCGTGTGCTCATTGCCTTTTGGCAGTCAGTGATAAATAAAGGGTCATTTCTTTTGAAACAGGCCGTGTGTACTGATGGATCCCTCTTCAGGCATCTTGAAACAATGTGGAGGTTTGCCCCTGGAGCCAATGACCTACCAGCCTCCTGCAAAGTGGATTTCTATGTAAGTGTATATGGGACTTGAGGGATCAGATTGCATGTTTAAAGAGAGACAAATTCCTAGTCTTAGTTCCCGTACTGTTGTGAATGGATTACTGACTCAAAGAAAGTGTTGAGTAAAATCTCATTATGCTCTAATTGTAGTCTTGAGTAGCATGCTGGATTCCCAGGAGGCCTGAAATAGCTGGCAGGGCAGGTAACAGTGTTAAGGAGCTGCTGACGGGAGGTTTGACCTTAATGTTGGCTCAGATTACCTCGGGGTCAGCCAGGAAGTGTTTGGATTTCAGTAGAGTTAAATAAGGTTGATTATCAACGACCATTTAAAGCAGTCATTCCCAAAGACTGGGTCGGGACCCACAGTTGGGTCGCAGGAGATTTTATTAGGGTCGCAAAATACATTTTAAGATTTCTATCTCCAGTACGCCTTTGAGCCACATGAGGGAGCCTGAATGTTTGGATAATTGTAGTCTACTTATAACATTGAATCTAATTTGAAAGGCAGCGTACATTCATTTTGTTTTTCCGATGAGAGAGAAAGAAATAGCCTTTTAACTCCACCTAAATGCATTTATTTAGTCTCATTTATCAAGTATTTAACATGTGTTTATGTTTTCCAAAAAAAATGAAGTTGTGATTTTCAATTACGATTTTCAAACGTATCTTCAAATTGGCTGGTTTACCTATTCAAGATAATGTAAGGTGATGTGGAAATGGCGGTAAAAATGGTCAGGAACGTTCATTTCCGCGCAAATTTACTCTTCTCGCGATTTATAGATGAGGCCTATTGTGAATTGGGTCGCGATGGTTTGTCTTTTTTAAAAAGAAATAAGTTTGGGAAACACTGATTTTAAAGGAAGTAAAAGTCTGGCTATCAAAAAAAAAAAAAAAAGTAGCTAACCTGTTTGTCCCCCTCTTGTTGTCTCTGTAGGTGGCATTTGAGTTCAAGTCTCTCCTGCACTCTCAGCTGGCTGGCGTTTTCTTTGACGAAGTGGTCAAACAGATGGTCAATGCCTTTGAGTCACAAGCAGCGTCTCTTTACGGGAGCCAGCAGGAGGCTCCACTGAAGAGGCGGTCGAAATGAGGCGACCCCTTCTGATATCCACATGGCCTTGGACTGTTAACCAAACCCTGTTCTACCTCATATCAACACTTGTCTTACACAGGAGACTGGATCTTCTTTTTGCACACGCTCATATCTTATACTCGAGACGCACATTGAACACAACTGACTATTTATTTATAATCCACAAGCTAATTTTTTTACTTCCATGTACATATTTATTAGGGACAGCAATAAATGCATGGTTTCAAATGACAATGTTTCTTTGTAACATTGTGGGACAATGTACAGACAAGTGACTCCTGATCAGTGTCGAAACATCTAGAAGGGTTAAGAGCTATTTCTTGTTCACCACTTTTTCATGGTGGAATTAAAAAGCTCTCATTTTGGTAACCGCATGTCCAAGCGTCATTTAATGGCAGCTATTTTTTTTTTTTTTTTTTAAATATACTGTTAATTTTCTTTTTTGCTCATTTATGTAACGGACCTCAGTGACCTGACGAGACAAGAAAGGATTTCCAGTGTAGTGGATCGTTTCTATAACCGTTTACTCCTTGTTGTGTTTGTTTGGGCAAGAGTATGGGGGGGGAAGAAACCACTGGGAACAGTTGCATAAACACAGAACCAATGACCTGAGGCTACAGTCAATATTACTCAGCTTCTGAGAACAACAAGCTTTACTCTGTATGGTGATGGTCTGTGTTCATGTAACGAATCTTGTAAAAGGACACATGATGCTGATTTTACTTTCCAAACAACTCAGGACCTTTTTATATTTTTTTGTTTTTGTTTTAGTTTTTTGCAATAGAGTGCTGCAGGAATGAGTCCTAAAACCTGGAAATGAGTAAGCATTTTAGCACTTCCGGTTCCTTCGTCTGGAAGTCAATAGGTTTTTAGTTAGATGTCTGAAATAAGGTCTGTGGTTAACACAAGCTGAAGAGATTTTAACGTTTTGTTCTACGACATAAAATACATCAATATATATCCCATATATTTTTACTTTTGTCGATACTTCTGCGAAAAATCATAAAAGTGGTGTTCATTTGTGAAGATTATCTAAGGAACAAAACGTATATTATAAGTATTATAAAAGTTTGTTTGCCACAGAGCTTTTTTTCTGCTAAAACTAAAACTCAATGGAAGAATCCCATTGGCTTTTTGTCGAGGGAACCAGTGCGATGCTAACTTCCTACAAAAATACGTCATCCCTGGAGCACTCTATTGCCAAGACACAAAAACCAGTTCTTGCGGCACAATTATTGAAACCACTAACTCATGTAGCCTATTATGCTAAACCATAACACACACACACACACACACACATTGCTTTACACTGAGTTTGAAATTCTAAAACACACTTTTTGCAAAATAACTACAGTTATCTACGTTAAAAACACCATTGTTTGCTACCACATTCAATTATCAATCACCTGCACCCAGAATGCACCTGTGTAAACACATGTAGCCAGTTAGATCACTTAGAGATCAGAGCTTGAACACTATCGATAGGATTCAGGTTTGCAGAAAGAGTTCTGCAATTGCAATATTGTCTATTTTGTTTACATTGCAATACAGTAACTATGTTTATGCCCTCTTCAGTTAAAGTAATTGGGTCTGATACTGTCATGAGAATAAATGTTTGTTTCACCATTGCATTTGTGTTCATAGTCTATATTTACAGCATGCTACAAATGAAAATGCCAAAGAGTCAGGAAGATAATAGTGTTTTATACATAGCACATCAGTGTGCTGTTGGCACAGGGACAGAGCTTTATTTGGTATTTGTGAGTAAAGTTGTGATGCAAAAATACTACTTTTAGAAATTAGTTTATAATTTTGAAGGAAATGCTTGCTTTTGCAAGAGATATTTTTTATTTTGTGCATATTTTTTTGTGTGTAGATTTTTAACAAAACCTGTAACAGCACAGAGTACAAACTGAAAGTACCAGATCAATTGCTTTTTATACAATCATTGCCACTAATTTGTGCCTGGTTTACTTTTTTTTGACATATTAACATTTTGATATCTCCATAACAAGTGGAAAAATGTCTGAAACGCTTGAAAATGTGAATCAAACTAAACCTACAACAGGAGCTAAGTCTTGGTGGCGTTGGTGCAGAGACATAGAGATGAGGTCAAGTCACCATGCATACAAAGCTCAAACAGTTTAAAGGCATGATATCAGGTATATTATGGATGGCAGACGGCGTATTTCATGATACAAACTAAGCAATGAACGTATTTAAGCAGTGAGATAAATTTTGGCGAGGAAAAACTGGCCGGGTCATTTTCAAAGGGGTCCCTTGACCTCTGACCTCAAGATATGTGAATGAAAATGGCTTCTATGGGTACCCATGAGTCTCCCCTTTACAGACATGCCCACTTTATGATAATCACGTGCAGTTTTTTTGCATGCAGTATAAATGTGTTATTTCTGCCTATTCTAAAATGGTGTGTTTGAATATTACTGCATACTGGGGTCCCTACATGAATTGGGTATCACTGTAAAGCTGAGACTCTTGTGGATCCAATGAGCCCAATTGTGTTCATGTGTGATGATGTTAGTCAAAGTGTTAGTGATAGTAGTGAATAGTGAGACTTTTTTTTTTTTTTTTTAAATTTGACCTCACTGTATAAAATGACCTGTGGTGACCTCTAGGATAATCACAGCCTCATGAAACTTTACAGCCACAAACTACAGACCTAGAGCATTCAGAGGATGGATGACTTTCCTAGATATGTTGACAGTAAGGGGGTTTATGAGCAGTTTTCAGAACAGAAGTGCTCGACATCCAATCGCCGAAAAATGCAATTCTTGCAGAAATCTCCAAATGTCAAAAGTTTTTGATACCAAATCACAGCATGGCTTTTTTCTGTGGTGTTCATCAAGGTCTTGGTGTCTTAATGTGGTATTTTGGAGGAATTATTGATCATTTTGATCAATTCTCAAGTGGTAAAAAATGGTTAAATTTAGCACCAAATCTGTGTAACAAATGGTATCAACCCCAAAATTGCGGCAACAATTTATGAAACATAATAGAGCATGGGGATGGCCATCAGATACTTCTATCATAATGTTCTAAACCCTCATACACTTTTACAAATTATTTAAATTAATTAATTATTTAATTCATGTTTATTTCTGATTTATGACTAGAACTATTTCACACACAGTGCTGAGATCAAATTAATCTTCAGGTTCCCAGCTTTCAGATGATGTACATGTTACCCATGCACTGAATGAAGACACGTTTTCATTGTTCTTTCCATCCAGGTGCCAGGTACATTTATTATACTGTAAACACAGTGAAAGGACAGTCATGGATTAGCGTCAGATGCCTCTATCATGACTGTCTTTCGTTCGTACTGAGCTGACTTCCGGTTACGGAAGAATAACTATAAAGTAATTAAATATAACAAACTACATATAAAGTAATACAATTAAAGTAATTCATTACACAATATAACACTAGCCAAATCTGTCATGACACTCAAATTACCAAAACACTATATTATATCAACCACTGAACATATTAAAGAGTAATTATATCAACCACTGAACGTAAATGGCTAATTATATCAACAACTGAACATATTTGATTTAAATGTCATTACATCTTGGATGAGAATACATTTGTAGAGTCAATAAACATCCTTAAACTGTATAACTAGCGGGCCACGGGCCTAGAGTAGCTATTCAAGCTAGCTTTAGCGTTAGCATTAGCGTTCGCTAACGTTAGCGTTAGCTAGCGGTTTATTCCCTGACGTACATAACACTCATACATATAAACACACGGCCCCTTAAATGATAATAAACTTAACAACAAACTACATGTACTGTATATGGCGCTTGTGCACTTCCCTCACCTGTAAACACAGTGAAAGGACAGTCATGGATTAGCGTCAGATGCCTCTATCATGACTGTCTTTCGTTCGTACTGAGCTGACTTCCGGTTACGGAAGAATAACAGCAACAGTCGCTCACATACTAAAGCCACTACCGCCACCTACTGGCCAACACAGAATACTGTATTACAACTACTTAACACTAAAGTAGGTGGGTTACTGTCCTTCCTACTGTCTTCTAAGTGACACCAAGCGTTTTAAAGATGATAATGGTAATAATAAAAATAATAAAAATAATCATGGTGGGGGGACCAAAATAATAACACAAAGGTAACAATTCAGTATTTCTGGGCACAATCCTTATCACTAAAATGTCCAGGGTGCCACACCCTCCCCTACTTAAGAAAAATAAAAAAATGTTATTACATCTTTTTTCTTAACTCCATACACACCTACACACATACAGTACTATAACTGTACTACTGATGTCTCTGCTTGAATAATCACCATGGTTACCTACACTAATAGCAATTACCTGTCCAATTAAGTTATTCTTCACACCATCTTCAATTAGACAGTTACAACTAATAGGAGAAGTTAGTACTGTTCAATTGACACACAATACCAAATCTTGTCAAGGGTAATCATTCTTTTCCATTCAAGATCCATAAACATGTCCGACTCGGTAGGAGGACTTCTCTACTGTAACTAGACTCACTAATCGGCCAACATTTCACTCTAGTCTGTTACCACATTTCTCATGTTCATATATTAAGACACCATAACGTGCGTTTATCACCATCTCAGTTTCAATTTATGACACCACAGTATGTACTTTAAGATGAACGTTATATTCTGTCCATTCTTGTGTGTTGGTTACGATGTTCTTTTGTCACATTCTTGTTCTTAGCCTATTTAACCTGTTATGAGTTTGTTACTCAAGTCTCTAGCACATTGTCTTTATTTCTGTGGGCATCCAAGGCCTCCACAGTGTCTGGAAACAAGGTGTTGGTGTGTTCACCTCAATACCGTCCATACCAACTTGTCTCACCGTAGGTTGTCCCAGTGCATCATACATCAGCATTGTTGGCCGTTGCCGCTCTCTCTGAGGGTAAACATGCCGTGCCACAGGTGATGACCCCTGTTCTGTGTCTGAGTCTCTGTCTCCTTGTTGATGTTGTTCTTCGTCAGATGTCTGCTCCTGCAGGCCGTGGTGATCCTGTGTTGTCTGCAGCTGAAGTTCCTCCTCTCCTCCAGCATCCTGTCTTGCTTGAAGTTCTCTCACCTGTTGTTCACAGGCCTGTGTTTCAGGATTTGGAGTATTACCTCTGCCGTCATGGTTGTCCTGATGTGAAACCCGCCACACAAGTTCACCTTCATCCTCACTTTCCATATCCATGTCCTGAGGTAGTAGCTGTTGCTGAATTTCCCCTCTGTTTTGTCTCAGGCCCCTCTTTCTGTTGTCCTGTTCTTCTCTCTCTGGTCTTTCCACAGGTAGGCTGTCACACGGAAGCAGCAGATTTCTGTGTACTGTGCGACTGTTTCCTCCTCTCTCCGGTTTGACCTCAAAAACAGGAATGTTAGGGCTCTTTTGACTCACCACCACATACACTGTATCCTCCCAGTGTGAGCGAAGCTTACCAGGCCCTCCTCTTTCGGTGAGGTTGCGGAGTAGGACTCTGTTGCCAGGATGAAGCTGAGCTCCGCAGGTCTTTTTGTCATAGTATGTTTTGCCTCTAGAAGCTTCTTTCTGAGCTGCTGTTCCTGCAATCTCATAGGCCTCTTTCATTCGTGACTGCCATTTAGCCATATACTCCTCATAACTAACTTGTTGCTCCTGCGATGGTAAGTTGAACAAGATATCCACAGGGAGTCTGGGAGTGCGGCCGAACAACAAATAGTAAGGGGAGAACCCAGTAGCCTCGCTCCGAGTGCAGTTGTAGGCGTGCACTACTTTCGCCAGTGAGTTCTTCCAGTCTGCCTTTTCAGCATCAGTCAGTGTTCTCAGCATGGACAGGAGTGTTCTATTGAAACGTTCCACCTGTCCATTGCCTTGTGGATGATATGGAGTAGTGTGAGAGCCACGCATGCCACAGACCTGTTGCAGCTGAGAAAACAACTTGTTCTCAAATTCCCTGCCCATGTCGTGATGGATTCTTGCTGGGAAACCGAAGTTGAGGGCAAAGTGATCGAAGACTTTTTCCACTACTGTCTTAGCTGACTTGTTTTTTGTTGCATACGCTTGCGCGAAGCGTGTGAAGTGATCCATCACCACTAGAATGTATTCATAGCCATGTTTACAGGTCTCAAGATGTAAAAAGTCTATGGACACAAGCTCAAAAGGATATGTAGTGGTAATGGGGGTCAGTGGGGCTCTGGTGGTCTTACTTGGCCGGTCTTACATTAACGGTTATTCTATTTCAAATACGTTATTTGTCTTTTTTTTTTTTTTCTCTCTCTTTGTCGGTTCATTCAAAACTTGTGCAACAGTAGTTCTCAATCACTGAGCCTTATTTTGTGAATTTTTTCTCATGATTTTTTTTTTTTTTCATCCGTAGCATGTAGTGCCACAACTCATGGCGTTGGAGGCGGTTGATTTGCTCTGTTGGGAGAACCAGCGGTTAAAAAAAAAGCTGACTATTTAGTCGCTGCACACGAGTTGATTTCTAACTAAAATGAAGTAGCTGCAACTAAAAAAAAACAATGAAGAATTTTTTTTTTTTTTTTTTTTAACAAAAAAACTAACTAATTTTAGCACTGCCTTAGCTGTTTTCACTGACACGGAGAAGATGCGGCTGATTCTCTGGTACTGTTGTGACCTTGTGTGTCGCTTTCCCCACTTACCCACTACTTCTTCTATCACGTTGAATCCTATAATTGGTTGTTCTGCAACGTTGGGATCACTGGATACTAACATGGGGACTAATAGTGTCTTTTCTGGGTGAGTGTCACAGTCCAAATAAAACTCTGTTTCAATCCACCCATCATATGGGATTTCACTCCCATTTGCACCTAATGCCACTAGTGGTTGTGTCCCCAAAAGCTCAGAAAGCGGCCTGACAGTGCTGTGTGGAAGGTGTTGTTTTCGCCAGTCATTATTGATGAGACTTGCCTGAGCACCAGTGTCCCATAGAGCCTCGACTGGTGTATTGTCTAGATGGCACTGGACCATGAATCTTCTCCCGATGAGACTGATGAGCTTGGCTTGACGTTGTGAAGGCACATAACTGGTGGGTGTGTCATTACTGAGGTTGCTGCTGTCTGGCAGTGGGGTGGCAGATAAAGTGTCTGTGTGATCACTTGGCTCTTGAGAAGGTGAGGAGGTGTTTTGCAGATGAACAGAATTTACCTGGGACCTGGGGAGTGGGTGGGCTACTGTGGGTCCCTGCTCAGCAGCCCTCTCCCGTTTCCCTGAGTGAATCTGCCCTGCCTGCAACCACGAGAAAGATGGCCTTCTTGCCCACAGCGATAAGTGTCTGCATGTGTCACCGGCCTGAGCCTCTCTGCATGCCTGGCATCCTCTAGCCCACCTTGCAGCTGATGGTGGCCGGGTGTCTGTACTGAGTCTTGGTTTTGTTGCTTCTAATGTCTCATGAAACATTTTCTTCACCTCAAGAACATCAGCCTTGAGGCCCTCAATAAGCTTGGCAGTCTCTTGGTCAGGCCCTTTACTCTGTCCTTGTTTTTTCTTTGTGGATACTACCACATCCCCTTTTGACTGTGTTTCATCATTTGAGTCTGTTTCATTGTTCAGAGGCAAGTGACTGTTGTTATGGCGCTGTTGCTGTTCTGTATGTATCTCATTTACCCTGGGCGGCTTGCTTGTGATGTTTCTCCTCAGCTTATTTTGTCTCTCTAACTCAAGACTGGCAGCCTCATTTATCCTTTCTATCAGGACCTCATCTGTGACTTTATGGTTGCTAAGGTGAGGTTTCAGCTGAAACTTCACAGCCTCACAAAACAAACCAGTCTCTAATGAGCGCAGGAATTTACGCTGGATTAAGTCTTGACTGAACTGTTCCCCTTCCTCCTCATCACCAGACTTCCAGAGCAGTTTCTCTCTGAGCTCTAGTGCCCGGAACAAAAAGGCTTGAGCTGATTCTTTGGGGTCTTGGGCTATGTTCATGAATCTATTGAGCAGGTCAGATGATGAGTCCACTTTATAATGTCCTCTCAGTATGGTTCTTAATGTTGGAAGTGTGAGGTCTCGCTTAACCTCCAGCAAGTCTCGAAGGTGAAGGCCAGGACTTACTGCTTTAATCACTGCTTCGATGATTTCAGTCTCTGTGTAGCCCTTCTTCAGCCCTGATTCAATTTGGTTGGTCAGACTGGTAAAAGATAATTTGTCCCTCTGTCCAGCCTCCCCTATCTGACCCCAAATCCGGAAATCTTTTCTCAAAGTCACTGCTGGTGCTGTGAGAGGTGCAGGTTGAGTGGCCTCCCTCTCTCTAACCACTGTTGTGCTGCTCAGCTGGGTCCCCAGCGCCTCAATCTTCTCCTCCAGAGCACGAAGTGCCTCTGCCTGAGCCTGCTGAAGCTGTGTGTACTCTTGCCTCAGTCTCTCTAGCTCACTAGGCTCAGTTTGTTGTTTTTCTACTTTGTCACCGTCATGTCTTTGTAATGATTGTACGTGTATAGAAAGATCACTCAGAAACTGTTGGAACACATGAGATTCCTCGCTCTCTTCAATCTCGCCCAAAGTGCTCTCTGTTAACCGAATCAGGGCCCGACGGGATTGTCCTCTGAATCCCTCCCCTGTTGGTTCACTGCACTTGATGCGCTGACACACATTGATGAGTTCTGGTTGCCCAAGTGTCCACAGCACTGCACTGATCTCGTCCTGGAGTTGCTCCATCTTTGTCTTGTCTAGGTTCGTTAGGTTCGTCTCTTAAGAAGGAACTGCGTCTGTCTCTGCTGTCCAAACAGTCCCTCCTGGCTAGGCTCGCCAGATTATGTTACCCATGCACTGAATGAAGACACGTTTTCATTGTTCTTTCCATCCAGGTGCCAGGTACATTTATTATACTGTAAACACAGTGAAAGGACAGTCATGGATTAGCGTCAGATGCCTCTATCATGACTTTCTTTCGTTCGTACTGAGCTGACTTCCGGTTACGGAAGAATAACTATAAAGTAATTCAATATAACAAACTACATATAAAGTAATACAATTAAAGTAATTCATTACACAATATAACACTAGCCAAATCTGTCATGACACTCAAATTACCAAAACACTATATTATATCAACCACTGAACATATTAAAGAGTAATATCAACCACTGAACGTAAATGGCTAATTATATCAACAACTGAACATATTTGATTTAAATGTCATTACATCTTGGATGAGAATACATTTGTAGAGTCAATAAACATCCTTAAACTGTATAACTAGCGGGCCACGGGCCTAGAGTAGCTATTCAAGCTAGCTTTAGCGTTAGCATTAGCGTTCGCTAACGTTAGCGTTAGCTAGCGGTTTATTCCCTGACGTACATAACACTCATACATATAAACACACGGCCCCATAAATGATAATAAACTTAACAACAAACTACATGTACTGTATATGGCGCTTGTGCACTTCCCTCACCTGTAAACACAGTGAAAGGACAGTCATGGATTAGCGTCAGATGCCTCTATCATGACTGTCTTTCGTTCGTACTGAGCTGACTTCCGGTTACGGAAGAATAACAGCAAAAGTCGCTCACATACTAAAGCCACTACCGCCACCTACTGGCCAACACAGAATACTGTATTACAACTACTTAACACTAAAGCAGGTGGGTTACTGTCCTTCCTACTGTCTTCTAAGTGACACCAAGCGTTTTAAAGATGATAATGGTAATAATAAAAATAATAAAAATAATCATGGTGGGGGGACCAAAATAGTAACACAAAGGTAACAATTCAGTATTTCTGGGCACAATCCTTATCACTAAAATGTCCAGGGTGCCACACCCACCACTTCTATGTGACATCTACTGTTGACCTGCTATCTCCCCTTAAAGACCCCCTGTAGCTGCCTCTAAAAAAAGACAAAAATGGGTCTATTGTCGGTCTCAGAGTTGCATGGCTGTAAATCTTTTAGTTCCCAGTTGTAATAATATTCAGTTGTTGAACATTAGTGTGTTTTCCCAACTCTCTCAATAAAGACGACAAATAGATATACGAGGGTTTCCTGAAACTGGTTTTCCCTGTTTTGCGCAATGTCAGATGTAGTATAAAAGGGGGAGGTCTGGCAGAGAAAGACTTCACAGAGGCAGAGATTTCAAAACCACAAGGATGAAGAAGATTGCAGTCCTGATTCTAGCGTTCAGCTGCTGCGTATGTGAAGTGCAAGTTAATGGGAACGATGACAAAGTCCATCAGTGTTCAGGATCAACCAACTGCTGTGACATCTACGCCCTCACTTCCATGAGTCAGAGCCTGGGAGCAGTGGGAGAGAAGGTTGCACACATGGCGGAGAAAATAACACTCCTGGAGGAGAAGTTGCAAAACACTGAAAAAGAAGTCCTGGAGCTGCGGAGCCTGACTGGAGGTAACATAGAGCAAATGATTTATAATAATGGGATGTAATTCTTCCATTTATAAATTCTTACTTTGTTATAATTTGATGCCCTCAGGCACAGCTCAGGTGGCCTTTTCTGCAGCTCTCAGGGAATCTGGCTCTGGAGACACTGGACCTTTCACCACTGATACCCCACTTAAGTATAAGAGGGTCTTCTCCAACATTGGCAACAGCTACAATCCTTCAACAGGTAATAATAATAATAATAATAATAATAATAATAATAATAATAATAATAATAATAACTTTATTTAAACAGCACTTTTCAAAAACAAGGTACAAAGTGCTTTACAAAGCAAACAAGAAATAGATCTGGGAGTCATCTGCATAAAAATGGAAACTAATGTTGTGCTTATGAAAGATTTGACCTAGAGGTTACATATAAATGGAGAATAATAACGGCCCAAGGACTGAGCCTTGAGGCACTCCATGGGATAAGTGGGAGGAGGTTGTGCGTGTTAGAGAGAGAAAGACAGAAAGACAAATGAGGGCGCATGAAATTTAAACCATTCTCATTATTATTCTGACAGGCATTTTCACAGCAATTGTCAAAGGAACGTACTTCTTTCGATTCTCAATGTTCAACAACCTCAGTCTTACTCCCAACTCTGTTGTGAGCCTCAAGAAGAATGGTGAGCGGCTGGTATCTGTCTGGGACACCGCAGGGTCAGATGCCAATGACATGGGCAGCAACGCTGTGGTCATCCCCCTCGAGGTGGGAGACAATGTGTATGTGGAGCTCCAGGCAAACAAGATTGTCTATGATGACTCCATGAACTACAACACCTTCAGTGGTTTTCTGCTCTTTACTACATAATCTGTATGGGTCTTTATGTGTATACAGTAAAAGGAATATCTCACTTGATTCAAACTGCTAACTGGTAGTTTTATGAAAAGTGATTCACACAAAAGCCAAACTAATGATGTGCTGTGTATGCATTTAGCTGAGCAAACAGCAAATCAGGAAATGCAATTCGTTTGAGACATTGTATTAAAAAATAAACATCCAGCTTTCTCTGCACAATGCCTGTAACTCTATGTTCATTTCATAATGTTTTAATTTAATTATTTGTGCAGCTCAAGCACAAGTGTACTTACAGTGTGGTTATTTGTACTGAAGGTATAAATGCAATAGAAAATAAAAAATAAAAATGATATAAAAATGCTGATGTCTGTGATGTTATTGTTTTACATGCATAAACATCAGACCTTCTCTTTACACATCCATGCATTAGACTAGTATTTCCATAGAAATAGATAGTATTGATATTAGACTAATTCATATATATGAATATTATTCTATTTCTGTGAGTATTTCCACCAGAATCACATCCTGTATACGCTAAACATATGTACTTTCAAAATAAGAGCATAGGCAGGTCTATGTGTAAACCATATGGTCACGCTACATGTTAATGTATACACATGACATTACCCTTATACTGTCTTTCTTGAATTCTTCCATTTGATAAAACCATAATACATCCATGGATAAAACGGAACACCGAATTTGCTCTTCTTTCTCCCGGCACTGCAATGATGAGCAAAATACAATATTCAGCTTGTCCTAGAAGTGTTGAGATTATTTTAATTTAAATGTCAATCATCATTTTGACGAGATACATGATTAACTTTTTAATGGATATATGATTGCGATATATGATGTGATATATGACCCTGAAGGTCATGCATCGTATCCATACTGTATCCATGTATTGTACCGCGGTCGGTGAGGGTTTAGGGCTGTCCCAGTGTGATTAGACAATGAGCACCAGCTGTGTCAATCAACTCGCCTGGTACTGCTCTCATGAGCTTCTCTCTCTGCAGCTGAATACCAACCATGCCCACCTCCACAGGGACATAACATGAAAAACTATGCTTAAAGAGATGGGTGCTAAAATGGAGCGTTTCAGACGGAGGGTGAGTTTTTAACATTAAAGCATGTAAACATATTCTAGTAGAAACCCAAAATACAAGTATGAACCTGAAAAGTTTTTAATGCTGTGGTTTGAATTTGATATTCCACTAAAAGTATGCCAAACTTAGTTCGTGTTTGGTGTCAGTACTGTGAAAATCTTATAACACGAAGCATGTATAGGTACACATACAGTATGATGGTTCGATCTTTTCATACCATTGAAAGCACATTAACAGTCAGCACAATCAGAATTTGGACAACTTCATTTTTTTTTGCACAGTTTGTTGTTTTACAATGAAGTCCTTTGAATATTGAGAGGTCTTTACTATAAAAAAAAAAAAATATCTGCTGCTCGCGTCTCTTTTGGGTCGAAACATTTTTTTAGCCCTAAAAAGCTTAACATGTATCAGAAATCACAAGTCAGATCCTCACTATGCGATTCAAACAGCATCATTTCAGGCCTGTTTGCTTCTCAAAGGTGATACCTCAATTCATTCATATTGCCAGCTGATAGGTTTGGAAGAGAATCTTAAAATGATTCACCCATGAGCCAAAGTAAGAAATAGATTCATTCAAACAATAGTCCCATGAAGAAATATCAACCTTTATGCTTGTAGCTCTGTAACAATATTCATCTGTTCATACATTTTGTACAGTAATACATGTATTATATATTTCCAGCCACAGTACAGGATGTACAGTTTGGTCCCCATTTGTATTAAAACAAGAATGTACAACATAACTGTTGAAGGCACTCAAGAACATTATGTTTATACATTTTATCTCTGCATACGTAGATCTAATGAAGCTACTGCTGAACAATGAGCTTGGCGGAGCAGAATGTCTCTCCGTGGTCATTGGTGGCTCTACAGGTGTAAACGTTGGCGTCCTCTGGGCCGACTTTGGCTAAGACCAGCGTACAGCGGCCATCTTCCTCGTACTCTATCTGCACTGTGGGTGACTCCATCACAGGCTCTTTACCACACAGCCACACCACCTCTGGGTCAGGGTATCCTGCCAAGATAGATGGAGGGGTGAGGACAGGTTTCAAAGGCTTCTGAAATGAACAGCTTTTTTTAAAGTCTTTTGTCGGAATAAAATGACTTCTTTCTTGCAAAGTAATAGCTGTTATAATGGAATATGCGAGGTGTGTTTATTTGTTATCTTCCCATAAGATGAGACTTTAATGTTTTTGTTATTGCTTTTTAAGTCAAGTCTCAAGTCACTGCTCTGCAACAAAGCACACAAAAATGTCACAAAGAGGAACACGGGTGCTGCTTGAGCTCTTGAATGAAGTCGTACGTACCTGTGAGGTGACATGAGAGATGGACACTGGACCCCAGAGCCACAGTCTGGTCCTCCAGGCTCTGGGTGAACTGGGGTGGGCCCTGCATCTTGCGCTCCAGAGATTGCAGGGCATGCTCTGCCTCCGGGCTCAGGGGTGAGTCTGGGACAGGGAGGGGGAGGAAGGAGGAAGTAGATTAAAGATACAGCAACGTTAAACCAGGAAACTAAAATGGTTCTGATAAGAAGATGACGGGAGAATGCGAGTATCTTACCTTCTCCAGGGCTGGTCGGAGATCCAGAGGCAGAGCTGTCACCTTTCGACAGCAGAGCCATTCTCTTCAGGGCTAACAAGGCCTTACCAGCTTTCTATGTAACAAAGGAAAAGTCTGGAGCTGAAACCAACACCTCAAACTCAAAGACAAACATAAAAGTACTGTGCTGAGGGGTTACCTTCCACTTTTGCCTGGCTAGAAACCTCTTCATCTTCTCCTTGGACAGACTCTTGGAGGTGGCGAAAACTCCACACTCAAATGCCATCCAAGGGTGGGCAAGAGCCTCTTCACAGGACATCCTCCGCCTGGAAAACACACACAGTGTTATAGGTGGTTAAGTGAAGATGGTATCTGTTCTACAGCTATGAAATCACCTGGTGTCCTTGTTGAGCAGGGAGCTGATGAAATCTTTGGCCTCGTCTGTAATCTCATCAAAGCTCTCCTCATCAAACTCCCACTGGGCGGCTGTGACCAAGGCGAGGGTCTCTACGTCGTTGTTACCCTGGAAGGGAGACTCACCACTCAGTCTGAAGAACAGAGAAAGAGAGACAGCAGTGTCTTTATATTAGCTGTTTCAACCTACATCCACTAGGTGGCATTAAAAGTCTGAGACATTCAGGCAGCAGGCGTTCGATCCATCATGACTATCACCATCAGCACAGTCCTATCAGTCTAGTATGCTCTATTAAGTTTCTCAAAGTGGTTATTTGCAGTTGATTAAGAGCCCTTTTTAATTAGATTGTTTCAATTTAGATGGCTCAGTATACACTGGATATGCATGACACAAAAAATGTTTAAAGTAATAGTTCTACATTTTAATACTACTCTTGTACAGTCTTGTACAGTAAAAATTAAGCCACCACCAGCAGCAGGTTAGCTTAGCTTAGCACAAAGACTGAAAACAGGGGGAAACGGATAGCCCGTCTCTGTCCAAAGTAAAGAAAATCCACCTGGTTTCCTAAAATGTCAAACTATTCCTTTAAAGCAGGGGTATCCAAACTTTTCCATTGGAGGGCCAACTCTGAAACTTAATGGTGGGCCACAGCCAAAAGCAAATACCTATTGTATTTTATTGTATTGTTAAGATGCAAAATGGTAGGATCCCAAGTTCCGTGAATTGAAATGCCTTTTGTCCGTGTGCCTCTCGAAATTATGAAAAATAATTGATAATTAGGGATCTTACATATTTAAAGAGCGACTTTACAGCATAAACAGCGATCTGTATCATACATTTTTTATTATTATTTTCACTAGATACACTTGGCGGGCCAAATCAAACCTCAAATCAAACCTCTCTGGGCCAACTTTGGCCCCACTTTTGACAGCCCTGCTTTAAAGGTACAGTGTGTAGCATTTCGAGGGATCTATTAGCATAAACGGAATATTATATTAATAGGGAGCGGGTCCTTTTCCAGGAGTCTACCATGTTGCTCTGCCATGTTTCTATAGTAGCCCAGAACGGACAAACCTGAAGGCCACCGTAGTTCTCCGACACGCTTGTGAAACTGCGATTACATGAGCCGCAGAGTGCAAAACCGTGGTACCGCCGCCTTCCGTCTGTCTTCCGTTGCTCCTAAAGTATATTATTATTACGGTAAGGATGGCCTCTGAGTGAGGAGAACGGCATTACCACAGTTTTGCACTCATTGGCTCACGTTACCGCAGTCTTGGAGAGGGAGGAGTGAGTGGAGGGGTACTCAGTTCGTTGCAATCTGCAACTACACCACTAGATGCCGCCGAATCATACCCACTGTACCTTTAATGTAGAAAGGGCTATGGGAGTGACAGTGTGACTCACAATATGTAGCAGATGACTCCTATGCTCCACATGTCAGTGGTCAAAGACACAGGCTCATAGTTGATCACTTCAGGTGCCACAAACTCTGGCGTCCCGTGCATCACCTTCAGAGGTGTGTTGCCATCTGTTGATCATAAATCGCACAATTTAGTATTGAAACATTCACTAGAATGACAAGTAAATATCAAGAGGGTTTCACTTCACATACCAAGCCTGCAGGCTAATCCGAAGTCGATGATCTTTACGGAGGTGCCCGTGGTGTCAACACACACAATGTTTTCGGGTTTGATGTCCAGATGGACAATGTTCTGCTGATGCATGTAGGCGATCCCCTCCAGGATCTGATGCATGTAGCGCACACTGGCAGACTCGGTGTGCTCAAAGTTATCGTCCACAATACGCTCAAACAGTTCCCCGCCTGCGATGCTGCAGAGAGACAAACCACAGTGACGTATTTACTTGTATGCAACCAGAATTTGCAGGTTTTCAACCACTTTCACGATGATACTCACAACTCCATGACCATGACCATCTCAGGCCTGTGGTCGTATGCCGCGAGACACTGAACCAGTTTGGGGTGGTGGAGGTAGTTCATCAGCTCTATCTCTTTACGAGCAGCCTCCCTCTCCTTGGCACGTCGGCCTTTGTAGAACTTCCCTGCACACACACGTCCCGTCTCTTTGTGGGTTAGCTTGAACACCAGGCCGAACTTTCCCCTAATGAAGAGATGAGTTTAGTTATTTTTTTTTAATCTCTGAGACCTTGAGAAATTAATGTAAAACAATCTTTCATCTGAGATCTGTGATTCTAGCACGCCTACATCTGTGAAAGGGAAAGAGCACCGTGCCTTTCTTATTAACTTAAAGCACTGGCATTCTCAGACCTGCATCTGTTGTTTACTAGAGAACCGTGTCTCAACATGCATGTAATTAAATCCTCCCTCTGTTGCATTTGGCAGGCTGCCCCTCTTCCACGCAACCCACGCTAACAAAAGGAAGCTTTTTCCTTGGAAGTTTAAGCTTTCTTGCTCATCAGCCTATCTGAAGAAACTTTTCGAAGCTACTTGGAGAAATGTGTTTGTTCCTGACAGATACTCACATTCCCAGTTTCTCCTGCAAATTGTAGTGATCTGTGACTTTTTGTGAAGAGTCAATAGTGACACAGGAATACGCCTGTGGGGCTTCTTCTTCTTGTGGTTTGTCTACAACACCTACACACAAAGATGCAACAGCTGTAATAAAAGGTTAATTATATATGTCTCTAATTTCGTGGTTTCAATAACCGCCTCACCCTTCTGCTCCATCCTGACCACTGGTGACACTGGTCCTGGCTCGCTTACTCCCACTGTGTTGTAGGCCCTCACCCTGAAACAGTATTCCTGTTGAGGCTGCAGCCCAGAGCACACTCTGTATGAGGTGCTCCTACACTGGGCAGTGAGCTCGCTCCAGTCCCCGGGCTCAACACGTCCTAGGTTTTTCACCTCGACCACATAACCCAGGACAGCACTGCCGCCGTCGTAGCAGGGGCCCGACCAGGACAGCACGAGGCTGGTGGCAGAGACGAGGGAGACCACGGGACAGGAGGCCGGAGGCTGAGGCCTCTCTGGTGGGATGATGATAAATGAAGTGCTCAAGTAACTTACTTCACCTCCTGATGCTGCGGAGTGTGTGTTGCCTTACCTATGACAGAGAGGGTGAGCGTGTGTTGTGCTGAGCTCTTGCGGTCCTTCACTACAACAGTGTAGCGGCCTGTGTGCTGCGGTTTAGCCTCTGCTATGACCAGTGTACTGCTCCGATTAGTGTTTTCTGACCACAGCTCTGGACCATCCACTATCTACACATATAAAGTGTGTAAGAAGAGAGAGAGAGAGAGAGAGAGAGAGAGATGTAATTACTGAAAGATATAAAGTTGAGATGGCAGAAAGTGGTTTAACAAGCTTAAAGGTGCAGTGTGTAGGATCTGATGGCATCTAGCGGTGAGGTTGCAGATTGCAACCAACTGAAACTTCTCCCATGTGCCAAGCGTGTTGGAGAACTACGTTGGCCGACGCAAAAACGTGAAAACACGAATGGCCCTACACATGCACCCGTACATTCTCATACATTTACAAATACAACCATACACTTACATACAATACGCTATTTAGTACGCCAAAACCTAAGCCTATGTGAGATTTTTACGTATGTCCGAAACCAATAGTACGTGAATTGCATACTATTTCTGGTGAAATATTACAGTATGCAAACACTGGACACTACAGTGGCATAAATATCCCACAATGCAATGCGGTAGTGACGACAACGTTCATATCAGACGTTGACGGACAGCTCTGTAACATTAATAACACGATTCCACTTTGCTAGGCGTAATATCATTTTTAAATTAGTTCAGACTTTTTCATTCTCACAAATCATTGTTTGGTCACATGAGGTTGGCACGTGTTACCCTGGTTACGCATCCCAAGTGACCACGTAAATTACTGCTCAGTGTGTCCGAAAAAGATACGTATGGTGCCTTCAGATGGGGTCTTGATTATCGTGTTCACGAGAAGAGTCCATATGAACGCCCCCCCCTCTTGTGGTATTCACAACCTCGTAAGTGGAAAGATTCTGAAAGCTCCAAGTTCACGAGTTGTGACGTGTTTGTTGATGTTGTCAGAAATGGCGGAGGCCATGGAAGTTCATTTTTCGGCACATAACTGAATATATTGTAATTTTAGTCATATATTGTTTTTCTTCGTAATTTTATAATATGTCTGAGGAAAATGTTGATATTCCTAACGAACTTATCTTTTTTCCTCCTTCATTATGCCTTTGCATTTCCTGCATTATGTTATCTACTTGCTAGCTTGCTAAATTGTTAGCCTCTGTGGCTTCCAGACGCCGACAGTAACGTTAATATTGTCGTTGCTTAGCAGCGGTGTTCTTACGGCTTAACCACTTGAACGCCAAGCATATCGTGAACACTACTTCCCATGTTGTAAACACGAGCTTGCGAGTTTCATTTGAAGGCACCAATACTACTGTTTATTCACACAAAAATATGTTGGACGATAGTACACATAGCGAGTATATAGTGCATAGTATGTGATTCCAGATGCAGCCCCGGTTTTTGTTTTGTCCATTCTGGGCTACTGTAGAAACATGGCGGTGCAACATAGTTCCCTATGTAGATATGAAGGACCCATTCTAAGCTAACGAAAACACAACGATTCTTAGTTTCAGGTGATTATACACCAAAGAAAACATGCTTGCTACACACTGTTCCTTTCAAATTACAACACCTGTTCTTTGTTTCTGATCCAACATGAAACTACAGGAGGACTGCCGGTGAAAAAACACGTCACTCGTGCAGTTTGTCCCACCGTGACCTCGAGGTGCTGTGGAGGGTTTACGAAATGTAATGCTGGACCTGCAAATGAAACAAAAAGAGTGTTTTGACTCAGAGCCTTGGGCGGGTTTAAGGCCTAAAACATCGAAAGGAAACTATCTAGTGTGGTGTGTGAGATAAAGACAGAGAGCCAGAGTTAGTGCGGTTGGATTACATAATCTGTGGTTTGTGCTGTACTAAGACTGTAAGTGTGTTACTTACCCCCGAGACCCTTATTATTTAAGTGTCTCAACTGGAAACAAATGCAAAACACAGGTGACCTTCTGCACACAAGCACTTCCCTACCTTGTTAAACTAGTTCACCTGTTGAATATGCATCCAGGTTCACACTCTGAACTATTTACTTAGACAAATATCCTTTAAGGAAGCAAACACACATTTAAAGCCTGTACTCTATCCTAGCAATATAATGTTACCATGCATTTACATTAGACTAGAAAATTCCATATATGAGCTGGAGCCAATATCATCTCTCAGACTGTCAGTATTCAAATACTGTGGCATCATGGGGGAATTTGACTAGACAATCTGATAGATTTAGCTTTAAATGGCTTTACTGTTTACCTACTTAACAGGCTCTCCCCCTCTAGCCATCACTTATATCTTATTCACAAAACCATAAAAAGGCAATATGATATATCCTCATAATAACAGGCATTATTATGTGAGCTTTTCATGCTTTTATTGTTGCAGCCCACACCCTGTAAGGTAAAGTTACCCAGTATATTGGAGCACAATAGAGCCAGACAACATTATATCAAGAACAAAGACTAAAAAGGTGTAGCTCTCGGGCAAACCACAACAGCATCAGAAACAACTCACACATAAAACTCTAATGGATAAGATACATTAACACGAACAAGCAGAAATCGGACCGTGAATAATGAGAAATAGAAGGATAAGTGCATGACGGAAAGACAGGTGCATTGCTGAGATAGTGAGTGAGGATTTAAAAGTGTTTCTCACCTGTCCCTGAGTTGGCTCTCTTCTTTGGGACGACTTCTGCAGAGACAGATGAAGCGCAGGTAGGTTTTATTAGGATAGAGGTGTGGCTCTGCTCTTCTGTTCTACGGCTATCAGTTTACAGACTCAGCGAGTTTCACTGTACTGTGCACTGTCCACTTCCCTACATGGCGTGCACTTGGGACCGAGAACCTTTAGTGGGTGTATCGTTGTTGTGGAAGTCCTGCATAAGGACTGACTGGCACGCATGTTGCCTGACAACCAATCACACAAGGACAGGAAATGATGTGTTTCCTATTTATTCAAAAATAGCCTATAATATGGATGTGCGGAAGAAGTTAAAACAATGGTAAAGAGGCAGAGATATTTTCCTGGTGCATCAAAACGTGAAGGGAAGGAAGGAAGCTACGCTGTCTGTGTTGTTATGAGCAATGAAGTGACTCCTAATATATCAAGAATGATCAAATTCATATGTGAAATGAATCATTATCTGATTACCTCTTGGAGTTGAGGCTGGGCTAAGCTTAGGGGAAGAACAAACAGATCCTTTGAACTTGTGTAGCTCGTCTTTGGGAGACTGTGGTGACCTTCCATTCTCCACAATGCTCTTGGATGCAGAAGTCGGGATGTTTGAGAAACGATTCTGCACACCGCAGATGGTTTCAAAGTCTGGATTGGTCAGTAAGAGGAAGAGGAGAGACCGCAGAACATCAGAAATGAAACTCATACTTATTGTGGTCAGAGTAACTAAATGAGGAACCCTGAATCCCAACTTTCAGTCTTCAGTGTGTCCCTCCCTCACCTCTGACGAACACAGCAGCGCAGCAGGACGTCTTCCCTCCACTGTTCTCTGCCAAGCAGGTGTAGGCGCCAGCATCTTCCGGCAAGCACTCCCTCACCACAAAACTCATCCCCCTGCCGTCGAAGGTGGGAGTCCCAAAACGGGCCACTTCACCTGCCCATAGGAGCAAACAAACAAACTAGAAACTCTCTCCCGCTAGTGTAAGAGAGAAGGCATGAGAGAGAGGAAAGGGCTGACAATGATGCCGGATACAGGAGGGATAAATATACTGTTAACCTCTTGAACCCTGTTGGGGATCTGTCGTTACAAATGCTTGTTGCATGGCCAGGCATTGTTCAAACCCACACTTTGCTTTGATTTATGATAAATATCTCCAAAAATATCAAATATGTCAGGATGAGTCAAGGGAAATGTGTAGACAATTAGGCAAAAGATGTTTGCATGAGATGTAAAGGTGCAGACATGAAAACATACAATAGCATCTGTTGGATTTAGGGCCGTCAAAGTTAACACGATAATAAAGCGTTAACGCAAATTTGCTTTAACACCACTAATTTCTTTAACGCATTAACGCAACTTGCGATTTTTAGATTGTAGCGGAGCCAGAGTGTAGATACAGGTATCATATGAAACTAGAAAACCTAAGAAATACATTGGTACCAACCATGTAATACTAGCTTGTTGCGAAGGAGGTTAAATAACGCTCCAAACTTACGCTAAATTTTGTCGTTAATCCTGATTAACTATGGACAATCATGCGATTAATCGCGATGAAATATTGTAATCGATTGACAGCCCTATTTGGAATATAAGCTTCATTGTGTTGAACAGAAAACATCTAAAATGTTTTTGTTGCAAAATTTATAGCTATTTACGGCAAAATGTAAGGGTTCAAGAGGTTAATTGGTTAGATAAGGACCTGTTTTAAAACCTAATGCGAGTTCTTTCTGCTTTTGTATATTTATTGTATTAAAAGAATGAGAAAGCCTCTACACACACAGTACAGGTGCATGTCGGTCTCTGGTAGGACTTGTATTTGTGAATAACTTTGGATAGGATTTTAGAATACTTCTATGACTGTCGTTGTCAAAAATGGACATGCAATTTTGTTTTTGTATTTTGCCTGACATCTGGTTTGTCTTTTGTAGGTTTGATGCATTACTGCTGAGATTTGAAGACACGATTCCACATGAGGCAATTTCTGACATACTTTTCGAAAGAAAAGCACCCCAACCTAACCAGCCTACACAGAGTGTAAGAGACATCACACATGCTGTTATTTTTCTTCTACAAGCATATAATATTCAATAGATGTAGATGTATGCTCCGTCATGCTGAAGTGAGAAATTCAGTTATGCTATGTATAATTTCAGTGACTGTATCGGGGCCTTATAGGCTACTTTTGGTCGACATTTGACCCCGAGCAAACATGGAGATGCGGCAGTGTAAATTGTCCCTGCTCACCATTGTGCAACCACGACACTTTGATCGGCTGACTTCCGGTGAGAACCCCCCGCAGTGTGATGTCATTTCCTTCGTCCACGCAGCAGTCCTGCAGAGGCTCTATGAAGACGGGGGGATCCAGACGTTTACGAGAGGAGAGGTTGACAGACCCTGGATTTGGAGGAGAGGGATGAAAAGGGGTGAGAAAACTGAAAATAAGAGCAAGCATGTCAAGGGGTTTATAGAGTTCACGTAACTGCAACTATTAAGTATAGATAAACCCATCCATCCATCCATCCATCCATCCATCCAAATTTTTTCCACTTATCCAGGAACGGATCGTGGGAGCAACAGGCTTAGCAGGGAATTCCAGACATCCCTCTCCCCAGCAATGTTTTCCAGCTCTTCCTGGGGGTCCCCAAGGTGTTCCCAGGCCCGACAAAATATATAATCACACCAGCGTGTTCTGGGTCTACCCCGGGGCCTCTTACCAGCTGAACGTGCCCGGAAAACCTTCAAAGGGAGGCGTCCAGGAGGCATCCTGATCAGATGCCCGAACCACCTCAGCTGGCCCCTTTCGAGGCAAAGGAGCAGCGGCTCTACACCGAGCTCCCTCCGGATGTCTGAGCTAATTTCAAGGAAGCTCATTTCGGCCACTTGTATCCAGGATCTCATTCTTTCGGTCACTCACAAAGCTCATGACCATAGGTGAGGGTTGGAACGAAGATGGACTGGTAAATCGATAGCTTTGCCTTCTGGCTCAGGCCCCTTTTCACCACAACGGTCCGGTAGAGCGCCCGAATAACTGCAGATGCCGCACCGTACTGCCTGTCCATCTCCCGCTCCATTTTACCTTCACTCGTGAACAAGATACCGAGATACTTAAACTCCCTCGCTTGGGGCAAAGACTCACTCCCAACCCAGAGGGTGCAATCCACCGTTTTCCGGCAGAGAACCACAGCCTCAGACTTGAAGGTACTGACTCTCATCCCGACTGCTTCACACTCGGCTGCAAACCGCCCCAGTGCGCGCTGAAGGTCGCGGTCTGATGAAGCCAACAGAACCACATCATCTGCAAAGAACAGAGACGCAATTCTGAGGTCCCCAAAACCGGACACTCTCCTCCTAGATAAACCCTATTTTTTACAAGAGTTCTCATTTTAGCTTTTCCACCATTTATTTCAGTCTTCAGTATATATTTCTAATGCAAATATTGACTACAAATGTTAATAATATGATGTGCTTCTATATTAATTCACACTCTAAAATACTGTATCATCACACTCTCTTGAGTGTGATGATACAGGCCCTGTCTTTGGCCCTGTCTTAAATGAGAAGTAACACCTGCTAGAAGTGCTACAGACATGAAATGTGTGTGCGTGGTGGTGCATCTAAAACAGTTCACAACGCTTCATCTTTTATTTTTGTTCTTCCGTTTCTCTTAAATGCACATGAATTCAGGTCACCACTGCCCAGAAACCAATCAATCCTTAATATAGAATATATTGTTCATGGTAACTGAATGTGTTTTTTTAAAATGCAGTACTGATATGAGAGCTGAATCCTTGCTTAAAGCATGGGATTCTGACTCCCCCCTGTTCCAGTAAAGCTTCCTGAATCAAAAGCACATTTTCAGCACGACAGACATTGAGTGGTATTACCGTTGCCCTTACAGAGGCCTGTCAGATATAGTACAGTACCTTAACTCCACAGTGTGTTAAAGGAGACCAAATCTGACTGTGCGTTGTAACGCCATATGCTGTATGCTAGTTATGGTTTACAAAATGGGTGTTTTACTATCAACCTTTAGCCAGTGTTCACAATCCTCAAGTATTCACAGTGCAGCCTGATGTTTACTACTTGTTTACCAGTCTTTGAGCTGCACCTCTGCACACAGTCACACTGAGAGGTGGAGTTTCACACCCTTCTCACATCATGACTCTTTGACATAAATGCTTACAGGTTGCGGTAAAAACCCTCTACTGCTGTTGAAAATGAAACTTTCAAAACACTCACATTGTGGTCAAGTAGACACAAGTCTGTTTTTATCAGTTCCTGATGTTTTGACATGTGTACAAGATTGTCTTCTGCTAGACAGATGTGTGTGAGATCATGTCTGCTAGATCACAACACTGAAACTATTTGATTAAACAGATATGAGAGCTGTCAATCGATTAAAATATTTAATCGCGATTAATCGCATGATTGTCCATAGTTAATCGTGATTAATCACAAATTAATCGCACATTTTTTTATCTGTTCATAATGTACCTTAAAGGGAGATTTGTCAAGTATTTAATACTCTTATCAACATAGGAGTGGGCAAATATGCTGCTTTATGCAAATCTATGTATATATTTATTATTGGAAATCAATTAACAACACAAAACAACAACTATGACTTGCCCCAAACTGCATGTGATTATCATAAAGTTGGCATGTCTGTAAAGGGGAGACTCGCGGGTACCCACAGAACCCATTTTCATTCACATATCTTGAGGTCAGAGGTCAAGGGACCCCTTTGAAAATGGCCATGCCAGTTTTTCCTCGCTAACATTTAGCGCAAGTTCGACTGCGTTGATGCGTTAAAGAAATCAGTGGCGTTAAAACAAATTTGCGTTAACACGTTATTATCGCCTTAACTTTGACAGCCCTGGCAGATATACTGTACATGACATGCAGACAGATCAAATCAGCTATCCAAAAGATTAAACCTAACTGTGTTACATTTTCAAACTAACCCTCACAGTTTCACAGTAAAAGCTGGCAAAAAGTACAAACTGCAAAAGAGTGTGTGTCAGTGTGGACTGACATGAAAATGAAAGGTCCCATATACAATAAACAATCAGATACTTGGACGTTCAAACACCGGATATCAACTTTAAAAGCAACAAACTTTTAGTGTGTGGTCTCATTTTCTCTGGAAAAATGTATTTTTACATCAGGAGAAAATTAAAGCAAAGTTGTTATTGCAGTGCACTAAACTGTTATCAGGAAACATCACCATGTTCAGGCTTGTCTATTCAAACTCTGACATCACAAACACGACCAGTGCTTCCAGTTGATCTCTTTCCAACACTAACACACCCTTACATAAGTTATCTCCTCTCTGCCTCTCTCATGCAGCCCTTACCTGTGTCAGTACCTGTGTCTCTGGTGTCAACAGCCCCTGGTCCGTTCCCTGGTGGTGCAGACGATACACGGGCCGGCTTGATGTGCATCCTGAAGGTTGACACATAACGCTGTTTGCTGCCATCACTGTTCATTTCTGTGTAAGAACACCTCAGCCGGTCTGAACGGAACAACTAATAATTCACACAGTCATTTCCCAAGCTGGTTATCTCACTTCCTTTCACTGTCACTGCTGTGTGGTGGTGGTGGTGGTGGTGGTGGTGCCTCTGCTCTCTCTCTCTCTCTCTCTCTGCTAACCAACTGTCCTCACACTTCTCTGCACATGTTCAAACTCTCTTTCCTCGCCCTCCCCTGATCCACACTAACTCCACCTACATCACAAATCTTTCTCTTTTCACTTTGGCCTTCTCAGTCATCTCCTTATCTCTCCAAAGTCACTCTAATGCCAGATCCCCCCACCCACACTGTCTTTATTACCACGGCTAATAGACACACACACTCCACATAAACAAGGACAGACAGAGAAAAGAGGGAGAGTGGGAGGAAGGTTGGGGAGGACTTATCTACCAGCCCAGCCAAAGGTCGTATTGTGTGGTGTTTGTCGAATGCGCTGCCGTTTATCGATTTCCCTGTTTGCCCTCTCACTTATCAATGCTGCCACTGAACTTTGTGCTGCAAAGGTTCATTTCACGCCTGTGGATTGTAAAGCTGTGATTGTGAACGACATGATGAAATCCTACGTGGTACAGTATATCCCAGCACATGTTTCCAGGGTAACAGCGTCACTTAAACACCTGCTGCTATGGCAACCAGGGATGTCTCAAGAGGGGCCTGCTGTTGTTCTCATGCCGCTGAGACCCGATAGACCAGTGGTTGAGCCAGGATTTGTCTGCTCTGAGGTTGTCAAAATTAAATTTGCACATGTATAACTAAAATAATAATAACACACTGACTGGATAATTTATACAAAAGTCTGTATATTAAACTATTTAAAAAGATATATTCATGTGATCCAAACATTTTTAATAACTCAAGTGTGTCCAAAATTCCCTGAAAAAACATAGATGTAATCATTTAAAAACATGTTTATTTCTAACAAAATATTTGTTGGCATTTAGCCATTCAAAAACAACATTTCCTCTGCGGTCAAAAACCTATTTGCTCTCCCGCTTGCTGCACACAAAGGGAGACATGCACCTGTATTTAACCACAATAACAAAACATCTATTTCGCTCTAACACTAATTATTCAAATTGAGGAATTTGTTCGAGGATTTGTAATTTTTTTTAAGGGAGGGTGATGACGTCAGAAAATGTGGGTGGCCAGCTTTTCTTAGATACAAGTAGGCATGCATTATATATTAGGGGATGCAGTCATGAGGGAAGATATATGAACTTCAGTGAGCACAACAGAAGCCCACTGAGGTGATTATAACAGCTCTTTCCCCTCCCATATCCCACATCCCTAAATTCCACATCAGTGATCACACAGAAAAGCACTGTGAGGGGCTTGTTTTAGTTTCTGTGAGGGAAGAATTCCCAAATCAAACATTTACCAAAAGGCTGCACACACAGAGACCATTGTGAGGACATTTTAGGATGATTTTTATGCCTCCATACCGGCAACAGCCGCGGCCGGAGGAAATGTTTTCAGGTTGTCCATCCATCCGGTTCATTCTCGTGAACGCGATATCTCAGGAACACCTGGAGGGAATTTCATTAAATTTGGCACAAATGTCCACTTGGACTCAAGGATGAACTTATTAGATTTCGGTGGTCAAAGGTCAAAGGCCAAGGTCACTGTGACTTTACTTCCGTTCCATTCTCGTGATATCTCAGGAACGCCTTGAACGAACTTCACGTCCACTTTAGGGCTGACCCGAATGTTTCGATGCTTCAAAGCTTCGACCGGTGCCATGGTAATCAACCTCCAAATCAGTATTCGAATGCTTCGGGTTTTTTTTTTTTTATATATATATATATATATATATATATATATATATATATTTATATTGTTCATTATTCATATTCAACATTAATTATTATTGGTTATTCTCAGACAGATATCACTGTTTGTTGTGTGTAGAGGTGCTTGTGTGTACAGTAGTGCAGCAGTGGCACTGTCCCCAAGCTTCAATTACCTACGAATATTTCTCACTGAAGCTTCGAAACCCAAATAATGGTATTCGGGAAAGCCCTAGTCCACTTGGACTCAAGGATGAACTGAATAGATTTGGTCACTGTGACCTCACAAAACGCGTTTTTGGCCATAACTCAAGAATTCATATGCTAATTATGACAACTTCACACACATGTCTAATAGGATCAAATTATGTAATGATGACATTTTGGACAGACATGGATGTAAACTGCAACTTGACTGGTTGGGAGAGCAATACAACCACGAGGCGGTAGTTTTATATACAATAGCATTAGTAATATTGGCCAAATGTGTGAAATCCATCGCTGTTCAAAAATAGCAAAAGCTGTAAATCATATTTCAGAAAAGGCCCAGCCCAGTCTCTGCTAAATATACTCTCTTTTTCCCTCACGTCATTGTTCTGAGATAAGAATGAACCCAGAGAAGGGGTGAAACCACTGGAATTCACCAGAACTTTGCTGTTAAAATGAAAAACCATCATATGAATTATTCAACAAGATTACCAAGTTCATGTGAAACTGCGTTCTCATTCACTGGAGACGGACATCCTCCATGCCTTGTTTGGGAACACCACGCAGCCACTGGCTCCGAACACAAAATAATCTGTCAAAATAATTCTAATAATTGTTGTGATATTAAGAGAGAGTGTCACAGTACAAAAACAAATCACTGTTCTCTATGTGCTGCACATTATGATGGACGCATCATCTAATAAGGTATGACTCAAAGCTATAAATAATATATGACAGCTTCCTGGGAAAAAGAAAACACACCCGCACAAACTTGGCAGAGACTGTGAAGCTGCAGAGCTGCTCATTAAGAGGAAACGGAGTGATAATGCTGCCACAGAGTTTTGGCCAGTAGGAGCATAATTACTCTAATGTAGGCACGGGGCCACTAACTGCACACAATAGAGTCTGGAGCTGGAGGGGACATTAGTCTTCTTCCCCCCTCTGCATGCTGCAGCTTTTACCAGTTGATATTATGCGTGCAAGTCTTTCTGTCCTTTAACGACTGCTGTGATCAAGCTAAAAGGCCCCTGTCTCTCCAGAACTATCCACCGTGACTCCTCAAACTAAACATGAGGGGATAGATGGAGACTGCAGATAGTCACAGCAGACTGGAGGAAAGGAATCTTTGCAGTGCTTCGAAAGTGAAACTGATGCAATGTGAGTGGATATGACACCAGACCTATGACAGGAAAAATACCCTGAAACTGTTATATGCAAAGCATGTACATCACATATTGCTTCATGTCAGACTGCATGTTGCACACAATTTAGGAAGTAAGATATAATGGTGCAGCCTGACTGTCATTTCTAATTTGTGAAAAGCACACCAGCGTGTTTCTCGATCTGTTTCAGGAAGTTGATACAGAAACAAAAACTTCTGCTATGAAGCTTATTAAGTAATAATAGAATAGACCACTGGTTCCCAGCCTGGGGGTCCCGACCCCCACTAGGGGACACCAAAGCTTCATTTTAACAGGTGTAAGACAACTTTTTAAAAAAACATACAGTTGGCTTATATCTTATCTCAGCATTTTATTAATTTCTGTGAATAAAACTAAATGACATTTTTATTTTTAAAGTTTGGATTGTTATTTAAGTTATAAACAGGATAAGGGCACGGTGAAGACCTGAACACAAGCTATATTCAGTCTTCCCTCTCTGCTAAACAGGCTCGCCCTGCATTAGAAAAGTATGCAGTTAAAACAACCAAAGCGCTAATAGAACAATGGCCAAGCGCCAGGGAGAAGAAAACACTGAATTTATCAGAAAAAAATAAGCCTATAAAGTGTGTTTGATTGTTAAAATTAAGACAGAGAATTGAATTAAAAGTTCCTAAACATAACAGGAAAACTCATCTCTGATGCTGCAATATTCACATTGAGTACTTCTTCCACTTCTGAGTTGATTGGAGGTGATTCAGATCACCTGTTGTGCAGGTTAGTGTGGGACTGACTCCAAATTAACAACTGAAAGCAGCTTGGTGCTTTTCCCTACTCGGCCAATCAGGGTGTGATGACGCCCTTTCTTTAGGGCTTACGAGAACTGCAAACAGGCCATTCTGGTCTTTCCTTGACTTGCAGACCTCATTTCTACAGATATTTTCAGCCAGAAACTCTGGTCTTTAGGCCCTTTTGAGACTTCGTAATTGTCTCACTTTTCTGATTGAGGGTGAATATTAACTAACACCTTTCCTCTAGGTTACCTGCATCAGAGCACAACTTAATGCTGTTCATGCAAGAGTTTGTGCCTAACGATAACCTACAGGTGACTCCAGGCTTTATTTTGTCACTTTTGGTTTATTTTCATTGAAACCCCCTTTATACACATTTCCTTATTATTAACGAGGCAATTATTTATTGCTGGAGAGGTGTTTTTTTGTTGTTTTTGTTTTTCATTGTGAAGGCACTTGTGAGATTTGTTTCTCCAAGTAAATATTTCTGTATTATGTGGTTGTGAACTGGTTCTCAGGCTTCTTCCTGATCAGCTGAAATCTGGGGAATCAGTACCGCCACATATGCTTATATCTGATTTTTCAACCTCATGTAGCATTGTCTAATACTAATGGTGAACAAAAGGCACGGAATTAAGTCAAATATATGATGAAATATTGCTAATATTAATGATATTATCAGTATTAAATGTCTCCATATAAAAACAAAAAACTTGGAGCAAATTATCTAAGATCATGACATATCTTAAAGTACATGACTCAAACAACATGAATTTGGCTTTACTTGTACAGGCAAGTGAACTTCAGTGCCCTGTGGTGTCAAATTTCTTTGTATGCTTTTTGCAAAAACCTATGATGAAGTATTAGGGCCACATTGAGGGAAAAAAAATAGGAGATTTAGAGAATAATGTCATAATATTAAGAGAAAAAAATCGTAGTATTACAAGAATAAAGTCATAACTTTACGAGAAAAAAAGTAATTTCCTCTTCCACAAAACAGTCAGTTTCCCCATCAGGTCTGTTGAATGTGCCAAAAGATGAAGTATTTCGTTATTTGTGAAACCTATACTAAAGTATAACTTCTCAAGATGCTCCACGTTCCTCATTTTCACACAGGCGGCACGCTGCTCTATTTCCCCTCTAAAATAACACCTAAAATTACTACTTTATAATATTATGACTTTATTCTCATAATATTGCGACTTTTTTTTCTTGTAAACCTATGACTTTATTCTCGTAATAATATGACTTTATTCTCGAAATGTCAGATTAATTTTTTTTCCCTCTATGTGGCCCTAATACTCTGTCGTAAAAACCTGCTGCCACATGTGATGCTAATGTGACAATCAGGTTGAGTCAGTTTGAGTAAAATGTGGTCAACCATTTAGTTGAAAAGGCAGTCAAAGGGTTAAACAAAGAATCCTAATGTCCACTTGACAATAATGATCTAAAACTGCATGTTCAGCTCTTCAGTGTAGCTGCTGGCAGCAGTCAGTCCTCTACACACCAACAATGAAGGCACTGGCTCCACCTGGAGGACAACTGCGTCCATGCAAGCAGTGTGTTGCTCCTTAGTTTAGCTTCTCATATGATTTGTATTACTGTGTAAACTAGTACTAGTATATTTTCCACACTGATGTCTTGCATTTGTTCCTCTTACCTGCAGCAGTAAATGTTGGTGCATCATAACAGACAACACCTCCCATTAATCTTTTCAGCTACATCCTGTCACGGTCTGGTTTAATAAATAGTCTCATGGTGACCTTTAGAGGAAATCTTGTACAACCTAGGAGACTAAGATGCTCTATTCTCTGGCATAGAATAGATACACTGTATGACACTTTATGGATCGGTCATTGTTAACACATAATTAAGAATTTAAGGTGTACAGAAAAATTTGGACGGTAACTTAAACTGGTGCTGTAACACCCGCTGTGCCAGATCGTTGACTGATGTTGATGCTCGAACGTCATTTGAAAAACTAATCTGAAAAGAGATGATCATGTCGTCATCAACACCATATCAGTGGTGGAAAGTAACTAAGTACATTTACTTGAGCACTGTACTTGAAGTACAATTTTGAGGTACTTGTAGTTTACTTTACTTTCTACCTCAACTCTACGACATTTCAGAGGCAAATATTTTACCTTTTACTCCACAACATTTAAGTGATAACAAGTTACTTTGCAGATTCTGATGAATAATACTGTCAGAAGAGGTCACATGATCACATGATTATTCTGCATAATGAGTAATTTTACTTGTTATATTTAGATGCTAATACCTTTATACTTTTACTTTAAAAATTTGAATGCATGACTTACTTGTAACAGAGTATTTATACTCTACTATATTACTACTCTAGCTCTGAGTACCTCTTCCACCACTGCATTTATATACATTTTCTACTCACTCCGTCATGACTTGCAGAGTTGTGGCTTGGAGAACAAGCACATTCTGTGCTTACTTTATAAAACAATACACATGCAACTCTTCAGTGGGAATATCATGAAGCTTCCAAGGCGCCGTGAAAAATGTAGCACTTAAGCTGACCAGTGACCCCTGACTTCTCCCACAGCGGCTCCCAGACTGACAGGACAAAAAGTCATACATCGCCTCGGGCTGTAGAGCTGAGAGGCCTGCTGGCCATACCAACACTCACTATTCCCACCGCAGAGGATGTGTTTCTTTCTTTTGGGAAATAATAAACTGTCAAACTAAAACTCATCCAGCATTTATACATAGATTTGTTGCAAGGTCACAACTAGCAGGACAACAAATAACTGCATGTTTTAATGCAGATGCTTTATTTGTATGGTTAACTTGTGTGTTCATAAGAGTGCATTGTAGCAGTGTATGAGCCAAAACAGCAGGGGGTGTTGTTCACCATAACAATATTAACATGATCTATTACAGTAATCAGATCTGTGAATGAAGCTCCAGGTGTTGATTTTAGAACTTCAGTTCAGATCATGTTACATTGTCTGTCTGTGTCTTAACATTTTCTGGCTTGTACCTAAAATACCATCTCTCAGGATTTCATATACCTTTTTCACAGCTTCTCTTCCCTGCGGCTGAAATAGCAAATGAGCGTTGTAGAGGTGTCTTTAAATGCTGACCCTGTTGTGCAGAAGGACCTGTTGTTTTCCGCTCTGTTGGTTTCACACATTGACCGTGACCGCGCGGCCCAGCAGTCCTTGGGGCACCCCAGGCCGACAAGCTCCACATGTGTGGTGGGAGCCGCTGCAAAAAAACACAGGATGCAAAGGAAAACCACCAAACTCCAGAATATCTAATGGAAATACTGGCTTTCCTGCTATTCCACAAACTGAGAGAATGGAATATTAAGATTGCATCTTGTTTGCACACAGCGCTGAGTCATTACACATTTGTGGTTTTGATATGCCGATGGCAAAACACTTAGTATTTTACTGTTTTTGAACTCTAAAAATCCTTCAAAAACGTTTCATTACACAGGATTAAAGTAACGCCCAGTCAGGTATCATTTTTAATAACCTCACCGAAGAGTAATAAAATCTTCTAGCCTTCTGTTGCATTAGTGAACAGTCCTTTTCCCTGAGAGAGAGCATTTGTGAGTCGATGTGTTTAACTCCCACCTTTGCAGTGAGGCCCCTCCACCACTCTGTTGTTGGTGAGGGCCCACATGGAAGCGATTACCGCCGTGTGTGCGGAGTGAAATTACAGAGAGAACCTACAGAACTGGAGCCCTCCTATAACCACTCACTCACTCACTCACTCACTCACTCACTCGGATTTACACACGAGCTCAGGAAGCACATACAGCCAAGTGAACACACACCAACAGATATATGGAGACAGATGGGCACACACAGGAGCTGTGCTGCCACCTTGCCTGAAGCGGTACATTTCCACTGCTGGCTCTGTTGGGACAAGGCCGCAGTGTGCTTCCCTCCCTCTCCTGGACGGGAGTGGGACGGGGCCAGGGCTGTAAATTCCTCAGAAAGTGCTGTTAAGAGCGCCTCCATTAAAACAGGGGGGCCGGCGCTCGCCAGAGAGGAGCCGACTCAATAAGTCATCGTGGAAGCCTGAGGCCTCGCTGGGGCCCACGGGAGAGTCACAGACTGGATCAGAGCTGCGTCGTTCTGTTTAAAACGCCTTGTTTACCTGGAGATGCAGGTGTTCAGAGTGCTGCATCACTGCATTAATGGGCCAATACGAATGATTTTACTGCTTTGTAATGTATCTGCAGGGGATTGATTGACTCATCAATTAACAGCTCGGTGATCACTTGCACAGATGTTGAATTGTTTTGCTTTTTAGACTCGATTTTTAGCCCCTGTTGCACAGGAACAAAACTCCCTTTGGCAAATTGTTATTTCAAGAAATTATGCTTCCACCGACTGACAGTTTGGATCAGAAAAAGCTTTGTTCACAAGCCAAAATAGACATCTCATAATTATTTTTTCAGTATCTCACAACAACGCTGTACAGGAGATGGTACGGTTGCAGGTGCAAGAGTTTCAAAGTAAAAGTAAATAAAGGTGCCATTATATCTAATAGTGGTGCAACGGTTCAACAAGCCTGTTCGGTTTGTATTGCGGTTTTTGGGTCACGGTTTCGGTTCAGTTTGTTTTGCACATTAGAGATAAGAAAAATATAACCATTTCTAATGTGTTTGAACTCTAAAATATATAAATAGATTGATTGTTATTAATTAGGACTGTCAAAGTTAATGCGATAATCGTCTTAACGCCACTAATTTCTTTAATGCATTAACGTAACTTGCCATTTTTAATTTGTAGCGGGCTCAGTATAGCTAGAGTGAAGATACTGGCATCATGGCCATTTTCAGAGGGGTCCCTTGACCTCTGACCTCAAGATATGTGAATGAAAATGGGTTCTATGGGTACCCACGAGTCTCCACTTTACAGACATGCCCACTTTATGATAATCAGATGCAGTTTGGTGCAAGTCATAGTCAAGTCAGCACACTGACACACTGACAGCTGTTGTTGCCTGTTGGGCTTGAGTTTGCCATGTTATGATTTGAGCATATTTTTTATGCTAAATGCAGTACCTGTGAGGGTTTCTGGACAATATTTGTCATTGTTTTGAGTTGTTCATTGATTTTCAATAATAAATATATACATACATTTGCATAAAGCAGCATATTTGTACACTCCCATGTCGATAAGAGTTCTTGACAAATCTCCCTTTAAGGTACATTTTGAACAGATAAAAATGTGTAAAGAATTTGTGATTAATCGTGATTAAATATTTTAATCGATTGACAGCCCTAATAGTAATGAATGATATTTCTATATTATATGAAGCCATAACACTGATTTTATACATGAAATAAGCCAGGCTACTTAATGCCCATGTTTGGATAATTGCCATTTCTATGTCTCATCAAATAATTAGCAGGCCTGTATTTAATAGTGATGCAACGGTTCAACTAGCCCACTGTTCGGATTGTACGTCATTCAACAGTTTGTTTTTTACAATTTTGCATCCCTAATATCTACTGATATTACACATGTCTATAAGGCATATCTCATATACTGTAAGTCATATAAATCTAATTATGACAGACTATGTCATACTATGTAGTAGACAACATACTGTAGATTCATTACAAGACACGATGAAACATGACACATCAAACAGAATGCTTTGGGCTATCAGTGTATTCACACTCTGAAAGGTGATCCATCTCGGTAGCTTCATGTCTGAGAACCACAAACTCTTGTGCAGGGGGTTTTCATGATATCATACCCTGATAATAATAATTCAACGGGTAAAAATCTTGTCTAGTTTCTATGGCTACTCAGCTCAAACTTTGCAACTCAATAAACCATCATCGAATGTAGAAAAGTGGATGACATAACACAGTAGCTTTAAACCCCAGACACTTCATCCCTCCTCGTCTTGTCATTGCGCCATCACCCCGAAAGTTTATGAGAGTGGCACGGTTGTGTACACACTGTGGCGTCTGGATGCACATTAACCATTCCCTTCCCTACACGCACACTCCTCCCAATCAAGCCCATTATTATCCCAGGCGTGCTGCAGGCTCCCAAAATATCTGTCACGCAGCTGTCGGCACCTCTCCGCTCAGCAGCTGGAGAGGCTCCGAGGCACTCCCTCCCTCGCTTTCTACCCTGATAGAGTCGCCCTGAAGGACACGGGGGCAAATAAACTCCCCTAACATCACAGGGTTAGTTTGTTTCCTGGTCAAAGCAACCCCTGAGTGGTCCGTGCACTTATGAGCAATACAATCCCAGTCAAATGGTGCATGCGTGAGGCATGAAAATGAGCCACCAAGAATGTGAAGTTGGGAACTCCTCTCCACAACTTCTACTATATTTGCTCTCTGCTGCAAAGCCTCCACGTTGATCTGATTATTTGGTATGAGAGGCTGTGATTTAAGAACAGCTGGACATCTTGTAAAGGCGTGACGCAAGCCATAAAGAGACCAGGGGGACAAATCATCACAGCGATATTAAAACAAATAAAATCCTTTTTCTTCAACAGCAAAAAACTACCTTGCTATCATATATTTTCCTTGAAAAATATGGCTTCAACGTGAGTAAAATGGCTGTCAAGTTACAAAAAACTGCTTTTAGTGGACACAAGATAAATGGAGAAAAGCAGGACACCTCCTCATGGTGACTGTCAGCACCAGTATTTATGGCTGGAGGCCCTGAATCAAAGTCAGAAACTGAAATGCACATTAAACCGTCGCTCTCCTGCCAGCTTGTCACGCTCCGTCCCACTCACAGTGGCCGCTGCCTCTGAGAGCAATGATAGGAGGAGAAAGAACATATTGCACTTCCTGTTGAGATTTCAAGGGAGAGCGAGACAGATAGATATAGTATGTGCTCTGGAAAATCTCAGCCGCTCTCCTATGGTTAGGATAATGTATGACTGCAACTAATCCAGTGTTGGCCTTCAGAGCAGGAGTTCTTCTTGAGTTTGTGCCAAGATTTGATTAGAAACAGGCTTACTACAAGTCTGGGTAGTTCTTTTTTCCCCTTTTTCCTCAATCCTGATTTCCTTTGTCTCTTTGCAAACCCCTTCACAGGCTTGATATAATTCTTATACAGTAAAAAAGAAAATGGTACATTCACACAAACTCGACTCCACAGCGAGAACGCTGGCGCTTGTGACTAACAACGTGATCCTTTTCTGACATGCCAAGACCTTCTCCCGATGAGAGCGACATCATAATATCAACTCCAGGAGCATTCTTGCTGTCTTACCCCCCAATCCTCGGCTTGTCCCTTCTTGCCTTAAGCAAGCAGGAAACGGCTGCATGCAAGATTTAAGATGTGAGATCAACAACGTGGGGGACGGCTGCCACTGAAAAAACTGGGCACCGACATGAAAGAGAAAAGGATCTAGACAACTACCCACCTCGTGTGCACAGTTAATATGAACTGTTTGATACAGTAGGTTTGTCACTGTGTTTTAATTATAACTTACTGTATCAAACTGTTCATAATAACTTCACACAAAGTGGGTAGAGTAGATCCTTTTCTCTTTAATGTCGGTTTGATACAGTAGGTTTGTCATGTCATTATAAACCTGAATGCTTTACAGTCCTCTGTATGTATAGAGAAGGCCACCAGGTAGTTCAAGAGACTCAACATCAAGATTTACTGAGAGAAAATCACTTTTGTGAAAAGTTTTTCCTTCCTGGCTTAAGTTAAATGCAGAGCATCTGATTCCATTTAGTTTTAACGGTCAGATCCAAAGTTTCTGTTGAAATATTCACAAAATCACAGTCACGTCTCCTCATTTGGATTCCCCTTCTCTTCCCTTTTCTTTGTTGTTTTCCCCCGGAGAAAAAAACAACAAAAGCAACCAAATAATACAGAATTTTCCATCATGCTCTCCAAACCCCTCCTCCCCCCCTAAAACCCTAAAACAATCTCACATCTCTCTTTTACCACCAGCACCCCACCCCACGCCGCCTCTCTCCATTCTCCTCATTCGTTCTCTCTGCTTCGGTGCAAAGCCAAACAAGCCAGCCATTAAGTTGAGTTAAGCGCAGGAAGTGGGCCTTCGGGCCAGGCGGCACTGTTTACAAGGAGCTAGTCAGGTTTCAGCGGCGCTTTGAAGTGAGCAGCACACAGGAGACTGTCTGTCACTAGGCAAAGGCCCAGCACCGCTCCACTGACTCACTCGCATTCCCCCCAATCATCTGAGCAGAGAGAGGGAGGGAGGGAGGGAGGGAGGAGGCAGAGGGGGAGTAAGAGGGTAGATTTATGCTTTTTTTTTTCCCCCCTCGGAGTATCTGTTTCCACCTTTAATCACTCTTACCTGTCTCTTATTTCTTTATTCAACCCCAGATAAGGATACAAGACATCAACTTGTCCAACAGGTCATGAGATATAAGGCTCAGCTATATGCTCATGTCAGTAATTATACTGCCTAATATAGTGATTATGTGTTGCAGTAACGATACGAATGCACTCACAGTGCTGTGCTGTGTGTGCGTGCCATTCTCAAACGCCTGCTTCTAGCCCAAAGCCTGCGCTCTGAGGCGAGAGGATCAACTTTCTCCAACACACCCATCTACTTCATGACATCACCGCAGAGTCGGTTCAGTTTCAGCCGTGCATGGCTTTGGGGGATTCCAACTTGGCGCGGCGCAACGGTGGCTCCAGAGAAGTAACACCACAGTGAACCTGAACACCCCGTTGTTTTCATCCCCACCAAACACGAGACAGGCAGGGAACGTTTTCACACCTATGCAACGGCACTCTCGCCAGATGACTCGTGTTGATTTAACTGAGCCCCCTGTCTCTAACAACAGGCTAAAGAAGAGGTTTCTTGTTTTGTTTGGCACTCGGAGGCGATGCTACATGTGTGAGAAAGCATTCTTACAGGTTGGCACCAGTTTCTCAGCCACACGTAGATGTGAAATATTTCAGAATATATTGGGAGGCGAGGTGTGTTCAATTGTCTCGGTATAGACTCACTTCTTGTATTCAGACGGCTACAGTCTTGTGTAAGTTGCTAATTCCATGAAGGATCCCAATAATCTCTTTTACTGCCAGTCTGAGGCAACAGATGTTCAGGTGTGACACCACCTCACCTCCTTGAGAAAACAACATGGCTGCTCTTTTATCAGAGAAAGCAATCATTAAATACTGAACATAAGGAAGAGTTAAATAAAGAAAAACACTCCCTTGAACTAGGACTTTAAATCAAGCATTTGATTTGGTTATTTGATTATATCTGCACATTTTGCAGAGACTCAGCACATGTTTCTTTAGGGCTGTCAATTGATTAATCGCATGATTGTCCAAAGTTAATTAATACTTTTATCAACATGGGAGTGGGCAAATTTGCTTGCTTTATGCAATTGTATGTATATATTTATTATTGGAAATCAATTAACAACACTGCTACAAAGCAATGACAAATATTGTCCAGAAACCCTCACAGGTACTGCATTTAGCATTAAAAATATGCTCAAATCATAACATGGCAAACTCAGTGTGTCAGTGTGCTGACTTGACTATGACTTGCCCCAAACTGCATGCGATTATCATAAAGTGGGCATGTCTGTAAAGGGGAGACTCGTGGGTACCCACAGAACCCATTTTCATTCACATATCTTGAGTTCAGAGGTCAAGGGCCCCCTTTGAAAATGGCCATGCCAGTTTTTCCTCGCCAAATTTAGCGCAAGTTTGGAGTGTTATTTAGCCTCCTTCTCGACAAGCTAGTATGACAAAGTTGGTACCAATGGATTCCTCAGGTTTTTCTAGTTTCATATGATGGGTTATTGTCGCGTTAACTTTGACGGCCCTAGATTTTTTTTGTTGAAAAAGGAGTGGGCTGAAACGAAAAAGCTTCTTGGATACCATGAATGAAATGTTCTTTTAATCCATACAAAAACAATTCATAACCAGCAGTTAATAAAAAAGGATGCATGTCTAGATCTACGATATGTGGCATTATTACAGTGCAAAAGTAAAGCAGGTGGCAGATAAGGAAAAGTATTTACTTTCTATAAATACAAATATATAATTTCATGTTTTTACAAATACTATTTACAATTTCATTTCATGTTTACAGAGAGCCGCCATTCTTCCCCCCGCTGCTGGATCATCACTCCCCTTATGGTGGCTTTAAGAGCGAGGGGGGGAGGGGGAGCATTTCAGCACATGGCATCCATAGCCATGCTTGTTATTTGTTCAGACAGTCAGGCTCAGTCCTTGTTTATCCAGCTTGCCCTTTTGTCAAAACCCCTGACCCTCAGTTTGGCATGCATGTGTGGCTATAAAGCTGAGGCGAATACAAATGCTGTGAGAACCTATATAGCTACTCACTGTGCTACTTACCTAGAAACAGGTAATAACACACACATTAGTCCATTCGGATGTCACTCTACACCGTGGTCTCTCCGTGTTTGCCATTTGTCAGCCTCGTGTAAAACTTGTGCCAGGAGTGTAGAGTCTTTCCGGACCAGATCCAGAACCCAGAGGTGATGCCCACTATCAGCGTCATCAGGTACTTGATCATGTAGACGGTGAAGTCCGGAGTCATGCGGGGCCCCGTCTGCATGGGGCACGGGATGGCCAGGCCCCTGCAGTTGTGGCTGACCCAGCTGCGCTCCCAGTGGGGGCGGAAGGCCTGCTCGTAGAAGACGCAGGCGATAACGATGGTGGCGGGGACGGTGTAGAGCACGCTGAACACCCCGATCCGCACCATCAGCCGCTCCAGCTTCTCCGTCTTGGTGCCGTCGTGCTTCATGATGGTGCGGATCCGGAACAGCGACACGAAGCCGGCCAGCAAGAAAGAGGTGCCGATGAAGAGGTAGATGAAGAGGGGGGCCAGCACGAAGCCCCGCAGAGGGTCCAGGCTGCTGAGGCTGACGAAGCAGACGCCGCTGAGCACGTCGCCCTCGATCTGCCCGATGGCGAGGATGCTGATGGTCTTGACGGCCGGCACCGCCCAGGCCGCCAGGTGGAAATACTGAGAGTTGGCCTCGATGGCCTCGTGGCCCCACTTCATACCCGCGGCCAGGAACCAGGTGAGAGACAAGATGACCCACCAGATGGAGCTGGCCATGCTGAAGAAATAGAGCATCATGAAGAGGATGGTGCAGCCTTCCTTTTTGGTGCCTTGGACGATGGTTTTATAGGCCTCAGGGGTGAAGCTGTCGTTGCACACCACTTTGTCTCCCAGGAAGTAGCCGGCTATGTAGGCTATGGAGACCATGGTGTAGCAGCCGGACAGGAAGATGATAGGCCGCTCAGGGTATCTGAAGCGCTGCATGTCGACTAAATAGGTGGTTACTGTGAATAACGTAGACGCGCAACAAAGCACAGACCAGACCAGAATCCATATGCGGGAGAAGTGAATCTCTTTGTCCGTGAAAAACATGTACCCACCGCTCCTTGAGGGCTCACAGGGAGCCGCACAGTCCTTCTCCTCTAAGAACTTATAATTCAGATAGGGGGGCACTTTGAGAACAGGCGGGCAACGGAAAGGCCTGTCGTGTGCGGGGACCATGGGATGGTCCTGGGTCCCCGGGACAACTTTGATGGGTGGGACGGTGGCGGCGGAGGAGTCGTTTTGGCCCACACAGATCTGACCGTCTCCCAGCACTGGGAAGTTCTCGCAGCGCAGGCGGTCCGGCCACTGGAAGCCAAACTTGTTCATGAGGGCCTCGCAGCCCTGCTTGGCCCTCTCGCAGATGGACCTGCAGGGAGGGATGGCCTTCTCCAAAACCGTGCACACAGGCGCATACATGGAGCACAGGAAGAACTTCAACTCCGGCGAGCACTGTACCTTTACAAGAGGGTAAAACTGGTGCACCTCGAGCCCTGCGTCCTCCTGGTTGTAATGGCCCACTAGATTTGGCATGATGGTTTGGTTGTAGGCTATGTCCGTGCACAGAGGGATTGAAATCGGCTGACAAAATCCGTGCTCCGGGACGACTATTCCGTTGTCCCCCTGATACTGGGCTGATGTCAGCAGAGGCAGCAGGAATGCAATAGAAAAAATCATCTTCCCAAGTTTAAGACAGCAACTTTAGCCCGATTAACTTGCTGTGAACTTGTTTAGTGAGTATCATCAGTTCTGTAAGCAGTTCTGGAGCGACAGTAACTTACTTAAGTGAAACTCTGGTGGTGAAGACCTGAACGCTGCTCCCTTGTCTCCGCTTTGAACACTGCTGGCTGACTTTTTTTCTTTTCCACAACTCCGGTTCCCTCAACACCGTCAAGGCAGCCACAATAACAAAAAGAACTTCCGGTCATAGCTTTCAAAATAAAATCCCACATGACGAATATGACTTGTTTGTAGAGTTAATGAAAGATTGCCAAGGTACCAGCATAGCACAACTATTTAATATAATAAACGACTAATATTGATTTATTTACTCAATAGTTTATTTGTTTTTTGACGGCTACCAAAACTAAAAATGATGTGAAAATAAATAAAACAAATATTTTTGAATGCCTACTACTACTACTACTTCTACTACTACTCCTACTACTACTACTACTACTACTACTACTAATATTAATAATAATAATAATAATAATAATAATAATAATAATAATAATAATGTATGTATGTATGAATGTAAAAACTTAATAAGATAATTGGCTTTTATTAGAATTGGAAAATATCAATGCCGTCCACCTCTAATGAATATGAATACCATGCTGTTATTAATTTGTCCTGTAATGTATAATACTAATATTATTAATTATATTATTATTATTATTATTATTATTATTATTATTATTTAATAAAAGGCTATTATCTTCTTAAGTTTTATATATGCTATCACTTGGCAAAGTGTAGGAATATGACTCATTTGTAGATTTTTATGCCAACAAGCATAGCACAAATATTTCATATAATAAAAAACTAATATTTATTTATTCTTTCATCAAGAGTCTGACCAATAGTTGGTTTGGTTTTGACTACTACTACTACTACTATTACTATTACTACTACTACTACTACTACTACTACTACTACTAATAATAATAATAATAATAATAATAATAATAATAATAATTGCATATTCATATTATATCAATTACATTCAATTCTAATAAAATTAAGGCAATGATCATATTAACTTTTATATACAACCAAGACTTGGCAAAGTGTATGCTTTTATTTTGAAGATAATGTCACTTGTGCACTGGTCGTATTTTTGCAAATAGTTTCAAACTTTGCTCCACAGCTGGATTGCGTGGCCCAACCAGACTAGTTCCCCTTGAAGTAAGTTATGTCCACGTGAGGAGAAGGAGGAGGGAGGAGGTAGACTTTCCCAGCTAGTGTACTTTAATGTCCATGTCATGCTCATATTCCACATTAAAATGTGTATGTATTGTTGTATGTTGTATGTATGTATGTATGTATGTATGTATGTATGTATGTATGTATGTATGTATGTTTGTATGTAGTAATTTGGAACTAGCAATTTGGTAAAATGTATCTTAATAACTTTGAATGTAAGTTTAATACACTTTATTTGAACTGAATCTACCTCAATTAAACTGAAGTAGAAAAAAAGCAAAATACTGCAAAGAATGCAATTATTACAATGAAAATAAAGTTAAAAAAAGTCATATGCAAAATTTTTCAGGCGAAAGAAAGTAAAGTATGACAACAACAACAAAAACAACAAATAAAAATAGGATGTGTACATATTTTAATTTCTTTGAATTTATCATTTTACCATATGGATAAACTCCACCACCACCTGTACCGTAAGGGAACCCGCAAGATGGGAAAACTCTCGCGAGATGGTTAAGTTTAGGCATTGATCTCGACTAGCTAAGGTTAGGATCGGGCAGTGAGTCTCGCGAGAGTTTTTGCAGATCTCAAATCCGATTTTGCAATTTGCGGGTTACCATCTAGACACGACCGGCCTATGGTGGGGGAGGGTGGGATATCTTGCGTTGCTATGCGCTTGGATCTACTGCTTGACGTTGATTGGACGAGAAATAGAGTTCTTCCGGCTCAGCCAATTAGCGTTCAGATCGCGAGGGCAACGTCAAACTTTTGCTGAGTTGGGGCACGAGAGCACCTGAGGATAATGTACTGTCCGTGAGGAAAACTGTTAACGTTACTTAACTCACGCAGGTAGGTTTAACCTGTATTTTACTGGGATAGCTTGGTTTGTTTAGGTGAAGTTAACAAAATTTGACTGGCAGGGGAGCAGTTTTTAATACAGGGCGAGAGTTAAATCCAAATTAGCCGAGGCAGCCTCGACAGTTTGCTAACTAGCTTAATCCACTACGTTAACGGCAAAGTTAGCTCACTAATGCTAGTTGATTTTTCCTCTCTCTCTGAAATAACAGTTAGCTAGCTAATTTCTGTGTCATCCCAAACCATATGGTTATATGAAATATTAACAATGAGTATCTTGTGTTTTGCCAGGAGTAACGTCAATGGAGTAAAGAGTCACTTCAAGTTCATGGGAGTTCAGAATGGCTTATGACGGGCATCAGAGCACATTTGCAAATTCACTCTTTCCACCATACCAGCGCCAGGTAAGATATAGTTTTAGGGTCATATGATATTTTTATATGACATGGCATATTTGCAGTAGCCATACACTTCAGTTAGGGGTTTATAAATGGTGGAAAACCATTGAATCATCTAACATTATCATAGTTACGTTATATTCTGGGACAGGAGATCAGGCCCTTGATCCTTTAACTTTTTGTTCGACCTATTTCTATTTATCTCAGTTCATAGCAGAAACGTACTTAAGGATTTTTTAAAAAAGTATTATCTCAGAAGCTGGAATGAACGATTATCTTTATTATTGATAATAAATCGGTTATTTTCTCGATCAATTGTATGGCCTGTGAAATCCCAGAAAATAGTGAAAATGAAAGAATCCTAATGCCCAAGGTGAAAATTGCTCGTTTTGTCTGACAAAAAAATATATATTTGCTTTATAATGATATTAAAAAAAACCAGCAAATCCTTACAATTGAATGGATTGCTTTATTATCAAAATAGCTGCTGATTCATCATTTACCAATTGACTAATTGATTAATCATTTCAGCTATAATAATTGTCTCGTTTGGGTTTTTACATTCTGTCTCAGCACAGTATTCTTTAATAGTTTGAAGCTTCTGTGGCACCTAAGATACGTCTTGTAATTTGCATCAATCTGCTTTATGTGAGGAAGAAAAATACTGTAGTAAAGTTTTTTTTCAGGTGAGCTTCTCTCTCTTTCAGGCCAGTGTAAATATAGGTGGTGGAAACAATGGTAGCGTGTTATTGCCCTTCGTTGCTAACCCCAGTGTCTCACTACAGGAACAGAACACAGCAGCATCCTACACGCCCTGGTCTCACACTGCTCATGATGATCCCTATGGCCTTATCAACTGTGCCCAGAACAGCATTAAAAACAGGTATTCAGTTTTAACTATGTTCAGGTTAAGTCTTATCTTGCAGTAGTGTTAGGCAATCACACTGCTATTCTGTCAAATAATCAAAATAGGTTTGGGATTTTATTCTGTTATTCAGATGTAGTTAAATGCACTGGGTGCAAGTCTTATTATGGAAGAAAAATAAAGTTGTCAGCCATACTGTTAAATGAATGCTCTCAAAGAAAAAAGAAAAGTTAGAGTGCAATTCTAGTGTCATGTTTTTTTCTTTGCAGGAAACCCACTGATAGTACTGACTGTGACGGGGAGACTGATCTACAGGGTCTAGTGTCAAATATTTTGGATGAAGCAGATTCACAGGACAGCTACTACAGTCAAGGGTATGTCAAGATTTAAAGGGCGGGTCCATCTGTGTTCTGTTCCATTTATTTCAGATGGAAACGCCCAGTCAGCCGTTGCAAAAAGTAGTGATGTAGGTTTCCAAAGTAAGCTAATTAATAAGGTTGTGAATAATGTGAATGCTAGCACTAGCTGAGTCAAAGTTAGCTGTGCTAAGTTTGGAAATAACTGAAAGGATTGTTTCAGATTTTTTGAAGTTGGGTTGTATGTACAGTATACTCCCGCGTTCTGCGGGGTAAAATGACTGTTTTGTAAATTGAGTCTGGTCTGGTCTTGAAGACCGCAATATAACGGCTTCAGTTATTGTCGGAACGGGCTGTCTGGCGGCGAGGTAAAGCGGCTGTGAACAGGATCAGCAGAAAAAGCATATTTCAGCCACCTAAAAAATTTGTATCAGTTTAAGTGCATGCTATATTTAGAATATTTTCATCACTTTACCTTGCTATCAGACAACCCTTTCTGACAAGGGATTGCAGCCGTTGACCAAAATTTGAATGTTTGGATTTGAATACATAAGGAACACCACTGTGAAGCTACAGAATGATATAAAAACCTAAAAAAAACTAAAAAATAATCGACCCACCCTTTAAGGTTTTCACATTGTAGAGTTGGGTATATATTACAGTATGTATTTTATGATATATGGCTGTTGAACAGCCAAAAATAGCTATTTTTTAATCTTCATTTAAAATAAATAAATAATATAGTTCATATATGTTGTAGTAGTTTTATAAATACTATACATTAAAGGAAGTCCTTGATTCTTCTTTTAGGAGCCTACCTACATGTAATCCCATCTGGTCTCCAAAGACATTGAGAGAAGAACTGCTACAGTATTTCCAATCAGAGGCCAAAACGCAACACCACCCTACCTTTCCTCCAAACTATGTATCCCGTGAGGCTCCAAGTAAAGCACAGGGAGGGTCAGTGGACAAAGAAGTTGAAGAGTTTTATCAACAGTCCAATGGCCTTTCTACCAATCAACAGTGGCTTTATAATCTGCCTAATGGAGACCAGGACAGCTACACCCTCCGTCCTCAGAAACTGCCGCCAGGTCTACCACTGCCCAACACAGGAAACACCTACTTGTCACAGGTACAGCAAAGCAAATACGACAACATGCCAGCTGAGAAAGACAGAGGGAATAGTCGGCCTGTTAATAATTTAGCTGACCTCAGTAATGTCTTTAGACCTCAAAACGAAATGAACAGCCCAAGCTTTCATCCTTATCATGAAGACCAGTACACCCAGAGCAGCGCAAAGCCCATCAGTAATGAGCATTATGGGCCACAACACATTAACCAACTGGTCAGCAGTTTTCAGTCGTTCATGGCTGGTGAGCATGACGGCTTATGTCGTGGAGACTTTCCAAACATTCACAGGCAGACAGTGGGCATGCAGCATGAAGACAGCATGGCTGAACAATGGAAAAACACCAGTCCTGCAGTGTCAACACAAAGACAGCTGGTGGGAGAATTTGGGACAGTGCAGATGGAAAGAAATGGAGGAGCGAGGAAACAAACATTCAAGCGGGACGCCTTTCAAGATCTACCTGGTTTCAGCCCACAGAACACGGAGCACTTCCAGCCACCCAAGCCATTCTCCGCACCTTTAAACCTCCCAAACCAATACCAAAGCAACATGCCCATGCACAGAGAGAACGCTTCACTCCCCGTTAACATGAACCAGTATCCAAAGCATCACATCCAGCAGGGCCTGATACAGAGCAGGCTCAAGCCACAGATGCAGAGGGAGAAGAAGAGGATGCATATGTCTGGCTTTCTAGGAGAAGGCTTCTCTACAAGACCCCTAACCAACACCAACATGAGAGGTGGAGATAAGAAACAGGTCCTCTCACAAAACCCGAACTTTGACCACCTGGGGAGCATGCAGTCTCAGAGATTTGATGGAGAGAACAGCATGGGAATGCACAGTGTAGGGAACACACATCAGCTCATGCCTTCCATGTATCCTGTGAATGACCCCAGAAGGTACTCCGGCGTTCCCATCACCTCCTCTAACTTCAGCTCCAGATCCACACTGCCCTACGGAAGCGGCGTTCCTGTCATGGATGTGGGTGACATGATGTCAGCCAATGAGTCCGCAGCTTTCTACTCCTATGCCAGTGACATATTGACCTGCAGAAGAGAGCCCCCTTATCATGGCATGGCCTCAGCCATGACAACTTCAATGATGATGAATCAAGGAGGAGGACCTGTGATCCAGCTTTACTTCTACCTGGACCAGTGTTACGAGCACTGGAGATGTTTGAAGAGGGAGAGAAAGAGGGTATGCTTCACATTTTATCACCACATTTATGTTCAGATGCAAGCTGCAAAGTAAAACATATATTTTCATTTTTGTTAACTATAGGATGCCTATTGGCCTGAATTTATAAAATATAAGAAGGTATTTTTAAAAAGGTGTTTGCTGTTGTCAAGTGTTAAGATTTCATGTTTTTACTTTTTTTTTTTTTTAATTTTAGACAGAGGCCATCCTTTCCACGACATTTCTTGAGAAAAGTACTGCAGCAGTGGGCTACACTAACCTTCCCAAAACTCCACCAAATTCCACAAGAGTCGACCACCTCATTCTCAACCAGATGAGAGAACAAGCAAGGGTGAGAGCCTGAATTCATTGCTTCCATGCTGCCATCTACAGGTGAATTTTGTCACAGCAGTCTTGTTTGCTCTGAAGGTGAAATTTGCAGCTTTATTTTGCACACAAATGAGTTTTATCAAGAGGAAAATACTTTTCTAGGTTTGTTTAATAGTTTTTAGTTTGGACCCTGAATAAAAACTATACACACAGTACAACTAAGACCTCAATAAGGCAAACACTTAATCTTTTGTAATGTCTTGTTGATAAATTGACTATTTCTGTGCAGTTATGTTTGTGTGATGGCTAGGGCCGCCGCAATTAGTCGGCATAATCGATGACATCGACGCTGAAAATGCGTCAACGAATCCTTTTCAAATCAATATTTTAAACCGATGCATGTTTTTTTGCCGGCGATCACCCGGCAAAAGCTGATGTATACATATATCTGTACACTGGCACCGCTGGCGTGTTCTTCTGACGATTTACAGTATGCTGCCTTGTTACCGTAGCACGAGTTTGATTACAAACAGGGTTGACTGTATTGGAAAAATATGGGGAGCATATTTGATACTCTATTATAATATCTTTATATAAGATTTCAGGGGCAGCGTATTTCCATAGACCAATATCCCCTATCAAATAATGCTTCCACTACAGAATCATTTTATATTGCACCACTTCTCACCCCATGACCTCAAGATATGTGAATGAAAGTGGGTTCTATGGGTACCCACGAGTCTCCCCTTTACAGACATGCCCACTTTATGATAATCACATGCAGTTTGGGGCAAGTCATAGTCAAGTCAGCACACTGACACACTGACAGCTGTTGTTGCCTGTTGGGCTTGAGTGTGCCTTTTTATGATTTGAGCATATTTCTTATGCTAAATGCAGTACCTGTGAGGGTCTCTGGACAACATTTGTCATTGTTTAGTGTTGTTAACTGATTTCCAGTAATAAATATATACACAAATTTGCATAAAGCAGCATATTTGCCTAGTCCCATGTTGATAAGAGTATTAAATACTTGACAAATCTTCCTTTAAGTCACATTTTGAACAGATAAAAAATGTGGTCAATTCGATTTTTTTGGAGGAAAATTAATCGTTTAGATTAATCGATTAATTGGTAAAATAGTCGATAGATTAATCGATAGAAAATGAGTTGTTAGTGGCAGCCCTGGTGATGGCTTATTGATAAGCACTGTGTCTTTGTATGTAGAATATCACATTAAGAAATGAATTTCTAAGACTGAGGTGTAATATAAAGGGCTGATTATGTTGGTGTGTTGCAGGTGGCGAGCCTTCTGGACAGAATGGAGTGTCTGTGCAACCCCCCCCTCCATATGAACATCCACACAGCACTGAGCAGGCATCATATGGCTATTTGCATCACCCAGGCGAGACGCGAGGAGGAGATTGCCAGCATGTCCAAACACCAGCGGCAGAGAGCTCATTTCACAGAGGACAGAGGTAACTCATATTGCAGCAGTAGGCATATGTTCCTCTTTCAGACGCTGCCGGTCCTAACTCGCTCGTCTCTGATTCACAGACACCTTGTTGATGATCATTGCACTGAAGGAGCTCGCTGCTACCACGAGGAAGATCCGCACGGCCCTGTGGTGTGCTCTTCAGATGACACTACCGAAACCTGTGAAGAAGCAGGACCACCATGTTAACAGGGAGGCCACACACAGAGAGAGGGGCCCCTCTCCATTCGAGGGATACTCTTTTAAGTTATGATTTAGCAGGCAATAAGCATGAGTTAAAGGTCTCGATTAAATTAAAACCACTCCAGAATGCCCCGATTATCCATTTCCCATCGGCAACAGGGTGATGTAAGAAACTAATGTTACCTGCAAGTCTTTAGTGACATTTTACCTGCAACACAGCGATCACTGCAGAATATGAGATGAGCAATTTGAGGCTTGATGATGGCTGCACTCCAGGGTTCAGGTGGCTAACTTCTGTTGTGTGGGAGTTGCATGAAATGTAATTTATCCTGCTGCATCTTAATTTCATTTAATTAGTGTCAGTTCCATATTAACGTGAATCTTGCTCCATCACCGTTGTATTTAAAGGCACTATTTATGAGGAAGAGTCCATTGAATTCTTCAGTTTTAGTTATTTATTGGAATGTAATGGAACCTCAGTTCTGGGTATTCCCAAGCAATAATTGAATCATAAGGGCAGTTTAAAATTAACATGCTAAATATTAAAATGTTTTCTAAAATGTTCCAATTAATTTTTTCCAACTTAAGTTTTTCTTATGTAACCTTAACATGTTGTAATCAGAAAAAAAGTTTGAACTGATACTCTAAAGAAATGTTCTGTGTTTTAAATGTATGTATTAATCACATTTTCATCAGTGAAATGTAACATAGCTAGATTAAAAAATAATTCCCTGGATGCTGTCAAGTCTTTGAAGGCTGGCTCTATATCAGTAGTTTAATATGAACATGCTAAATTATAAAATGTTTTCTGAAATGTTCCAATTAATTTCTGAACATTTAATTTTTTCTTCTTATCTTGTTCTTATCCTTATATTTCTTGTCATCTCAACACTGTAATCTGCTATTTTGGTCAAAAGTTTGAAATGTAACAATAGAAACTGAAACTTTAAAACTTCAGCGTTTTAACATTAAACGTATTAATCACACTTTCCATCAGATCATTTTCAGAAATGATCAAATATTATTCTCATCAGTGTGACAGTTTGTCAGCTAGGGACCAAAGCTTGTATCCTTTACAAAGCTACGTCAAGCAACAATTCTCTGGCAGCGTTAGTCTGTAGACTTATTCCCCGACTACGCTTTGTGAATGAGTTGTCCAATGCCCTGTCATTTTAATGTTCATGTTGTTCTCGTTACTGTTGTTCTGTAAAAGGAATTTTTTTTAATAAAGCCATCCAAATTGCTGAAAATGTTTTTTTTTTTTTTTTATTATTATTATTAATAATTTCAAAAGATGACGAACCTCATTATAAACATTCAAATTATGGTACATGATAGCTTTGAGGTATAATTTAGCAACCGCTCCTTTGTTTTTATGCTCGGACAAAATGCATAGACAGTAAAAACTAAAGCATCAAAATGACATGAACACTTGCCTTTAGTGGAGAAATGAAAGGCATATTGGCACAGAGGATAACAGCAGAAACTCTGGACTGAGTTGCTTTACAAGCATTCCTCCACTTTTACCGTGATCAATCCAATTTGTGTTTCAAGTGTGTATGCTTTGATCATTTCAGGGGTAACTGTGTCAAAGCATGTTTCGCACTCAACATATTGGCAGACTTCATTTCTTTTGATCAATGACACAAGGACTGACTGTCACGATCATCCTCGTATAAAGATTTTGCAGCTTTATTCCTAGATATCAGAAAATAAGAATCAGGATTTTGGACCTGCACACCATACGGCAAATTGTTCCTTACACATATGAAGAGTAACAAACATGGAGGGTCTGATGAAGACATGTTCACATACTGAATGTGCCAATGAGGTTCAGCTAAAATGAGGCAATGACTTGTTTTTCATTTCTGTCTCGTAACAAAACCTTTCCACGTAAAAAGTGTTCTTTCTCTTGGTTTTATCTTTTGCGTTCGCCTTTCTGCGTGCGCTTCTTCTCCTTCTCTTTTCGGTCTTGCTTGGCCAGTTTGTCCTTCTCCCGCTGCATCTTGTCCCCTTCCTTCTTCTTCTGAGAGTCTTCGCGAGCCTGGTCCCGCTTCTGCTTTTGTCTGTTCAGCACCTCCTCCACGTTGGTGTTCTTAAACAGGGCTTGACACGTACAGTAAAGGACAAAGCAAAAGTACTCTCTGCTTATGCATCATTACTACATATCACCACTATGGTATGGAGGTGTAAATGATTGGAGCTGTGTATCGTGCAGTCAGGGTTATGCAACTATTGCATTATCCATTCATGTTGCAATTAGTAACACTGAATTCCATGTGACTTTATATGGTCATGCAGCTTTAGAAAGGATACATTTTTCATTTCCAGCAAAGTTATTTGCACTTGGTGGCTCCTCTTCTTCGGCTACAGTGCTTTTGTCAAGGAATGAACTGACATCTTAATGACCAGAACTAAAGGAAACATTCACCGGATGAGACAACATGGACAGTCATTACATTCCAATTTGTAAAATAAAGGATATTCCTCGTCGTCTGTCACATTAGCGTACTGAGCAAGCAGGGCTTCTTTCCTTTTCTTCGACTCCTCGGACACCTCCTTGTGTTTCACCGTAATCTGAGCTTGTTTTTCTATCATGCTGGCGATGGCCTGGACCTCAGCTACAGGAGAGAAAAGAACACAGAACACAGCCAAGCTGTACATAAACCACAATAACATGTAGTACCTTTACTTGCAATAAAAGTACCTACCTTTCACTGTTAATATGAAGGTACATGAACAGAAGGAGCCACTAGGGCACCCATCTGAGCTCCAGACAGCATACACATCCTTACGGTTGTGTACACAGCAAACAAGCTCTCTCCAGTAATAACACTGACAAAACAAACTTCATCAGATCACAAAAACTTTTGTGCACTCTCAGGGACTGTTTTTGTTTAGTTTTTTTTTCTTCCCCAGGAAACGTTAATCTCTCCGGGAGACTAAAGTGTCTTTGTGCACTCTGCTCCAAACTCAAAGCAAATGATTTTAAACTCAAAGAGCTAATCCCTCTGTATGTTTAACTGGTATTGACGAAAGACTCAGTAGCAAGCTGTCTTTGCTCTGTTTAGTCAAGATTTAAATGAGTTGAGGAGCCTGCTGGCTTTATTTTGGACTGCTTATATGAAGTCTTACACGACTATATAACTTTCTGTGCAAGTTTGGACTGCATTGTGTTACGTTGTTCTTTATTTTCATTGATTTACGGTTGCATCATTATAACTGTACAGTCCTGTATGTGGATGTTGTGCAATATTTGTCAAGGTGCTGCCAACCTTGATAACTTGTTACCTGAACTTTTATTCGTAAAATCTCACATGTCACAATGAGATTGCGAATGTGTATGAATCAAAGTTACATAAATACCATCATCATCACTTTTGGCTGCTGATCTGTTGCGCCAATCTGTCCACTGCTTGATGATCTCTTTGCAGGCATCTTCCACAGAGTCCTCATCCTGCACACAAAAGGACAAATAACAGTTAAGTTAAGTTTGTAAGTTATAGCTCATTTTATACACTCAGCAGCTTACCATCCAACCAGGTTATCAATGGATAAGCATCAACACAGCCTGTTGGTATGTGATGAGGCATAGTCAGGTGCTTTAGGACAACAGCAGCACCCACTGGATTCAGTCACAACCAGCGCATGATGCAAACAGTGGTACTGTGATCCCATATCTGGGTTATCTACCAGAGGCTGATAGTATATTCAGCATGACTTGCAAATTGCACAAAGATATGAAAACTGCACATTAACAGTTTTTGCATTATGTGAATTGTGTCAACAGTAAGTATCATTCCTAATTAAGCTAATAACAGCAGGTAAACTGACAGTCTGCCAAAAGCTCATCACACACACACACGTATACACATATGGTTAGTGTATATATCAATACTACAGTATAACTACACAGGTGTTGCAAATGGTTAACCAGGTCAACCCGACATGCATCTCTACCAAAATAGCACCTTTTCTTAGCCGGATTTGTCAAAAGCACCTAAAGGGAACTGTGCTATATTTTATTTTATTTTATTGGTTTAAAAGGACTGTGTGCACAGACATTAATTGTTTACATAGAAACAAAAAAGATGGGTGCACCAGATTTAGCAGGGAAGCTAATTTCCATCTGTAGTCCTAAACACAGACACAATAGACACAATAGACACACACTACATAACATCACAACAGGATCACAATATAACATCGCAGTTTCAAGTACAATCAAAAAAATACAATACATACATATAACACAATAATAAAATATGACAGACTTCAGTCAAGCAGCATCATCACAAATAAATACAGTAAAAAATATTGAGCCATGTGTTGCCGAATTGGCTTTTTAACGTGGCAGCAGAGAGAACAGCTCATATCACCGCCTGTGGTATTTGGACCTTAGTTGAAGTAACATTGCCGCATATAACATAAATGCCAGCTGACACCATTGCTGTCACTTTGGCACGGCCTGGCTCACACAAGACAAGACAAGACAGACAGCAACACATGAGACTGCGCAGCCTCGGCAGGCTGAGCAGCGGACACGCCGCTTTGGAATATTCACCAGAAAAGCGGATAAAATCCCTTGAAGCGTTTCCTCTTTCTCCTCGTCACTCTCCTCTTCTTGTAAAACCCCTAAAATGTAGGCCCCGTACACCTCGCGGTCCACTTCCAGCGAGTCCAGCCGATCATTTAGCCAGCTTTCAAACTCACCGGCGTCTGTCGCGGGCGCAGCCATCTTGGCGCTCTGGGGTCTTTCGGCGGTGCACGGGCTGTCCTCTGTCAGTGCCTGTCGAAAAAAGGTAAAGGGAAAAAACTACGCTTCTTTGATATTTCAGCTTTTTTTTTTTTTTTTTACGTGCAAACGACGAGGTAACTGAATCGTTTTGTCATAAACTTATATACAAAATTTATAAGCTAATGTACTGAGTTTATTAACAAAGTATTTGATTCGCAGGTGTCAAAGTGCCTACACAAAAAGCTGGAAGAAAAGAGGACCAGAACTCTGTAAGTTAACCCATTTAGCTAACTAACGCTACCTAAACATGTCACTTTACAGTTTTTCTTGTTTCAATTGTTGGTATTTCTGAAACATTCATTTCTACTACCAGTTTATGTATTATAAAACACACTTTATTTTTGTTTTAAAAGGTCATAACTCAGTCAAAATATTTAGGTCGTGTTTTAAAATGGTATTTCGGTATCAATTCAACCAGTATGAGTTCAATTTCTTTAATTGAACTAAAACCTTTTCAGCCTTAAAGTTTATAGCATATTGTCACAGTTAAATAGCGTCCAAAATGAAAGCTGTTCTTGATTAATATGGAGAAATGTCCCAATACAACACATTGATATAAATTAAGAACTGTTGTATTTAAGTATTGGCCTATGCTACATCCATCCCCCATGTTCTCACTCAGTGGTGGAAGAAGTACTCAGATATTTTACCTAAGCAAAAGTAGTAATACAACAGTGTAGACATACTCAGTTACAAGTAAAAGTCTTGCATTTAAAACTTTACAAAAAGGTAAAAGTACAAAAATATTAGCATCAAAATATACTTAAAGTACCAAAAGTAAAAAAAGTACCCATCATGCAGAATGGCCCATTTCAGAATAATGTATATTATATTACTGGATTATAATTAGTGATGCATTAATGTGTTCATCATTTTAATGTTGCATCTGGTAAAGATGGAGCTCATTTGAATTACTGTATATACTGCTGGGTAACTTAACCTATAATAATACATCATAATTTATTAGTTGATTTGTATTTTCTATTATGAATCTACATCTGCAAGGTAACCAGTAACTACAGTTATCAAATAAATGTAGTGGAGTAAAAAGTACAATATTTGCCTCTGAAATGTAGTGGAGTTGGAGTAAAAGTAGCATAAAATGGAAATACTCAAGTAAAGTACAAGTACCTCAAAATTGTACATAAGTACAGTACTTCAGTAAATGTACTTAGTTACATTCCACCACTTCCTACCTTTCTGCTGTGTTTTCCTCACCGTTAGCGGTATATTTTATCTTCCTCTGTCTCTTATTACCAAATAACCACATATACCGACCTCTTCCCATTGCCACTCACTGATGTCTACCTGTTCCCCATTAAGGACGTTTAGTACCTACCTTGCCCCCTGTATAAAATACACGCTACACTACAGCTTGTAGTTTATGAACACAGGTCTTGTCAACTGTCCATCTGAATGAAAATGGCTGTGATAACTTTGTCCTGCTGCTATTCTGGCTTGTTACATTAATTTCAGCAGCCAAAATTCCAATCAGAGCTAAAATGTGAGCGTTGGCAGTCACATAAAGTGCCCTGGGATACTGCCACAAATCCCAAAGTTCTTGATTGAAAATTAATGTTCGATTGTCCCACAGTTAACAGAAGTACTTGTGCTCTCAGTCGTAGGCTTTGAGCACAAGGCATGCCAGTTTTCTAATTGAAATTCTGATTTCAAAATAATCAGCTATTCTTTTTAAATTCAGTGGGCAGCTGGCAATCAAGCAGCCTTTGGCAGAACATAATCATCGCAACGTATCAAAATGCTGAAAAACTATCTGTTTCCACCATCTAATGAATTGAATTTGTTTGATTGTAAACCTCTGAGAAGGTCGTCGCAATGCATCATTGGCACTGAGTTAAAGGAATGGTAGAGATATAAGTTTTATGATTTCATTTATTTTTTACCATTCACCACTAACCTTTTCATCTCTGGGGTCCTTGCCTGTGCAAATGGAGGCACAGACGACATACAGACGTGTCGTTTCTGTCAAGAATATCACAAACAAGTGTGACATTCTGCTTTCGGCCACTGGGTGGAAGTAGAGGACACAGATTTGTTTACTCCTCTCTCGTGATAGAGACAGAGGATATCCAGTCTTGGATTCAGTTGCATGACAGTAGTTGGGAGCTTATTTAGTATGTGATTCATTGCAAATTGCTCCATGCGTGTGCATCAGACTCCGTTTATTAAAGTATAGTTGTAAGCAGAGCTGTGGAGCAAGAAAAATGCCCTGCCAGCTGTTTGTTCGTCCTCTTTCATTTGACACTGGGACAACACCTCCCAGCTGTTTGAATACATTAAACAATTGTTTCCATGTGAATGGCTTGATCCTGCTTCCAGAAAGCACTTTGAGCAAGGGGGGTTATTATTTACCCCCCCACATTCACACACACACACACATACACACACCCCGCAACCCCTAGTTATACCCCGAACACACACATGCCCACACACACGCTCCCCTTCCCACTGCTCCTACATAATGGCTTCACACGTCGCTGGCCTTGCAGTAATGAAGTGTGAAGCTTCTGTGACGCCACGGGGAAGCTACCGTGTGGAACTGTACTCTCTATTTTAGTGCACCACCTTCAATTCCTTACAGCCCAGATACATTTGCAAACACATTTAGCCCTCTTTGTACTTTCTACAGGCAATGTTCAAACTAACTTTCATCAAACACCCTTAAACAATTGTGAAACCAGACTGATAAGTTGGTGCACCATGTTCAGGACGTCTACTTTTGTGCTAATAGAGTTTTGCAGATGTTTAAAATTGGACCAAAGCAGGCAGACTCTGTATTCCAGCTGTATGTTATGTATTAAAACTATCCATTAATTGATTACCGCTTTGGAAAAAAAATGACAAAAAAGAGTGGTGGCATTTTTTTCCCCAACGTGTTTTGCTTGATGTTTGAGGTGATGATTGACATGAACGTCCCACAATGAGTTTGAAGGTGCAACTCAATGCTGCAAAGAACTAGTTAATTGCAGTGTGCAAAAAGAGTAATAAACTCTTGCAGGCTGTTCTCATACACCATTCGTAGCTATACGTATGAGAAGTAATGCACTGTAATTCGTATATATCCCACAAAATCAATTCATATGTAATCCACATAATCGCGAACCAGGAAGTATAAAGAGCGACAAATGCCACGTAGGGAGGAGGTCGAGGTGGGTCAAAAAACACTGGACTTTTGCCCAGGAGACCGGCGTGTCCCGTGTGAAACCAGAAGTCAATGTTGATTTGTAACGCAACTTACGTAGTTAAGTTACGCCACTTCCAGAGTTATTTTAACCCAAACCACAATCATATCCTAAACTTAACTAAGTAGTTTTGTTACCTAAACCTAACCAAGTTCTTTCCTGTGAAGACGGAAGTTTATTTTGAAAAGACTGTATGCATGTTACGAGTGGAAATTGACTTGTGTTGCTGCACATTTGTAGGAAAACGCATGAAAAATTAGTAACAACTATTCATAAGATATCATACGAACCGTTGTATGAGGATAAGTGGACTCTTGGAAAAACAATTTTACTTGTTTCAAAGTAAAAAAAATTGGAAGTAGGTTTTCAAAGTTGCAGTTTCATTGATGTCCGTCGGCGCACACTTGCCTTGTATTATTGCAGGCAGTACAAGTATATTAATTTCACGTATACTAACTGCCAAAATATTGTCCTGTTAACAGAGTAGTGTGCAAGTTTTAGCGAAAGTGCCATTACAACAGGCTGGCGTATAGTCATATTTCAAGCTGAGGGGCCCAGGGTCGATGCATAATGCCATTGCCTCTCTCTTAGTACTGCATAGCTTTAGGACGCCTGTCCTATTTATATTGAGGGGCTGTGGATTGATGCGAAATGACGAGGGCCGCGAGGCTGCTGAGTGGGTGGGCATCCACATGCTCCGCTCCACAGGCAACCCTTTCCTTCTATACGCACACACACACAGATACACACTTGTCTTCATGTCCCAATGCCACCAGCCTTAGAAAAGCCCTACAGTCTCAATGTGCAGTGTCCTCTCTCTGTCAACATATCCTCTATCCCAACGTTAATGTGACAGAATATAACCACCAGAGCCCAGAACAACCAGGCAGTGCAGAGCAATGAAAAACAGCATGTGTAACAGGCATGTTTCCTCATCTGCTCTAGCAGTTTGCCTCCTCATCACATCACAGCTCCAAGTTTAACATGATGGTAATACTATTGAATAAACCTGTTAAATAGTTTGGTATGTGGTAGTGCAGAGACCTGGATTCACATGTACAACATCTCCACACAACATGTTGCATTAGAGGAGATGATTATAAGTGAAATCAAATGAATGGCAGTGTTACAGCAATGTAATATTTCACTGAATAGAATTGATTGTACCATTAAAGTGATTAATTTTCATCATTTCAGGGTGGACAGTAGAAGACGTCAGCGATCCAACCTGTGAGACATGACAGACGCCAGACGAGGGACAAGCCACTTATAGTAATTATTACAACAACCAGACAACATAATAATTCTAATATGATTTATAATAATATTAATTAGGCTGTCAAAGTTAACGCAAAATTGTTTTATCGCCACTAATTTCTTTAACGCATTAATGAAATTGATATTTTGGAGTTCGTAGCGGGTTTTAAAGGTAGAGTGAAGATACTGGTATGATATGAAACTAGAAAAACCTAAAGAATCCATTGGTACCAAACATGTCATACTAGGTTGTCGCGAAGGAGGTTAAATAACGCTCCAAACTCACGCTAAATTTTGGTGAGAAAAAACTGTCATGGCCATTTTCAAAGCGGTCCCTTGACCTCTGACCTCAAGATATGTGAATGAAAATGGGTTCTATGGGTACCCACAAGTCTCCCCTTTACAGACATGCCCACTTTATGATAATCACATGCAGTTTGGGGCAAGTCATAGTCAAGTCAGCACACTGGCGCACTGACAGCTGTTGTTGCCTGTTGGGCTTGAGCTTGCCATGTTATGATTTGAGCATATTGTTTTATGCTAAATGCAGTACCTGTGAGGGTTTCTGGACAATATTTGTCATTGTTTTGGGTAGTTAATTGATTTCTAATAATAAATACTGTATATACATACATTTGCATAAAGCAAGAATATTTGCCCACTTCCATGTTGATAAGAGTATTAAATACTTGACAAATCTCCCTTTAAGGTACATTTTGAACAGATAAAAAATGTGAGATTAATTTTCAATTAATCACAATTCAATCAATTTGATCATTTAACAGCCCAAGTATGTGGTAGTGCAGAGACCTGGATTCACATGTACAACATCTCAACACAACATGTTACATTAGAGGAGATGATTATAAGTGAAATCAAATTAATGACAGTGTTACAGCAATGTAATATTTCACTGAATAGGATTGATTGTACCATTAAAGCAATTAATTTTCATCAATTCAGAGTGGACAGTAGAAGACGTCAGCGATCCAACCTGTGAGACATGACGGACGCCAGGCGAGGGACAAGCCACTAACAGTAATTACGACTACCACACATCATAATAATTATAATAATATTAATACATGATGTTGCATTTCTTATTGTTCACTGTAAATGTGTTGTACTTCTGTTCTTCTGTTTTTATTCCCTTCTAACAACTCACTCTCTCACACACATACGTACTGTACACACACTCTTACTCTGGCTCTCACACACTGACTCTTCTTTTGCCCCCCTCCCACCCACACACACACACACACACACACACTTTGACAGACATACAAACTATCTTTCTGTGGTTAGTAGAGAGAAGTAAGAAGAGAAGTGAGAGAGAGAGCGAGTAGCCAGTAAAGTCAGCGGTCTTAAGCAATGTTTGACTCCTTCTGTCCATCCATCAGTGTCAGATTGCCATTATTAAACATTGCTGATTGCTTATTGATTTGGCAAGACAACATTAAGGATATCAAATCTTGGTTGCCAAGATTGTCTCACCACATTTACTGTGTGCAGGGCTCGCTGATTTCATGTTCCCTTTGTTTATTGCTCACCAGAGCTACAAATGGAAGCATAACTGTTAATAGGATTCAGTGGTGGTAGAAGTACTCAGGTCCTTTTATTAGAGGTGCTCTACACAACATCCAGAGCATTAATATAGCAGCGAACAACTATTTGCTATGTAAAGATATAGAGGAGTAATGTCTACCTGAGCAGAGAATGAAGTCACTCTCCCTCAGTGTGTGTTGTAATCAGAGCTTCTCCTCGCTTTGTTGCCATAGCGGGCCTTCTGCGGGTGCTTTTAGTGCACATTCATCAGGGCTGGGAATCGGTACTCGATACCTTTGAGGTAGGGCTGGGCGATATGGCCTTGTTTTCACTGTTAGCGCTGTTAGCACCGTTAGCTGCGAGCCGCTGGCTCAGCCATCACCATGTTGAGAGCGGTGCAGAGACCCTAGAAATGCTCCCAGTCTTGCATTTAGCACCTTTTACAGTAAAAGTGCCAATACCAGAGTGTGAAAGTAAAAGTACTGTGTTTAAAAAAATATTGAAGTACATCAGTATTAATGTACTTAATGTATCAAATGTAAAAGTACTTGTTTCTGCAGAAAATGTGTCTGTGTCTGACATATCATTATATATTACAATATTAGTAGGGCTCCAACTAACAGTTATTTTCTTGACTGTTTGATACATAATTTTATCTATAAAATGTCATAAAATTTAAATAACACTTGACCAGGTGCAAAACTGCTTTCTGTAAAAGGTCGCAAGCCAAAAAGGTTGGGAACCACTGTTTTAATCTTTAACAATATAGCCTATTGTATATGTCTTTTAAAGTAAAATCTTGAAAAGTAACTAGTAACTAGCTGTCAAATAAATGACGAACAATATTTCCCCAAATGTAATTTAAATATTTTTGCATTATACGACAAACTAGAATTAAAAAAAAAAAAAAATAATATAAAATAAAATGATTAAAAACAAGTGGAAATACTCAGGTACAGTACCTCAAATTTGCAATTAAGTACAGTACTTGAGTCAATGTAACGGGACGCTGTCAAGTCATTTCAATTAAAAAGTTTTAAGCACAAGTGAAGATTTGAGTCAGTTGTGTTGAAGCCAAATAGCTTTTTCGTGTTGATTTTCTCTTGTGCAATCTGAAGTTACCAGATTTGTGACTCAAGTCTAACACCTCTGATGGATAAAGAGGAGTCATTAAATTAAAGCTGTTTTGTTTGACTTGTTTAATGATCTGTGCAGGGCTGCTTAGATTTCAACTTCAGTGGCTGCTCAGCAGTGATGCGTGCTGGTTCATCAGTTTGCTGGAGCCCAGTGACTGCGTGTCTCTTTGGAGGAGAAAAATTAACTTGAGCTGATAGCAGAGGGAATAATCTGGTTATGCGTAATGAGGGCTCTTATTAGTAGTTAATGCATCTATCAGGTTGAGTGTGCTGGTGGTGGACTTCCCACATCTCCCTCTCAGGAGGCATGGTGCTTTCACTCCGCTCATCTCGCTTTTTAGTCTGAATCGTAGGCAATTAAAACCCTGCCATGTGAATGTGGAGAAAAGGTAATGAATATGGAACACTAACGCGGGGAAGTCCGCGGAGACCGCTCGTCGAGTTCTGAGGGTTCCTTTCTCCAAATCATCGGGAAGCACAAAGACCATTTGACAGCGTTTTTTTTTCTCTCCGTGTGCGTGTGACTCCCCAAATGGTGGCCCAGAGGTTTTAAAAATGCGAAGCCCATTCTTTCCAGGTTGTTGAACTTCCGTGACCTCTGGCGGCGCGGAGAAACTTTTTTGTCGTGGGTTTGGCGCCCTGCCTGGCTGACCGTGCCAGCTCTCGCCGCTTCTGAGCAGAGCAGAGGAGTGATGGGAAGGGTGGCTGAGTGGATGCGTCTAGACAGCCAAGTGGAGGAGGGCAAATATTTAGCCATGCCACTTGGGGAGGGGATCCAGGCCTCCTCCCCCCCCGCTAAAGCATGCCTCTTAGCCCCAGAATCAGGCCATGTCTCCATCCCGCTCCCCGCGCTGCCTCACACTCTGTATTCAGGGTCACGGATCTCATTTCTTGGTTAATATTTCAAGCTGGCCACAGATGGGGAATTAAATTGAAGACCTGGCTCGGTACGGGGCATAAAGGATGGATTTTGGGGGCTTCTCAGAGAGATGATATGAAAAGGAAATGGATACTGTAGATTTAGCTGTACTTTTAAGGGTCTGTGTAAATGAATGCATGAAACGCTGACTGAGTTGTCTGCTTACTGACAGCGGAAACAACCCCCACAGCCATCTTATTATCCACTGTGACACATCAGTCACCTCATTTTAAAATGACTGTTATTTTGCTGTTGATGGCTGAATGCAATTCCCCCCCCCCCCCCTCTCTCCCGTACAAAACAGTGTCAGGCTGATGTTTGACAGTATAGGTGTTTACATGCACGCTCCAATATATTCCAATATTTCTCCAAATGCACTGAAGCAAATTCCCATGGATTTTCTCCCCGCCTATGCCGCATTTGAATAAATCCGTAATCAGATGAATTGCTGTCAGATGACTGCGTAGCAAGGCTACTCAAATCAGGGTAAATATTGACAGCACATGACAGTTTATGGTTGCCACGCTGACAACAATACACGTCCTCCCATCGCCGTTCTGGCAGGACGGCGACACAGAGGGGAGAGTAATAACTTGAAGAGAGAGAGAGAGAGAGGGGGAGAGCAGTCCGGCGAGGCTTAAGCTCAGTTGTTCGTGCTGCTTGTTGGTCGGTGCTGCAGACTGGCGCTGGTGTCGCGTCTGCTGACGGGCCGAGTCCACCCCGCTCTGCTGGTAGCCGTCACTCACTCGCACATCAGACAGCGCGGCGCGGCCTCACGCCACCTGTGTCTGTATGATGATCCGTCTCTCTGGCCCTCTATTCTTCATCTGGTCCCTCTGCTCAGAGCCAATGAGAAGAGCTTCTTTTTGTTCTAGTGGGAGAGAGGTTTACACACACTCATGCATGTTGAAGAGGAAATCCATCAAACGGTCTTTTCTCTAACCATCAGGAGCCATCAAGAAGCGCTGAAACGAGCAGTTGATTAATCAATAGTCTGATCAGCAGAAAATATACCTGCAACAGTTTTGATGATAGATTAATCATTAAAGTCTTTTATCAAGTGAAAGTGCTTCCACTGTCATATCACTGACTACGTCTACATGCACACTAATATTCCACTATTATTCCGAATATGACAATATTCAGAATTTGATACGGGTATATGTAAACAGCACATTTCTTTAGGATATTCTGAATTAGGCCTCATTCTGGATGGAAGGAGATAAAACACCTACTTTTAAACATTACGAAAGACTTGGATATCAACAGGTTTTTGAGTATGCACAAATATTTCAATGTTGCAATGCATTATTTGTTGTTGAATGAATGAAAGAGGGAGGCTGTGTTCTCACTGTCGAACAAGTCCGCCAGCGGTTATGTTAATCGGAGTATGTACGGCTGCATGTAAACGGGAATATTTGTGGAATATTCATTTTCATTAGTCATGTAAACAGCTTAGTAGGAATATTTCCTTTTTCGGAATAAGGGCAAAAGTGGAATATTTTGTGCATGTAAACATAGTCAATGTAAATTTAATGGGCCTTTGTCTTTGCAGTTTTGGTGGTTTTCAGCGTTGATAACCTGGGATGGGAATTTGTCATTACTTTGATATTCTACTATAGACTAAATGATTCTAGGGCTGCAACTAACGATTATTTTCATCATAGATTGATCTGTTGATTATTTCCTTGATTAATCGATTAGTTGTTTGGTCTATTAAATGTCAGAAAATGGTGAAAAATGTCGATCAGTGTTTCCCAAAGCCCAAGATGACGTCCTCAAATGTCTTGTTTTGTCCACAACTCAAAAATATTCAGTTTACTGTCATAGAGGAGTAAAGAAACCAGAAAATATTCACATTTAAGAAGCTGGAATCAGAGAATTTTGCCTTTTTTTTCTTAAGAAATTACTCTAACCGATTAATCGATTAATAAAATAGTTAGCGATTAATTTAATAGTTGACAAGTAATTGATTAATCGTTGCAGCTCTAAATTATTCATTGATTAATCAAAAAAAATAATAGATCAACCAATAATCAGCCTGTACAAGAATTTTGGGTTCTGTGTTCGCAAGACGTGTGCCAGATAGAGAGCCACACCAATTAACATCTCAACAGATGATTTGTAACATACCTAAACTGACTCCTCACTAACCTAATATCTTAAAATAGCAATTTTATTTTTGGTATTCAGTCTGAGAGGAAGTGCCACCTGGTAAATCTAATATAGGGCAGAAATTGTCAACTGAGAATCTTCAACTAATATTTACCTTTTAAAATAAAACTTTTAAATGTACAATGATTTTCTGTGAGCTCTTGACAGAATTATAAATTCTATATCACCACCAATTTCATCACGTTTTCACCAAATTTGGGCTGCAATCATCACAACAAAACTCCTGATGGGACTGGATGATGACATTTGTCTTCCCTTCTCTCTTCTAAAGCGCATTTCTGCACAATTGGGGAATTTCCAATTAGGGATGGGTTGTCATTGTCAAATTTTCAAATAGTCATTAAATTATAAAAAAAAAAATCAAATGGTTTATGCGACAATAGTCTTGTCATAGAAAATATATTTCCCCTTGTTTTTACCATCGCAGCTGCCGCCTTCTGGTAGTAACATTACTATCAGGTGCCGGTAAAAATGTGTGTGGCACGTTCAGTTCGGCTCTTTTCTGTCGCCGCAGCTGTGTGTGTGTGTGTGTGTGCCCGTAGTTTCAGCAGGAGATCAGCTGGTCAAGTGTTAGAGCATCGTAAAACACACTTCATTCAAACTCGACAGAAATAAAATAAAACTCACCAAAACCGTCTTGGTTAGTCTTTCCACTGTTTCAACAATTTGGTCGAAATAAACCCTTAATTCATCGAGTTAGATTTGAAAGTGTACCGGCTCTACACACTGTTTTCCCCCGCTGTCGTCCTCTCTCTCCACGGAGCAGCTGCGGGATGGTGTGGGCGACCTTCGAAGAATGATCGAACGGTTCCCAGTGATTATCGAATAGTATTTTTGCTGGAAATCCCTATTTTCAAAGTGTCACACGGGCCTGATCTCAAACACTGCATACGAATGTGTGGATCCCACCGTCGTGAGTTATTGAAAGCATTTGTGTCACTTTCATGTGAACCTTGTAGGGCTCACCCATCTGTCTGTCTGTGTGCTGTTACAGTGGGTGTCATCAGAGTCTACAACTGCAAATTACAGCTTATTAGTACCAATACCAGCAGTGGCAACATTTATCAGGGAAAACATCTCCCACTCTCCCTAATTGTCTCCCTCAGGGCCAACTGTTATGTGGACCGGTATCGACGGCCAGGCAGTCATTAGGACATCACACTTGAGCTGACGAGCGGAGAATTCAGGGGACATGTCCGCCCCGATTGGTTAATTTGATGTGAGTGGACTGACACCACGTCTGGAGCCGATGAGGTATTTATAATGTGGGCGAGGATATCCAGACACCCGCCGTTAGTTTGTGCGCTTCTGTTCGTGAACCCCCCGATAGAGCGCTGCCCACTGGGGGGCCGGTGGCGAAAGCGAGGCGGGCCGGGGATATGAATAGCTGGCGGGGAACAGCGTGCCGGAGGTGGAAAGGGCAGCGAAGTTTATGTGTCAAAGAACAAGAGCGAGGAGCTGATATTCAAGTGTATCTGTCAGTCTCTGCTGGCTTATATGAGAGTGAGTGACAAAGGGCGCAAGTCAGCCCGGCCTGCCTGAGCTTTTTTGTCTCTTCTCGACAATGGGATCTTGTCTGATACAGACACGCTGCCTGTCTGTCACTTCTCCTCACTGATATTTTGTCACTTTTGTCTGTGCGGCCAGCGCTGCGTGCGGCCCGGCTCATCGTGCACCTTCACATGAATGCCTCTGTGTGTTTCTGTTGTCAGATTGTGATCTCCAGTCAGGTAGAATTGTCCCCGCTGCTGTCCCTCGTTCATGGCGATACCTCCATCCTGCCACCTTCTACTTCACGCCGCTAACATCCTCAGGGAGTGACAGATAGAAATCAGAGCCTAAGCCGGGCTCTCGGCAGCTCAGCACCTGCTCAATGCTGCGATTTTTAAAAAAGGGCTTCGCCTCTCAACTCCGAGACACTTCCCAGCAACACATCCCCTGTTCTCAGTTTTCTTACTACTGTAGGATCGCACGCTAAAGTTGCCTCCGGGTGTCCACAGACTCGTCTCTTTCACCCTCGACCAGGAGCTTACATCCCGTCATTTTCCACACCGAGGACCATGCAAGTAAATCGTGTTTTTTACCCAATTGTTTCGGTGATCAAACCCAACTTTTCTTTCCTGCCAATTAAAAGGCTTTGATGTCGATCTGTGCGACGGCTGAGGCTAGAGAAGCATCTCTCTTCTGCTGCCTCTTGGCTACCAAAGGCCAGACTCGTGCTGGCACAAGATAATCTCCAGTTCTCACACAAAGAAGATAAAAAAAAAAAAAAATGAGAGAAGGATTTACTCCCATCCTGCCTGTCAGGCAACCCACTGAAGACAGGGGAATTATTTTGGCAGCAACACTAATGTGGTGACGGTTGTTGTTTCCTAAACTGATTTCCTTAATCCGCCACTTGTTCCACGCTTTGTAAACATGGGGGGGGGGGGCTTGATTTTGTAATCTGGGAGGTCCCATTGACGCACAGACACACATGCACACGCACACCAACAACTTGTCCCTCTAACCCCCTCCTCGTCAGCCGCTGCCCTAATTAGTCAGAATTAAGACGAATGCCTGGGCCTCCCACGATCAATTGGTATCGAGCGGACCTTCGCTCGCCCCTGCCTGGGGGCCTCTCTCGGCCGGCAGATCATTTATATCAATCGCTTTTGTTTTTCTTTCCTTCCCCCCCTTCCCATTCTTCCGCACACCAAGTGCAAGGTTCGGTCTATTGGTTGGCGAGCAGAATGGACGGCAGGCAAAATGGCAAAAGCCTGGCACGCTAACCGCTACAGTTGTATTGATGTCACAGGGACACATTCTTCGAGAATACTCAGGGACACTTACGCCTGTCGCAAGAATATGTGTGTTATTATATCCATTTGTGGGCGAGTGCTCGAGCATGTGCTCAGTGCTTTTTATGCCGTCTCCTTTCACTAACAAGCTCACCCTTTAGAAGCAGGAGTCCCTCTTCGCTGCCCTTTGCTCTTCTTGTTGCCCTTCTCTCTCTTGCTCTGCCTTTATTACTTGTTATTCTGGCCGAGGAGAGGCTGGTCCATGCTTTTACTGAGTTAGCCCATTTGAATCAAGATAATAATCAGTAAAAAAAAAAGGGGATGTATATCAACCTCTCACCTGCTTATGTTACCTCCTTTTTCTTTACCCACCCACGTTCTCTCTTTGTCGTTACTCGAGTCTTGAAACTGGCTAGCGGAGAAGACCAAAGGAAGGCAGGGACACTTGAGATATTAGATAGATAAAACACAATGCAAGCCGCAAGTTAAGGCATCAACCCTCATTGATTATTTTTGAAATAGAAGGAGCCTGCTCGACTCGTAGCTTTGTCTTGCAAAGTTCAGCCGCTTTGACCTGCGTCGCTGCTTGTGGCTGGATAACAGAGTCAAGTGAAATTCAGTGACTTGCCGTTTTCAAGCACAAATGTCTGTATGCAGGGTCAGGTCGATGGAAGATAGCGTTTTTATTTTTAGATGGATTTCCAAACCATTGTTTACTGGCAGGCATTATTTCTTTGTTTCTGCTGTAACCTGCTTTCCATTTCTTTTCTTTTTTTTTTTTATCTAGTGGAATTAATGTGCTATTCCTGCATTATTCTTAGGTCTACTCAGACACGGAACCTAAGGGGAATTTCATTTAAAGGACAAATTAAATAGAGACGAGGAAAGGGTACAAAAAGCACACGTTTATTAGTTCCTTTCTCCAAGGTTAATGGTACAGTAGTGAACTGCCACTTACAGTACAACAGACAGATGGATCCGGTTTGTCCTCTGTGTGTGTGCGTCTCGAGGGGTCACTGAGTGTGTACTTTGGTGTACTATAAGCTAGTAGTACATGAGAGTTTTAGATACTGACTGCTTCTACGCTGGAGGTGAGCTCAATCCTCTCAGGTCAGCTGCCTCTTCATGTTGCGTGCTTTGTGTGCGTGCCTGGCGTGTTTGTGATGCTGCATAGACCAGTGATGGCAGTACCGCATGTATGTGGGCGCCAAGCTTGGATAGTACACCACAACACTTTAGCCATCCATGAGTTGGCAACTGGCTGCTTGGTTAGTGGTGTGTAGTGTAGCGGTATGCCTTTGGTGTGATCCCCTTGGAGCTCAGTCCAGAGGAGTGAACCTTGGCTAACTGACTTGAGCGACGTAGGGAAGCTGAGATTAACCTGCAGGCTGCAGTTAAAGCTCATGTGCACCAAGTGTGGCAGTGCCAGAGTGTCATTTTTGCATGTGCATGCATGTGTTGTTTGAAGCGACTGAGTGTATGGCTTTGAAATTGCGTACTAATATATTATTCATACACTGTAGTAAGAAGCATGTGGATTTTGTATAATGAAAAATGCCCGGATGTATACTAGATTAGCAAAAATGTCTGAGTATGAGACGTCACGTGAGTACGGCACGTACTCAACTGCCCCACAATGCAATGCATCTGGGTGCCTTGAGACCGGCCGTCAGTCTTGTGAGATTTTGATTCAGACTAAAAGCTGTTAGTCTATCACTTTATTAAGTTTTGATATGTTTTCATGTGAGAAAATAACCGTTTAGATCCCCAATATGTGGTCAGTTTATCCAAGTAACGTCTGTTTGGAAATTTGCTGCGATGTTTTCAGAGATGTGACGGAGCCGCTGGCGGGGTGCCTTGAGACCGGCCCGGCCGTCGCTTACTTAATCGTTCATTTAGTGGCAGAGGGCAACCTCCGGGTCTGAAAATTGAAGCTAATGGTGAAGTGCCTTAAACTTGCATTCTTTCTAATAGCCAGCAGGGGGCGACTCCTCTGGTTGCAAAAAGAAGTCTGATTGTATTGAATTCTATGAGAAAATGACCCTACTTCTCACTTGATTTATTACCTCAGTAATCATTGTAAACATGAGTTTATGGTCTCAATCGCTAGTTTCAAGTCTTCTACAATACATGTATGATGTTCATTTAGTAAATTATGGTCCCATTTAGAGTCAAATAGACCACAAAGCAGGGTATGCTTTAGGGTGTGGCTACCTTGTGATTGAACGGTTGCTACCACGGCATTGTCCGGTCTTAGTGTCGTTGTAGAACTTTAACACTTTCACAGTGTGTTTTCAGTATGTGAAAGTCAATTGTAACATTTTGTCGCCTATAAATATCTTATTCAGCATTCGGTTGTACTTAGCTCCACCCTCTCGTGTCACTTCTGGTTGTAAAAAAACAAGATGACGACGGCCCAAAACCAAGACGGCCAGATGCTGGTCTCGAGGCTTCAAAACGTCAGTCCACAATGGGTGACGTCACGCTGACTACGTCCACGTCTATGGTTTTTTTATTTGGGCACTCTGAGTCTCCCTGATTCATCCCAGAGGCCCCGGCTGTCCTGGCAATAGACCCCCCCGTGTCATTCCCACATACTCTGTTGTTCTCTCAGTTTCGTTGCCACCTGCTATTTCGAGACGAGGGCTGACAGACTTCAACTCTGTCTTCTCGTTTCCTTCAGATGCTGCTAGAGAGAGCCCTCATCTGTACAAACACAACCCCTGCTCTGTATCGCTACTTTGAACTCAGGGTCATCGGGGATATAAAAGACAGAAAGATAAACGCAGAGAGGGAGGAGGGGAGTAGCGCTATAGCGTCTTCATGGATTAATGGGAGGAAAAGTGGGACTATTAATCCTCCTTTCTCACTCTGCACTGTGGAGTATAGGATATGATGGAGACAAAGTGCCATGTAAATATTAACCAGTGTATCCTTTAACAATTGTGCCCATTCACCTACATTTTCTGCTTATTATCAGGTCTATAATGAGTCACAGAGGAGAAACACACCCTCCTGCTCTTCCTGTGTGTGTGTGTGTGTCTGTGTGTGTGTGTGTGTGTGTGTGTGTGTGTGTGTGTGTGTGTGCATGTGTTTGATAGGGTGGGATGGCTGGCAGCCACTTCTGTATTTCTGCCTAATTTGCCATTGTGAATACTATTTAGTTAAGTGGCCGAAGTTTGTTTTGCTCCCCAACTCCCTGCTGCGCTAGCATTACACCACTCGGGCTATAAGCAATCAGAGAGAGAGAGATACAGGGATTTAAAGGAACAGGGACTGCAGTATCATGTTTTAAGTGAGGAGCACACCGAGTGTTGCTGATGAAGAGGGATGTGGTGAAGGGAAACGAATGCCCGGGCCCAGAAGTGTCGTACCAGTCTGAGAGACGGCCCCCCCGCGGTGGAGAGTCAACTGTGGCTATAGCCTGAACTCCTGCCAAGCTCACTGGCTGTTTGAGTTGTTGCAGATGGCACAGACTGGAGCACCGATGTGGCAGGGTACACATTATGGAAGGTGAGAGAAACCGATATGCAATAATATTCATCCTTCACGTGTCCTCCAAATGAAGCTTTTCGGAGGCTGTGCTGTTGGATCAGTTTACCCCTCAAGAAATGAGAACACCAAAATCAGCCATGATGTGTGCTGGGTAGATTTTTGCTCCGGTGCCCCATGTCAGCAAAACCACCAAATGATAAGGACTTGTTTATGATATTGCCCGAAGTTTGGAAGTTTTGTGTATGATATTTAGACAAATATTGCATAATATAACATACATACACAGTGTTTCCCACACATAGACTTTACTTGGGCGGGCCGCTCAGGTATATTAACGCCTGCCAAAGTATATTTGCGACCCATTTTATCATTTTTTTATCTACATTTTTTTGTCCGTCCGAGAGAACGACACCATCCGCGATCGAATAACCAGTGCCCAATCTCCCCTCGCTCTACTCCTCCCATACCTGTTTGTTCTGCTGAGAAGGGTCTACTGACAATCACACATGCTCTGCAAAGAAACACAGAGAAGAAGACGGTTGGCACCTCAAATAGAATCTAATTCTTTGCGAAACCCTGATACAAAGAATAGGGTCTGCTTTCTAGGGCTGTACACGAATCAGAATTTTTGATTCGAACAGGATTTGACTATTCGTGTCTTGTTGTTTTTTTTCTCATAAAGACTGATCTGGCAATCCGAAAATCCATTGGCATGAGTTTCAGTGATGATTTCGACCACATTAACACAGTCTAATGCGGCCCGCCACAATTTCATAGTGATCGGAAAATCTCAAATTTAGTCTTCCTAGTTTGGATAATATAAGTTTCCTGTCAGGTAACATACTTTTCTGGAGCATTAAACTGAACAATAACCAGGGACGTGCAGAAGATTTTGGTCACTTTTCTCTCACACACAAATTCGGCTCATCACCCAAAAACTTGGTATATTGATATTAACATTGTACCAGTGGGTCTTTTTTCTTTGCCTCTGAGGATGGTGAAGTGGCTGTATCTCAGTGTATATTACTGTGAAACTTCTACATACTGCTGTGGACCCAGATGCAACAGTCAACAGTCTGGTTTCAGTCCTCCTACCTGATGAATCTGCTCAGCAACTGAAAGTGCAGCACATCCAGAGAGAAAGAAGCAGGAGACAGCCTGTTCCCCCTGCTTCATGATGTATTCACAACCGGAACATGTTGTTTTGAGATCCACATGACAGTTTCTTGTTAGCCTAGATCCTGAATAATCAGTTGTTGCCGGGGCTCCCAGCGGCAGACTGCGGGGCCACAGAGACATGCCCAGGGAACCTTTAGGGGCCCCGGCTGGGGGGATGAGGGTGCTGTTTGACTGCTACGTCTGCCTATCAGGAGATTTGTGTGCCGGCTCGGGGACGCAGAGCGGAGACAGTGTCAGGGCGATACCCTTGACGGTGATGTGATTGAGTAGACAGCGGCGACCCGCTCCTTTCTTTACCCGCCACCCGTCTCTTTCCCCTTACATCTGCACCCGCTGCTCCTTACACAACAGCTCCGCCAGAGTGAGCGATCACTTAAAACAGCGCTGGTTATTATACCTAAGCACATCCTAGTAATTTATGCATGATTGCCTGGCAATCTGAGGCAATTCATCATCCTCGTTCCTATCTTTCCTTTTTTAATCTGTTGGTGTCTTGTTCCTCTGGACTTTAATCTATAGGGCCATTAAGAATGCCTGTGTAATAATGGCTCAGCTCAGGTGACCGCATGACATTGGCGCCGTCATTGGCGTGCGGGTTTGGGATCCTGGAGGACTGCGGGCAGTGAAAGAGGCCAGATCTGGTTTTTATAGCTAAGACCAGCCGTTGTTTTGTTAGAGCGAGACCTCCGCTCCTGTCAGGCAAGACGGGATGAGCTTTGTCTGTGTGAAGTGACTTTAATTTTTTAAATTTAAATGTATGCGCATACATGTCTGGTGTTCTGCCATTTATTCATGCTTGTGCGTTTGTTGGGACTGGGCACTGATATGGACCTTATTGGTGATTATTTAATTGTGGTTACTGTTTTTAGTTACTGTAAATTTTAACTGTCTGGATGGTGAAAATAAACTTTGAGGAGAGACACCCCAGGCGAAAACATCCAAAATACACATTTAGGTGATTATTTTACTACTTTGTCTCTTAGTGTCTGTAGATTTCTGAAGTTAGCATTATATAATACCTCATTTACATATTTAAATATAAAATATCAGAAAACTTGTAACACAAAAAATAATTGTCTTAATGTAAGTAATCAACTGGGGAGGTTTCATGGAATTTTACAGTACATATCTTTAAAAGCCGTTTTCTTAAAAATTGTTTTTTCCTCATACGCTGAGGCATAAATCTCCACTTCAGTAGCACTTATATACACCAAACTTCCCAATTTCATTCCTATCTATATTCTGAAGTTTTTTACAGATGGCTTTGTTCATAAACATCATCATTCATAGCCTGAGTTATAGAACATTTTATTCCCAAAACATGGTGAAAATAGTTTTTTTTTATGGCTGTATTTATATTTTCTGATTTATGGAGTGATAAAAAGAGATATCCTAAATCCCCTCTGTAAAAACCTTTGACTTTAATATGTCGACAAAATGAAACAAGAATATTGAACCTGGCTTTTTCCAATGTTCAGATTTCTGTTTTAGAAATGTATGCAAATGAGCACAAATTTAATAAGACAATGCCTCATTTGCATTTTTAAACATAAAATTTCAGAAAACTTGTAATTAAAAAAAATAGTTGCCGTAATGTAAGTAATCAACTGAGGAAGTTTCATGGCGATAGCTATTTGTTAAAGATTTTTACCCTGTTCAGCTGTAGTGCCTCCCCTTAAAGTGATATTATTATATTGTCCATTTTGGTCCCCTAAAATTGTCTTAATGAGCGTTTGGTTGTTCTTAGCTCCACCCTCTCGTGTCACTTGTGGTTGCAATGAACCAAGATGGCAACCGACAAAGTGCCGAACTTGAGTCTTGAAAACGGCAGTCCACAAACCAATGGGTGACGTTACGATGACTACGTCAACTTCTTATATACAGTCTATGATCGGGTCTACTGACAATATTATAATATGTAAGAAATGGTTCAATTTCACACCATGTTGTTTTTTAAATTGTGTTTCTTTTTTCTTTCTCTTGACTGGTATAATTATGTAATGTGGCGAAAATAAATTGAGCATTTAATTAGGATTATTTCCCTGTTGATTGTGTTTTGACAGGACGTGGGGAAGCAGAGCTTCTCGAAAATGTGTTGCAGCATTTTCAGAATTGCCTTGACTCGCCCACTGGGAAGCATGTGTATTACTGATTATCAATGACGATGATTGCATCGTTTGCGTAAAACAGTATGTTTACCGCTGTGTATTTTTGGTGAAGTTCAAATATATGGCATCAACACGGGGAGCCAGGCCAGCTCATGTCTAATGCACAAACATGTTTGCCGCATGTCTTCATGCCTCTGTGCACGTGTGTGTGTGTGTGTGTTGGAGACACCAGGAAATATCCAGTGTGAGACAGAGGTGTTAACAGCAGCAGCACAGGCTGACCCTTCTGTTGTGGAGTTATCCATCTGTGACTTCAAGGCATGGCTAATGGATGCCGACCTTGCTCCATGTTCTCTATCGGTTCCATTCAGCATCTATCAACCCAGGGATGTATCTTGATTTACCCCCCTGTCCCTCTTTCACTTCCTGCTTGTAGAGCGGAGCACCGGAGTGCACCTTGGCCCGTTGCAGGCCATTGTAATCTTCCTGGGCTCAGTGAAGGCTAAATTAAGAACGGAACAGCGTGAGCCAGACTGAGACAGCAGAAGGCAGCAGCTCAGGTGACCATCGGACCACAGATAGTGACCCAGGCTGAGCTTTATCATAATCTTTACCATAATTGTTCGGTCCGCTTTCAAGCTATATTTTTTTTTCACAGTATGACATCAGTGACATTATCCAACAGCCTAGAGCTCTTTACTGAAGAAAATGCATTACTCATTACTTAATAGTTTTATTTTCAAGCATTACAAATATTTACATCAAGCGTGATGTCTAGCTCACCAACTGCAAGGTTGATGGTCATATTTTGAGGGAAATAAATAAGGAGTTGGGGATAATCATACCTTTTGGATCCTGAGATAGAGTTATAATTTCTTATACTGCCTGTTGTTTACAGGCTTTATGCTAAGCTAAGCTTACTGGCCGCTAGCTGTAGCCTCATATTTAATGGATTCTTATCATCTAACTCTCCACCAGAATGCGAATAAGCGTACTTTGCAAAATGCGGAACTATTTCTTTTAGAGTGAAATAATAATATGTGAAAATAGTCATGTTACTCAGTGTATTTCCTCTTCTCTCTCTCTTATTCATCCCTTGTTCTGCTGTTGTTCTCTTCGATGTGTTTCGAGGCTAAAATTGACCTCAATCATATTATTTGAAGTCGAATTTCTCGTTAGGGACTTGTGTGCTGACACAGATGGTTGGGGTTATGTTAAGAACACCCAGATGGTATTCAGAAATATATGAGTCATACTTCAGTCGAAGTGTTACAGCACAGAGCTGCATCTTTCAGCGTGACAGTGAGGAGAGCCTTACAATGTCAAACAGGTAACACTTTTTCCCTAAAACTTTTTATTGTATTTAGTTTTTGTCCCTGGATTAAAATTGGTTTCTTGTGTCTTTTCTCTTAATACGAAAACACTTAGAAGAGACGATCTCATGGGTCTGAAAAAAATCCCTGGCAACGAAGTACCTAAAAGACACCCTGTTGATTTGTTTCTTATTTAATTGTCCTTGTTTATATGTGTGTGTGTGTGTGTGTGTGTGTGTGTGTGTGTGTGTGTGTGTGTGTTGGTGTGAGTATAGGTGTGCGTGCCCGTTTGTGTCCTTATTTGCTTCTGTTTGTCTGAGACTGAAGCCACGTGGGTGCATTTGGTACATTTCATTGACACTCACAGCAGCAGTCAGCGCATTGATTTCCCATTGGTCGGTGCCGGTTGAGTTTACAGAAGGAGGTGCAGAGGTAAAATGTCTGCTTTCTCTCTTTTTTTTTTTCCATCTGCAGCGGTCACACCATTCTCTACTTCTTCTTTCAAAGAAGATAGCAAGAAAGTAACTTTGGAAATCTTGACTTTTTCCTGCAGCACTTTAAGGGACATTTAGTCTAAAACATTAACAATATAGGATCACTGGTTGGCCTGGTGTACACATACTATGAGATTCTGTAAATACTGGGAATCATACACACATTACAAGAAACAGGATTCAGTCAGTGATTTTCTTGTTTTGTCTTTCCTCACACTATTGGGAACAGCAAGACAGGAAGTCATACTACTACATACAGTACATAAAATTACACCAGAACTAATCTAGTATGTAGACCATATATGAAACGTACCCTGCAAGCTAGTTCAGGCAGCCAACTCGAGTCCACTGCTACACTCATGTCTGATGTCTCAAACTCCTCTTAGTGCATCATATAACCAATGCATCCATTTAATCAATCACTGCTGCTACTCCTATAGGATTTCAAAGCACCACCTCGATCACAACATCCACCTGTGGGCTCTGAGTCTACTTTCGCTTCAGGGGGATGTCCGTATTGTCGCTTCGCTCTACCTTGGTGCTTCCTATGGAGTGGAGTACCATATTCAGGATATTTTATATTTTTATCACCCATAGATTTCTAAACGTACATATCCAAGCCTCGAGTTTAGATTAACATTCTTTGTCCTCTTCTGTCAGTTACTTGGATGGACATTACATGGAATAATAACTTTAAAAATACCAAGACAAAATAAGAAGGAGTGAATTTTTATTGACGTTCACATTGATTTCAGTACAGTCCGAGTTTGTTTGGAGCCAATATGAAGCAGCCATTAGCAGAAATGCATCTTTAGGCATTGTTTTCAGAATGAATGCCCATAACTGTACTGTAACTACAAGTTAGAGCATATACAAATGACAGCCACAAGTTTCATTTGGACACTCAAATGGCCTGAACATGCAGACGGCCAGAGGGCTCAGCACTGTTGGGATTTGGCCTCTTCGCTGGTGTTGTTGCCCTCAGAGCATGGCGGCTCCTCAGAGGCCATCGTTGTGTACTCCATCGTCTTCTAAAGCCTGCTGGACACGCAGGCCTGTTACATGGTCCCATGACAACTCACTGTGACATCTCTCTTTCATCTGTGTCCGGGCCGTTTCTTCTCGTCTATGGTCTTTCATCAAACTTTCTCTTTCTCTCTCTCTTTCCCCCCCCCCAGAGCTCTCTGTCATCACTTGAGGGCCTCACACTTGTTTAAAACGCTGAGAAAGAGAGGATAGTAAAGGAGATTTGTTGAAAAATAATTTTGAGTTTTTATTTACACCTACTTCCCCCCTCCCCCCCCCCCCCCTTTGTGTTAGACTACAGCTGACATGATCTTTGAGGTCCCATGAGCAGTTTCGGTGTTGGAGACGGCCTAGAGCTTTTAGGTGTAAGTGTTTGTGACAAACTGACAAATTCAGAGGCTCTGTGTCACAGCCTGTCTGATCGCCTTTCTCTCTAACAATCTCTTGATGCCTGCTTTCGTCCTCGGACAGAGCGAGGGGCCCGGCAGACAGCTGTGTTTAGGGCTTAGATCGAAGACAGATCGTACAGAGGTGGGAAAGGAGACATGCTGTAATCACAAAGATGGAAGGATGATGTCAATCATGGCGTCTGGTGGCCCGGTGGAGGAAAAAGGGATGAATACGGCCAGAATTGAAGGATCTTCGGTGTCAGAGCAGGAGCCACCCTGTTTCTCCTTAGTCTCTAAGAAGAATCAATCTCTCCTGGATATAAATTCACTCACTCTTCTCATGTCGTCCAGCATCCAACTTTATCCTCCTACCCATCCTCTCTGACCCCTTCTCATCTTAATCATTGCCACAAGTTGGACTACAAAGTGGCAGACAGTATAATGTCAGACAGTTTGTGTGGTGTTCACAAACTCTTTCACACTTGAATCGAAGTCTTGAGTTACGCTTTATACTTTAACAAACGTCTACAGCCATGCAAGCAGCTCTGTGAGGCTTAGGCACAGAAAGGCTTTGAGCAAGCAATACAATGCTAACATGCTGATGTTTAGCAGGTATAATGTTTACCATGGTTACCACCTCATCTTAGAGTTAGCATGTTAACATTAGCTAATTAGCACTAAATACGAAGTACAGCTTGGACTGACGTTTTTTTTGATTTTAGTTTTGTTATAGTAAGTAAATAAATTATTGGTACATTTCTGTTTTGGTACTTTTTATTAACCACTAAAGCTGGGGGAGGCAGTTCATTTTGGCATTATTGGGCAAAATATCCACAATAACCTTTCAGCACATTGTAATTCAAGTGATACCCCAGGGCAGGCAGTTTACTGGAAAAGGCAAAGAAAAAAAAAGATGCCAGAATTTGGAAATACAAGCCTCATCCTGCAGCTCTCCCCTCTCTGCCCTAAGCCCCTCCCACCAGACGAGCATGGGCATATGCACGCGCTTCACTCAGTAACCAGTACGAGAACTAGTCATTCATTTCAAACATCATCCCGATCGTGATTGTGATCCCGATGCCGACATGCAAGCACATCTGTATTTGTAGAACATCCAATAGGAACGCTCTCTCTCTGAAATGACCTGCGATTGGTCAAAGTCTCCCGTCACGAACTAGATTTTCTAAAGCCTGAAAACAGAGCAAAGAGGAGGTGCAGAAGTCTAGTTTTCTCTCAGACAGCAGTGAATTACAAATTGCTGAGAGTTATTTGACCAATGATGGCCAAAAATATACCGCTACCCCAGTAGCGTTGTTTCAACTTGTACCCAGTTCATGAAAGCTTTGCTGTTGCGCTCAAAGTACCTGCGTTGCACAGGAAGTGTTGCCCTTTACATTACAGCCACAGAGTCTGAAAAGACAAAGTAAAGCTGCATTTACAAAAAACGAAAAGACACCAAAGAACTAGACACATTTGTTATTGATGTGATCTCTAAGAAAATCATTGCCTAAACACCTCAGCAATGGCCATTTAGCAGCGAACGTGCAGCGAAAGCAAAAAGACAAGACACAAGTCACACAACAAAATGGCAAATGCATTCATCGGACGTGCCGTGGTGCTGCCTGCTCGCAACGCACGATAGAGTTCCGTATCTTTGCTCCTCAGTCTCTGGGAGGCAGGCAAATAAAAGGGAATTTGATTTCAGAAAGGTGTTTTACTCGGGAACCTCTGAGGGGCCTCTCCTGACAGTTCTACTTCAAAACCCTCTGCACAAAGTGAGGTGGGGCTGTCGCCAGCGAGTCCCCACAGATGTGTCAGAGAGCTTCAAACTTTAAAGCATTTATTTATTCATCCATATCTGTTTGTTTGCATATTTCATAGTCTTCTCTCCTACTTTGGGGCCGTGTGAAAGCTTCATAATCAGTGAGTTCGTCTCGCATCGAGTAATTTCTTAGAAGGTGGTGGTTTAATTCTCAATTTGTCACCTGTTTCCCCTCCTGACTTCACTGGGAATGCACATAATTGCGTCCTGCGTTGCTTTAACTCCCAGTAAGAAGTTAAATCCTCACTACGGCCTCTATTGCTGTTGGATGTTAAAGATACTCTGGCGTCTGAAATTTATTGAAGCGCCATCTTTCAGCTACAGCGAGCACACTCCAGTTTTTCTTCAGAAAATGTAGCTTCTTCCTGGTTTTTATGATTACATTTTGATTTGTTGGTTTGATAGATGGGCCTTTGGTGCCAGCCAGGCTCCTTCTCACTCCGCTCTGACTGACTGTGAGTAGCAATTTATCGTCAACACTGTTACTTATGAAATTATTAATACCTTAATAATAGACAGTTAATTCTTGCGTGGGAGACAGGATATCATGCTGATTTCTCCTGTATTTCAGTGAGTCATTTCACTGGCTGCAAGATATTGACTGCCTTGATCATATTTCATCAGTGGTTCAATCTGATTTTCCCCCACTTAAAATTACACTTGGTGCTGACAATATTCCCAACACAGATAGATCTTCATTTTTTGTATCAGTTTTTTACTCTCCACACACAAATTTGACTTCAGTCAACATATTAGTTTCCTCCCCCCATTTTTCTCCTCTCATTTTCTGTTTCTTTCTGTCTTTCTTTCCATTTTCACGCATCAAAAGAGCTTGATGGTTTGACAGGACGGGCCCTAGAAACTCGCTGCCTCCCAGCAGACCCTCCGAAGTCTCTGCTCCCTCATTGAACTGTTATCTGCCCCATTTCTGGGCTTTTCCATGGCAACCAGGAGCCGGCGAGCGTGTGAGCGAAAAGAGTGAGGTCTCCAGTGGAAGCAGCATCTTGTCTCAGACAGCTGTCTGCTGAAGAGACAAAGGAAAGAGGGGAAAAAACAGAGGGAAAGGAAAAAGTTTGGGAAAGTTGTTTTCCCCCCTTTAGCATGAAAAACAACTTAAATGGATGCAATTCGCTGCACAATGATCTGCAGCTGCCTTCAGTTAAAACCCTCTCAGTCCTTGAGCCCTTCCTTTTAAAAAAAAAAAAAACCCTCGTATTGCAGAATCTCGCTGCTGTTTAATGACAAAGCTGCTGACGAACACATAACAATAGTGCTCTCTCCTTGATCGGTTCCTAAGCAACCTGTTCACTTGACGCAAGCTGCAACTGCTGACTGACAGCACTCAAAGTTTCATCCGTGGGACCCCCCCTCAGTGGAAGTAACCCACATTTCACTCTATTTTAAGCTTAATGTCAGATGTAAGGCATTACCAAAACATATGGGTCTCTCCACTCAACGTGTATCAAATAGAGCCGGGTTCCCTGGAAAGCCAACATGTACACTTTCTTACACGAGAGCCTCTCCTCACAATCCTTAGCCTCTCCTCTCCAGGTTCTTCACTTGGATGTGGAGCGACAAGGCGACTTTAAAGTCGGGTTACGCCTGCGTCTTCCGTAGGATTACACCAGAATCCCAATGGTTTTAAACAGTCACACTCTGCCACTCAAAGCCAGACATTTTCGTTTATTAAAGGAGCTCGGGAGTCTGTGGTGACAAGTGAAGCGTTTTGTAGAAACGGAATGAGGGATAGAGAAGAACAGAATTTAGCAACTAGGGGTTTTTCCTTTTTAAAAGTTTCAGTCTCAAGACTTTCACTGCCTTTGTGGCTGTGTTTAGAAATACAGTCACAAACACAGCCCAGGGACACAGTGGCCCTGAGGACTGGGAGGGAACAAGCAGTCAGAGGCAATCTGTGTGTGGCGATAGCCACGTCTTTATAGGAATGTTTTCCTATTAAGATTACTGTTTGGGTTGGAAGAAAAGGGCCTCCTCATCTTTAGTGCGTATAAAAGGTTGATGTGAGGGCTTGTTTTTTCCTTCCAACATAATCACAAGGGAGGACGGGTCATGGATGGGTAAAGAGAAGAAGCATCACATGATTAGGAGGCAAGGGAATGACAAAACGAGGCGCTGTCCATTTGGAGGAAAGTAATTTGTGCTTTCTTGTGTATATATTCTTTCTCAATGCAAACTACTGGGATAGTGAATATATGACAGGTTTTATTACCATTTATTTTATATAAGCTATATGTTATTTTGAATATGAATAGTATGTTATTTTAGCAGATCCATCTCTGGCCAGCCTTGTGTCTATTATTTTCAAAAAGCTAATTTTGCAAGATGAATTGTGTGTGGGCAATGAAAACACTCCACTGAAGAGTTCTCATCCTTTGTGCAGATTTAGTCACACTTTTCTCCATTCACCCATCGTTACCCACAAAATCTATTCTGTGTTAATAACAACAGGCTAACAATTAGGGCTGTCCTCGACCAGAGAAGACCTTAGTCGACTAACACACGATGTTTTTCTCCACAAAGAATCACACAAAAGCACCACTTTAAGTCTTGTGTATACCAGAGATGTGCTTATAAGGTTCTTGGAAATAAACCATTCAGCATGAAAAAAGGATAAAAAAAACAACTAATTGACTAAAGAAATCTTAGGGCGCTCTCACAAGACATAGTCCGTTTGACTGGTCCGAAACAGAGTGAAATTTATACTTTTGGTTCGTTTCTATTTACACGGTTTGGTTTCACAGTGAACGATTTAAAGTGGACCAAATTTAAAAAAAATAATAATTTGCTGAGGGGCGTGTACGAAGGAGCAAATTTATCTTTTTCGTCTTGAGAGCTGCCACTTCGATTCAGGGAATCACAGACTCTGAAATATTGCTGTCAAAGTTTTTTCACTTTGACTCGGCACTGATGCCGCGCCTGTGTGCACGAATCCCTTCTCCTTCAGTTGATCTCGAATAACTTTATAGTCGTCACTTTTCTTTTAACTTTATTTAGCATATTCTGTACGATCTCTTCGACCCAGATGTCAAGCAAACATCGGACTTCTTTAGACTTCCAGGTCCGTCCTCTCCCACTCATGTTAACCTTCGTTTACCTGTTACCATCACAACAAATGCCCACACAGGCACAAGATGACTTTAGTTTTGTGTGAGATCAGTGTTGAAAAAAACTCCACTGAAGAGTTCTCATCCTTTGTGCAGATTTAGTCACTCTTTTGTCCATCCACCCATCGTTACCACTAAATCTATTCTGTGTCTTTAACAATAATACAGTCCTGTGTGAATGGCAGCATTTATTACATTGCAAGAATAAAGCAAACAAAGATGGAGGATACGCAGCGACATGGCTTCCCTCTGTCTGCCTCAGTGTAATCCAGCTTGTGAAAACAGACATACCGCCTCCTCTGTCAGCTTCACTGTGTTTATCTGTTCTTTCTGTCACTCCCTGCTCATCGGCGAAATGGTTGGAGAGTGTATGGATCCGGTTCATGACAATCCATCATTTATGACAAGTACACACAGTAATCTATTTTAAACAGCAGGGTGTGATGCTGATGATGCGTGGCAGAAGAGGGTATACAGTATGCACGCTTATGGGCGTGTGTATTGATAATCAATTTTCTTCATTTTAACCACTGCAGGAAAAATGAATCTTTCCAGGAGCGTTGCAATCTTTGGACTTCTCTGCATTGTGGTTTTTCTGTATTGACACCTCTCACCGTTTAGAGTAGTGGAAAACTGGCTAAATTGAAACACGATGGTGGAAACGCTTCTAACAAAGTCCATTTAGTCGGCATCCATCTTATTAGTCACAGCCAAATGAACTGCACATATACTGAGATAAGTAATGAAGCAAACACGCCCAAAGTCTTATTGTATATTGATCTGACAAAGACAGAAGAAGCTGCAGGAAAAGCAGAATCACAGTTTGTGACATCGATAAAACATACACATGTAGCAACACGTGTATTTATTATTTCAGTTTTAAAGCTAGAGTGAAGATCCTGGCATCATATGAAACTATAAAACCTAAGGAATCCACTGGTACCAACCATGTCATACTAGCTTGTCGAGAAGGAGACTAACTAACGCTCCAAAGTTACTCTAAATTTTGGCAAGGAAAAACTGGCATGGCGATTTCCACAGGGGTCCCTTGACCTCTGACCTCCAGATATGTGAATGGAAATGGGTTCTATGGGTACCCACGCGTCTCCCCTTTGCAGACATGCCCCCTTTATGATAATCACATGCAGTTTGGGGCAAAAAGCATACAGTATAAATGTGTTATTTTTGCCTATTCTAAAATGTATGTATTTATTTATTTATTTCTGATGTGTTATTTATACTATGACAGTTTTTCTAAAATTAAATTAAGAGAATCGCAATATATCACCTTGCTTACAGTATCGCAATATATCACAATATAGTGAATCGTTACGCCTGTATCGTGTTACGTATCGTATCTCCAGAATCTTGCCAACACACAGCCCTACAGTTAACGAGACAGAATCACACAGTTAACCTCCTGTGTTGGTTCTTGCTCGCTGTGTCATTCAGGGATCATCACATTTGAATACACTGTATTTTCTTCTTTGCAGTCTTTCCTTGGTTTCTTCCTTGTTTTAATTCTGCTTGTTAAAGAACAGTCCTTGATGTTGACATTTCATAATTTTAGATGTGTGCGCGCCCTGCAACGCTTTTTCAGAAGACCGTGTTAAAAATCTATATATCTCATTTATAAAGTAGTCTCCAACTCCTTGTCCTCTAAGCCGCCATTCATTTAGCCGGTTTTCCTGTCTCCCTCTCCCGGTATCCCATCATCACCCTCTCATCCCTGTGCTCTCAGTGGCAGTAAGCCCATGAATTCCAGACCATTCTTTGGAGATATCTGTGGGCTTTCTTCTTGCTCCCAGCCCCTGTTGCTAAATTTCAAACTGCCTGCCGGTTTGAAGGGGCTGCCAGGTGCTTCTGGCTCAACCATATGTCCTCTGACACTGTCTTGGGGATGGGGGAGCAGGGGAGAGAGGTAGGGGGGGGGGGTTAAAGATGAGGCTATCTGGAGCTACCTCTGAGAACTACTCTCCCTGAAACTCAGTTGGCTGACATGCGGCAAAAACACAACCCACCAAAAACCAAAACCCTGTCCCTAATTCTCTCTTTGAGCCGGCCCTGAGCGGGATTCAGATATATAGGGATGGCAGCGAGTTCTTCGGCAGGTCCCCACGGGGTCGGAAAAACAGATCCCGTTTCAGCGAGCCAGTTGGCTCGGCGTGGCGCAGTGACCGGATCGCCATCTTCGGCTCGGAGTCTGTCAGTCAGTCAGTCAGTCAGTCACAGTCTGCTGGCCAGCGGCTCCAGTGGTCAGGCAGGAGTTCATTCTTTTCTGGTGTCTTTGTCTGAACGTTTCTCTGACTGCCAGACACTTCCTCCAACTCTGAAACCTCAGCCTGTGCCTCTTTCTCTGTTTCCGATCCAGGGCTGTGATTCTGCGCTGAACTAGTCACACCGTCGGGCCAGCTGCTCCTCCTGCCGCCGCGAGGTAAGGCCTGTAAGCCTGGTGATAGTTCTGCTTGCACAAAGGCACAGTCACACACACACACGTTTATGCTCAAATGCATCTGCATACCCACATCAGAGTTTGAAAGCACTTGACAGCAGAGTAGCAGCATAAACAACAGCTACATCTCCCCTTTGATTTGTTACCTCAAACTCTCCAGTGCAAGAAAGGCTGTTGTTCAGAGTCTAACAGAACTAACAACAGGGGTTGTTATGCTGAGACTGACTTATTAAGTATCTGCTGTGCCCTTTCTCGTGTCGCAGCAGCAGACGCACATTCTCCCAGAGGTCCGAGCGGCCCAGCGGTGTCCTGAAGTTCCCCAGGACTGCGGGATGCGTTGTGACAGACTTTAAATGTGAGGAAGAGGAGCCCACGTCACCCATCACCTCTGTGAGATGAAAAGCCCCGAAAGCAGCCGCGCCACCCTGCTGGACGCAGCTCAGCTGTTATAAGAAGTGTTTGACAGGAGTGGCAGGTACTTGACCTTCTCTCTCTCTTTTCTCTCACTCTCTTGCTCCGTGTCGCTGCTCCGCCACGGGCTGGCCACTCTCGCCCCCCCGGCCTCTCGGGTGTTGTCAGGGAGCTAACAGTCCCAGTGCGCCGTCGTACGCCTGCGTTTGTTTGTTCCCTCTATTTTCAATGAACACAACAGAGGAAGCCTCGTGGTGGTGTCGGAGCTCGCAGGTGTGCAGCCGTGCATGCCGTGCCACATTAGTGGCGAGGTGAAGCTTCCAGGTCTGGGGAGAATTTGTGAGTGATGTCAAAGGTCAGGGCGAGTAAGAGGGAGGGGAGAAGTGGAATTGCCGCTCAGCGGATGAGTAAAAGCAAAAGCAGGAGGGCTCAAATTGCATAAACATCTCGTTACTGATGTGGAGTTACATGAAGATTATGACATTACAACAACATCCACTGGCTAAATCAAAGGAGACTCAAACATGCTAGGTTGCCCACTGTATTCTGAGCCTGGATCTGCATGCCTGTGCGGGGAAAGGCGGTTGAATTTTTAACAGCCTTGATGCACATTTCCATTTCTCCGGCAGACAGTGTCCCATGTATTCATCTCTCCTAACAATGGTGAAATGTCAGCATACTTTCAGGCTGCTCTAAATTAAACATTCATCCCCTCTGAGTATACAGCTATAGAGCCTTTCTCGCCGTCCCCTCCCACACTATTTTTCCTATTTTCACAAAGAAGGCTTCGGCCAAATGAGGAACGGGACACTTTCTTTCACTTTGGACCAGATGGTGAAGATGTAGTAGAGTATTAAAAAAAATTTACAAATATGCCAAATGACTATTGTCTGGCTTACTTTCATGGCCGTATCCCAAGTGTCCCAGGCCTTGATATGTGCAATGGCCAGGAAAGTTGAAGACACGACTTAAGATGGGGAGGGGGATATTTTATTAATGGGAGCTATTAATATTCCATCGCAATGGGACGATGGTGTGTTTCTTTTTGCAGAAGCATAATGAATAACTGAGCGCCTCCACGGTACCCGATTCCTCAGCATGAATATTCAGGCGCCGGTGGTGTATCATGGGAGAGTTGAGAGCCTCTTCTCTACCCTGTAGTGGATCACACCCGAGCATTTAGCCTCACCTCTCTATTCCTCTCTTATTTTCTTCCATGCACACTCAGACCAGTAGCATCTGGGGACCGGCGCCTATAGATCTGACGCCTCGCTCTCAATAACGGCCCTCCGCCGAGGCTGGATTGATTGATTACGCTACTGTGGCTTTGTGTGGGTTTTTAATTGATTGATTAATTGTGGGCTTGGGCTGAGATGTGATTGATTATGAGCAGTCAGCAGCGGGTCGGATTCGGGCTGTCAGAGCCAACGGGGTGAGAGGTGAGCTCGCGTGGCTCCTATAATATGCTCGTCCTTTTATCCAACAATCCCACTTTCATCTCTCGTGCTTGGTCCAGCCTCACGTTGTCCTTGCCCTGGTCACCTCTCTTTTCATCACCAGTTTCAGTGAGCATGTGTCTGTGTTCACATGTGTGGTTGCCTGGAGCTCTTTATGTCCTGTTCTAGCCAGTGTACAATAACGTCAGGTCTATGGCAATCAGCAGATACAACAAATGGTTTCTTACAAACCTCAAAGACGTATATTTCATGAAGCCCACGCAAGGAAATAGAAACATTAAGAGAAGGGCAACAAAGGGAGGTGAAGAATAAAAGATGTATTTGACAGTGAGGAATGACAAAGAAACCTCATTCAGATATGATAGTGGAAAAGAGAGAAAGAATCAATTTGACCGTAACATAGGCCAGGAAGGGCAGACAGTTAAATACAGTGACAAACAAACATTACAACAGTAGACGTGTCATTGTCAACAAATGATAAGGGATGGGGAAAAACTCGATTCACCTATGTATCGTGATCTTTTTTTACAATTTTTAAATAGTTTTTTTAATGCCAGAATCGATATATTTGCTTCATTTGAGTCTATGTGGAGGTAAAAGGAAGTTGCCGCTTTAATATTTGTAGTCTGAGCAACGTGACGTCATAACCGTTCCGTATTCGCCACCAAAACAAAACGCAGCCGGCCGCAACGAGCCGCAACGACAGAGTAGAAAACGCCGATGGGTCTGCATGGATACGACCTGCACCCTCACATGTTAAATCCAACGTGGTAAACACCACACATACAGTAAAGTATGGAAACACTTTGGGTTTCACACATTGCCAGGAAAAGCAGAGCTAGACATCATGGCTGTATTAATTTAGATATTTTCCAAAGTAAAAGTCCCTAGGAGTGTATGATTGTATGATTAATCTTTTTCCCAATGGTCTAGTGTTAAAAAAATTAACAAAAATCGCAATAAATCGTAATATCGAATTGCAATACTTGTAGAATCGCAATACTTTAAAATCGCAATACATATCGAATCGGCACCCAAGTATCGTGATAGTATTCTTTGCTTATTTCTAATTCTAGCAGGCGGAGATTGGGGACGGTTAGGGGACAGTTGAGGGACGGTTGGGGGACGGTTGGGGGACGGTTGGGGTACTATGACCAACACACAAAGCTTAGAAGCGTCACAGTCATTCCTTCAAGTTCCATTAAAATCTGATCAGTGTTGTTTCAGGACGGATAAACAGATGAATGAATTAACAATAAAACAAACAGGGAACAAATGGATTAACAAACAAAAGAACAAACGAGCCAAGGAACACAAAGAAGCCAACAAAGAATTGAATGAACAAATAAATGAATTAATGAATGGACCACAGACACTTAGCACCCCATGTGTGTGTGCTGGTATCAGTCACAATCTGCTTGTCGGTCGTCTCCATAGACAGAATCTCCATTCAAAATAAAGGTTCACTCCCCTCCTTTGGTTGCTTAAAGGGCAGGATGAGCATCTTGACAGTTAAAGGCTTTGTCTAATCGCTCGTCAAATTGGGGATAAAACAGGAACATGCGCTCTGTCTGCTCAACATGTCCCACAGGGACATGTCAGAAGCGTTTGGCGAGGCACAAACGATGTGTTTTGCTAATAAATATCCTAAAGCTGCCGTAGGTACGTTCAAGATTAAAGAATAAACACAAACACTGAATACGTGTTCATGCATATCTGTTAAAGACTCAAAAAAATCTCATGCATCATTACGTTATTAAAGAAAGTGTATTGTGATCCTACTTCTACCAATATAGCATATATATATATATATATATATATATATATATATATGCAGAAGCCCTTCAGTTAGAGTCTAAATGAGGGAATCAGCAAGACATGCTTTCTTTAATGGAGGTTCCTTTTTGCTTTTTTCAATCATAACACTAGTCTCGGTTGCTTCAATATATGTTAAAGAAATACTTTTGCTTCCTGGAATTATTTGCCAATTGATTCTATCAGATGTGTTTTGTGCGCTGCATGTTGGCCAGTGAGAAGGCATTTGGTCTGTACCTTGATTTGCTATTGCCTTAAGTAGCCTATAAATACTTTAGTACGGCTTGTGTTGTCTTTAGGCTGGGTATCGTTTGGGTTTTTTCCGATAACGGTGCTAAAACGATACTTTTAAAACAGTACCGGTGCCAAAACGGTGCCTTAATCCGATACTTAAACAAAAAATAAGCACAAAACGACGGTTGACGACATCAAAGAACAGCTTTTATATTGAATGAATGAAGCTTTGAAGCTTCGAACTATTCGGTAGAGCTCTAATTAGTGCTTTATAAATGCAAGATTTGCAATCAACGTTATATCACTAACCTGAGGAATGGCTGCTGTCGTGCATGGTGTTGGAGTCCTTTCGAGTGAAATACAGCCACTCTTTAGACCGCTTAGCTTTAGGCATTTTAACCGTGTTCGAACTTTAATCTAGCTACGAGCTAACGGTACGCTAGCTGCTGCTGCTGCGAGCGAGCGCAGTGTTAACTAGTGATGGCACGTGACGTGTGGTAACGCTTCTGTTACCTGTAACGTCCGAAATCTGCGTTGCCATTCGGTCCGGTAGATACCATATTGGCACCGGGTTTTGGTACCCAGCCCTAGTTGACTTTCTTTCCACTTTGAAAAGTCAACATGGAATGAAAACATTTGCACATGGTACTTTTTTGCCCTTTAAATCGAGCATTAAAAAGCAAAAATGACTCTATGATTATGTTTACCTTACTTTGCTGATCTCTTGGATACACGTGTTTAACTGATTCATCAGGTACGTTGTGATATAAAGGCCCGAGAGCATGCATTCGAAGCTGTCAGTGTTGCATACAGTGTGCTGTTATGTTGAGCGGCCTTGAGCAGAGAGGAACTGACTCTTTAGGGGCCAAGAATCACAGCGAAGAATCACTCATGATGTGATTTACTGTTTCTGAAATTTGACAGGATCTCTGTAAAATCCTGCAAAATGTCCTGGTGCTGTCTGCTCTCCTCTTCCTGGACAGTCCAGAGAGAGATGTGTGTGAGTGGGCTGCATATCACAGCCACCTGTCAGCCACACACTCTCCCAAACGGGGTGGATGATATGATGAAGGTGGCACCGTAATATATCAAGTTCCCATATTCTGCTATGGAAAAGACACGAATCAAAAAGAGTCAAAAGACCACATAAGACAGTACACCGTTACATTAAAACGCACTCTTTGAGTCTCTTTTAGGTGCTTATTATAAACATGCATTCATTCTGTGACACCTCCTGAGCATGGATTCCTGTTGAGCAGGCAGATGCCACAGTGTACTGTACTGCTGCAGAACAGACATCATGCGACTTGATTAGAATAAACCCGGAGATACAGTAGAAGGCACATTGGTCATTTTTCCACTGACTGAATGGAAAGTAAAGCCCCAGAAAACATGGCTTCAAATCGTACGCATTTCTCAATGGCATGAAAGCAGCTATAATCAATAATTTCATAACAATATTTTTTTCACTTTACTTAAAGCAAACAAGGACCACTTAGAGTAACTTATAATCACATTATAATGCATTATAACAGGGATTATAATGCATTATAAAAAACGATTATAATGTATTACAACTATGGAAATTATAATGCACTATGATCCTCGCAAAATAAATGTCATTGAGTTACCAGCAATTATGAAGTATTATGATACTTGACCTTATAAGTCATTATAAATTGCTTTATAATGTGTTATGATTGTTGTTATAAAGCATTATGAATATTTCTGAGTGCTTATAACTATAAGTATACAGTGCTATAAGCAGATTATAACACCTTACGAGTGTGTTTATAATGCATTATGAAGATGGACATCATAGAAAGTGTTAATAAAACCTCTAATGTGAATAACCAAACCTGTTAGTTAGTGTGTTCATGTAGGATCCCATTACTTCCGGCTCTCCCAGCTGGCAGGTTTATTTTTAATTTTTTAGTTGACATATATCTAGGCGATAGAAATGATGATCACATGGCTGATGACAGCCCTGACCCTCTCTTGCGTGTAATTTTCCCTCCGTCACCGAGTGCTCTGTAGGTTTCATGGGCAGCTGGTGGAGTTGCTTGGACACTGCAGACAAGAAAGGTCCTGTCATGTGCTGCAATTCAAATCAACACCATCAGTATATAGCCTCAGGTCTGATGGACATGCTGCTCAAATTAAATCAGTGTCTGACTCTGATGTTGACGATGCGCTCGGCCGTCCATCTATAGCTCATAAACAACAGTTAGTGAACCCGCTTTGAGTCCTTGTCAACATTTCTTACGTTCTAACTTGAGGTCAAACTATTTCTTCATTATAAAAGTTGTGCCTCTAATGTTACAGCATGGGCGGCATCAGCACTTTCTTGGATCAGTAATTCTTCTCAGTTGTTGTCACTTCACTGCTTACACTGTAAAAAATGATCTATTTTTGGGGCTGGTTTCCATTTGTCACCTAGTGGTGCTCCGCATTCGTCACTTTTTTTCTGTGGGTTTTCCGAGATGTCTAACGATGGTTATCAACATGAACAGTTGCCATTCATCAGATACACCGGATACACATTTGAGACGTGGAGTGTGTTTAATGGACTCCTCGTTAGTTTTCAAACGGCAGTGGTGGAAGAAGTAGTCAGATCCTTTACTTAAAGTTACACTCTCGAAGATCTATGTTTCGTTCTCTTTGGCGGCATCTATGGCGATAAGCGGTAATTGCAGGTGTCTTTTTAATGTGTCATCGTGTTAAATAATCGTGATCTCAATATTGACCGAAATAATCGCGATTAGGATTTTTGCCATAATCGAGCAGCCCTAACGCATTGTATTTTATGAACTTATTGTGTGTGTTTTCATGTTGAATCTCAAAGGGATAGTTTGGTTGTTTTGAAGTGGGGTTGTATGAAGTCCTTGTCAGTGCATTACCTATACAGTAGACTGCAGTCGGCACACCCCCAGTTTGGAGAAACAGACAGGAGTACCAGCATGGCGCCTGTTTCTATAAGCTGGGGGGGTGCCGACTGCCATCTGTAGGTAATACACTGACTATGGCTAAGTACCTCATACAACTCCACTTCAAAACACCTGAACTAACCCTTTAGTCTGTAACGTACAAAGTAGTAACTATATCTGTCAAATAAATGTAGTACAGTAAAAAGTACAACATTTTTACCTAAGTACTGTTCTTCCACCACTGTCCATCGGTATCTTTGAACTTGTATCTCCAGAACTTGTGTCAACAACTACTTGTGTCAAGTGTGAGAGAGGCCTGTGGTGTTTTGAGGTGTTAGTTCGTAGCGTGTAGCTTGGAGGTTCATCAGGCTTTGGCTTTGTGCAGCCTGTAGGTTCCCTATGGAGCCCAGCAGCAGAAGCAGTAACGGAGTGAATGCTACTAACCCTTCCTGCTTCCATTAGAGACAGAAACTAGAGGATTACTGCCAGGGGCAAGGCTAATGACTGTCATGGCCACAGAAAGCCGATTTACTGAAACCGTGGCAGGAAGGCGTGAAGCCAAAATCTCCCACTAAGACCCAGTGTGAGGGGCCTTAATAAAGGAGACACTCTGCTCCATCGTCTGCTCTCTTCAGTGAAAAAGTTGTACAAATCACAAAGAAGAGTATGCAACATATACATCTCGCATGTTCTTTTTCTAGCGGTATTTAATCAAAGAGTAAAAAACGACAAAAGCATGCATACAGGAGTCGCAGCCTCCTTTTGAGAGGCACAGCAGGAATAAATAGTCCCATCATCATTACTAACTCATAGGACATAAATCACTGAAGATGATAGCGTTATAAGTGAGTGGGAATGTTACAGTAACAAATACAGTTGTGAGAGGTGTGTGATGGATGTGTTTACATGTTAATGCTGGTTGAGGCTCCATGCGGGAACTTGACGACGTTCATGTTTCCAGTGTCTGGGTTTGGTTTTGCAAATAAAAGCCATAACTAGGACGTAATCATTGGAACTAGAGGACACATGATGGGATGATTTTTTTTTTGTGGCATGTTCAGGAGCAATACCCAGTGTGAAACGCAGCGCTGAATGCGACGAGAGCCGTCCCCGCTGCCGAGATGCCTTTATATTCCACACAACGCCATCGAGAGACACTTCAGCTCGGTGACATTTAAGAATATCTGATCTGAGGAATTTCTTATCGTTTACTGCTGCTTCTCTTTTTCCCTCCATTCTCTCTCTCTCTCTCTCTCTCTCTCTCTCTCTCTCTCTCTCTCTCTCTCTCCTTCTCCTCCAGCCTTGGAGTTGTCCTCCCTTGCTCCCTTTCCTGTCTAAATAACATGCACATGCACACACACACAAACACACACATGCCTGGGCATTGATTTGGCTAGTTCAGAGAGTACAGGGGCAAGGGAGAGCACTCATGGAGAAGTTTGTACAATTGATCTCTTGAGGGCTTGAGATGCAGGACCCGCTCAGTCCCTCTCTCACTCTCTCTTACGCTCGCTCTCTTCGTCTCTCTTCTTGTGCCCTTTTGTTTCCTCTGGCTGAATATGCATTTTGTGGATTAGAGTGAAGGCAAGGAGGAAGAGGAAAAGGGAGGACATTGCTGCTCTGAGTCTGCGGGATCTCAACTGTGGAGTTTGTGCAACAAAAAAAACCCCTCTTTTATCCTCGGAGGAAGTATCTTGGTTGACTTGGCAGTAGGACTTATGGATGTTAGACAATGTGTGTCAGCTTGCAGATTAGTGCCTTCTCCAATACCCCTTCTCTTAGGGAATCCATGGTGCTGTAATTTAAGATTACAAATAAGGGAGAGATTTTACCTTTGTATTTATTCTTGTGTGTCCCTGCTACACACTACCTACCATTTTGTTCTGCTCATTCACAATATCCAAATATGTTTTATCATCGTGCAACCATGTCTTTAAAGAAGCTATAATCAATATTATGGATCACATTACTACTTTCATGTAAAAGGTTTCGCTCGTAGTGATGAACCCAAAGACGATTGTTACCTGACTCTGCAGTTCCCCACGACTCTGCAGAGCTTTATAGCGTCGTTCAGCTCATTGTTTAGCAACTTAACATAGCGGAGCATTTAGCAGCTAAAGAGCCAGAGATTTCCCTCAAGAGTTGGGTGAGACTGAAAGCAGAGTTAAAAGTAGGGCTGCATCTAACAGTTATTTTCATTGTCGATTAATCTGTCGATTATTTTCTCGATTAACCAATTAGTTGTTTGGTCTATGAAATGTCAGAAAATTGTGAAAAATTACGATCATTGTTTCCCAAAGCCCAAGATGTTGTCCTCAAATGTCTTGTTTTGTCCACAACTCAAAGATATTGAGTTTATTGTCATAGAGGAGTAAAGAAACCAGAAAATATTCACATTTAAGAAGCTAGAATCAGAGAATTTTGACTTTTTTTTTCCTTAAAAAAATTACTCAAACCGATTAATCGTTTATCAAAATAGTAGGCGATTAATTTAATAGAGTGGTGCAGGGATGACGCATTGTTGTAGGCCAACCAGGAAGTTAGCATCGGCCTGGGCTCCCTCGACAATTTGTCTCTTTTTTTGGCAAAAAATACACTCAAAATATGAGTGTAGGGGGGGTGGAGAGAGAGTCTGTAACAATAACTGACCATATCAAATTATGTAAGAGGTGCTGGATTATTTACGAAATATTATCATATGTGTATTATTATTAACCTGATATCAATATTTAATTTTTAAATATCACGGTTATCGTCAATACGGGTATATCGGTTGATCCTATACAGAAATTCTGTATATCCGTTGCGACTATCAAATGAATTAACATCATAAATTGATCTGAATAACACTTTTATGGCTTCTTTAATTTCATTGCAACAGCAGGATCTTCTAACGTATGAGTGACGTTATTTCAATACTTGTGTAACAGACTGCTGTTACACCGCTTGTGTAACAGACTGCTGTTACACAAGTATTAAATAACTGAAATAACCCGTTTCAGCCTCCAGACTTTTATCAGGGAACAGACAGGAGACTTCAGAGCTGCTCCAGAGCTCAGTTGTAAACAAATCTCTGAACTCTGCTTGGTTCTTGAGAAGCTGTAGCATTTATTTTCTGAGAAACTGTACAGAACCCAGAAAATAGCTGAACATTTACTGTTTCCTACATTCCTATCCTGTTAATCATTGCTCTGACCCTTTTAGATTTGTCTCGTGGCCCCTTGTGGGAGTCATGGATGTATAAAGAGAACTGGGTACAGCGTTGTAGGCCGGCTCCCGTTCATTCCTGTGAGAGTTGGTCAGTGGCACATGAAGACAAAATGGCTAGACTGGAGAGTGATAAAGAACCCGGTTCATACGTCGATCTTCCGCATCCATTGGGCCCATAGAGCAGGCGCAGTAGCGTTTCCTTTGACTCCGCCTCCGATCCCTCAGTCCAGCCTCGGTCTGGGTCTCATTCATATGAACGAAGGAAGAGAAATAACTCTGGATTCAGCTATTAGTACATTTTACAACTTTTTGGGGGCTATTCAAGTGTTCGCACCGGGAAGTTTAATTTAAAAAAAAAAAAAAAAAAAAAATTATCCGCTGAGTTACAGACGTCTCTTTCCCAATGTAAGTCTTTAGGGAAAAGTATTTTTGGGCCCAATGGCATCACGTGACGGACACGGAAGTTGTAGTACCACCATTTGGTCACTACGAAAATTTGCTACAAAGCCTGACGCTCTTCCTGAGAGCTTGGTGGGAGTCCTGACCTGACTGGATCGATATATTGAATTTCATTCAACGATCATTCAATGATCAATGATTCAATTTCATCGCTGCAAAGTGAAAATATTGATACATTCTCGTCATCTTTAAGGTACGCTTTTATTTTGAAATTTCCACTTTATATTTATTCTTTTTATTAAAATAGATAAATAGATTGTTTTTCAATTAAATGTCTGGAAGAACTATTTTAGTGGCTTTTTGTGAGTTGATATAAATGTAACTGATTGTGTTAAATAGTCATATGATATCGTCTCATATCGATCGCAGGCTGCTGAATTGAATCTAATCGAAATCGTATCGTGGCAGACTTTGTGATATCATCAAATATCGTACCGTTGTCCAAAGAATCGATATAATGTTGTATCGAGATGAAACTTGTGATTTACACCCCTATTAATATTGAATATTGGGACGTTTCAAAAAGGAGTTTTGGGTTCTTTCTTCTTTCTTGAGTGATAATACATAGTACTCCAATGTGTCACAATACAGAATATAACAGGCTTGGCTTTTCCATTATTTTGAAGACACCTTGTTATTCGTCATCATTTAAATATCACCTCAGTAACCGCAATTGAAGTAGCTGACTTACAATTTTAAAAAATGTATATCACAAGCTGGAATGTCTTTGTGGCCATCTGATGCCTGACTGCATTTCCTCTGAAATCCTTGTATATTTGTGAAGGAGGAAAGTCTGGCGAAGGATTAGGGGAGAACAGCAAACTGCCAAAATCTGCACAGCCTGTCAGAGTTTGGAAAAGAAAGAGACAGGAGAGGAAAAAATGTCAAGAAGGAGACTGCAAATGAGGCTTGTTTCAATAACGGGATCGATGGGGATGCAGGAAAAGATGTTGTGTGCATCGATGATAAGTGTCCACGGGCAAACACAGGAGGGGAGGTTATATGGGGGGGATATACAGGATGTGTGTGTTGGGGGTGGATGTTGAGAAGATAGTGTGAGAGAAATGAAGATAGCGAGTGTGGCCCACAGGAGGCTGTACAGATAGTTTTTTGACTAGTTTTCTAAAGCAATGGTTGTTTAGGAGGCTTGAAAACGATGTTTCTAAAGAAGAGGAGGCCGTTGCCTTTTTAGACAACAGACACTGTGGTAGATAACTAGGGCTGTCCTGGACTAAAGAAATGTTTAATCAACTAACACTCATACGATTTTGTCGACTAATCGATGAGTTGATTTTAGAGCTGAAACGATTAATCGAATTTTGATAATCGATTATTTTTTTTGAGTAATTTTTGGCTTGACCGCAGAGGAATGCAAATGCGTGACTGACTGAGTGATGAAGTTACACGATTGGTCGGCTCAGTGTTGGAGTTTCCTCTTTGGCCGTCGCTCTTTCAAAATAAAAAGGCGGGAGCAGTCCGTTATGCAAATGAGCCCGTCCAGCGCGACGCGTCCGGCTTATGAAACTTGGACCAAGCTGTCAGACTAGACGATCTGGTTCTAATATGAAAGCAGATACAACAGTGGCATCGCCTATTTCTCTCTTAAAATGTTTTCAGAAGTAGATTTTGGTGGATTGTTTAGACGAAAAAACAGAAAGTTTATGAACAGGCCGCCATGTTGTTTCCTGTTTGAAACGGCGAGCAGAAAACCAGGGACCAATCAGGTGCACTCCACGACAGGGAACGTCATGTATGTAATGTGAATATCTTTTTTCTTTACTCCTCTATGACAGTAAACTGAATATCTTTGAGTTATGGACAAAACCAGACTTTTGAGGACGTCATGGTCAAAGAACAAACAACTAATCGATTAATTGAGAAAATAATCGGCAGATTAATCGACAATAAAAATAATTGTTAGTTGCAGGCCTAGTTGATTTAATTGACAGATCTGTGAGTTTCTCCACAAAGAATCACACAAACCACCACGTAAACCCACTAAATCTTGTGTTTACCAGAGATGTGCTCATAAGTTTCTTAGAAATAAGTCATTCAGCATGAAAAAAAAACATAAAAAACAACTAATCGACTAAATAAATCTTAGTCGACTGAGACCAAAGCGACCGATTAGTCGACTAATCGGCTAAGAGGGGGCAGCCCTAGCAATAACGCATTAAAAACAAATCAGATTTGGATATGTGTTGTATTTGTATCCCATTCCTATGTGAAGCCTTGATGATTTTCATCATTCATGGCTACTATATTTAGTGGGGAATCTCCACAGGCTTGGTAATTATTTTTAGGCTGTTGCCCTTTGTGTTATTCAGTTCCCCAGCCCGGACCTTTTGCAGGAAGATGTGATTGTTGGGGACAGCCCTTCAGCAGTTGTCCATGTCACAGGGCCTTGTGGGGGATGCACTTTTCACCGCAAGACCCATCATGGCAGACCCAACAACTGTAGTCGCTCTATTTATGATAACCTTCATTCCAGAAGTGTATTATTTATTTGCACTTGAGTGTGTACACGCCGCAGCCTATTTTATACGTGCATACGTTGAAGTGGAGCCTTGTGAAAGAGAAAAATGCCTGGTATATCCCCAGCCTTGATGTTACTCTGCGCCTTTTTTTAGAGCTTCCAGCTCATATAACAAAGGCTTACCGTAGGCTGGGAATCGTCTGCAGGCTGGGAGAACAAAGAATTCCTGTCACCTGTTATTGCACCTTTTTGAATGAGTTTTATAATGATTGAGGCCAGAGGACTTTTACTGATTATACAGTGTATATATAAGGACATTATAGGCTGTGGAACAGTAAGAGATATTTATTTTTTTCAAAGGAGAAATAGTGCAGATATTCAGACATCTCTTGATAGCTGCCACTGCGTGTTTATCAGTGTGTACTGATGTGTTCACACTGACAGTAAGACAGATTAGTTGCCACAGTGGCAAGCTTTTTTCCTCCCTTTTTTTGAATGCTGATGGCAGCAGGAGGAGATCTCTACAATGTTTCTCACTGCTTGCCATGCTGTGTTAAAAATAGTCACACAAAGGGTGACACTGAGCCATCGTGGCGTGTCATTTTTGGGATCTTTGGGCTTTACGCTGAGAAACGGCTCCAACCCTCCTGTCTTCTCATCAATAGAGAGAAGAGAAATGCTGTTTGTCATCATTGTCCACCTGGCTCATGTGCTTGCCATGCGGTCATTTTGCATCGCTGCAAATGCAGGTGAAAGAATACAGATGTTCATGTTGGAACGACATCAAAAAATCCGAGCCATTTCAGGGCTTTCCGTTGTGGGAAAACACAAATTTAATGCTGTATACTGTTAGATCTGGGCGTGAGGGTCACAAGATCAGGTGCAATATATACAGGTTCTCAAAGGTACAGTGTGTAGGATTTGGTGACATCTAGTGGCGTGGTTGCAGATTGCAACCAACTGAATACCTCCACTCACTCCTCCCTTTCCAAGTGGTAACGTGAGTTGCCGAGTGCACAACCGTGGTAACGCCGTTCGCCTCGCTCAGAGGCCATCCTCACCATAATAACACTACTTTAGGAGCAACGGAAGTCAGACGGCGGCTGGCGGTACCACGGTTTTACACTCTGAAGCTCATGTTACCGCTGTTTCACCAGCGTGCGTGTCAGACAACTACGGTGGCCTTCAGGTAACGTAAAAGTCTCTCTCTAGAGCCAGTGTTTGGTTTGTCCGTTCTGGGCTACTGTAGAAACATGGTGGAGCAACATGGCGGACTCCGTGAAGAGGACCCGCTCCCATATGTAGATATGAACGGCTCATTCTAAGCTAACGAAAACGCAACGATTCTTAGTTTCAGGTGATTATACACTAATGAAAACATAGTTGTGAATATTTTATTCCATTTCTGCTAATAGATCCCCCAAAATGTTACACACTGGTACGGCTGCAACTAACGATTATTTTCATTGTTGATTAATCTGTTGATTATTTTTTTGATTAATCGATTAGTTGTTTGGTCTACAAAATGTGGTGAAAAATGTCGATCAGTGTTTCCCAAAGCCCAAGATGGACTCGTTTTGTCCGCAACTCAAAGATATTCAGTTTACTGTTATTGAGGAGTAAAGAAACCAGATAATATTCACATTTAAGAAGCTGGAATCAGAGAATTTTGACCTTTTTTCTTAAAAACTTAACTTACTTACTTATCATCAAAATAGTTGGCGATTAATTTAATAGTTGTAGTAGAAAGTTTAATTAAAGTAAGAGTGAGTAGCTTCTACTTTTGTGTCATTACTTTTGTTGAGCGCTGATACTTAACACAATTAGAAACATTTCCAACACTTCCTACTTTTCCCCATTGGCTTTTTATCACAAAGACAATGTTGTTGTCTCCAGATAATAATTTTCTGATAGTGACCTGCAAATGTAGCTTCAAACTGTTGCATCTGTTTTGTGCTGTTGATAATTGGTGATGGTAATTGCCTATTCTGTAAGAGTAAAGGCTTTTTAGCAACACTGCCCGAAGAGGTAACACCCCCCATCCTTTAAGGTAATGTTTGCTAAATGAAGACGGAGATGGCAAAAGGCTCTAACAAGCCCCTCACCCAGAGGTCCTCTCCTCTCCGTCTACTGTCTGCAGTGGGGCTCTCGAGCACGTTGTTCACATCGAGGCACATCCATCTTCTTTTTATCCCAAATTACTCGCCGTCTTTGATTCTCACTCCCCGCGTAAATGAAGTGGGTGTTAGAGGGCGGGAAAGCGGTGGGCTGATGGATCTTATTAGAGGTGTTGCATTGATAATCAGTGGAGAGACAACAAGATATGCGGGGAGAGAGGAGGTGAGAGAGAGAGAGGAAGAGGGAGAACAATAGCGATGTCTCTCTCTATTCACAGTGGCAAGGTGCCCTTGAGAGGAAGGAGACAGAGAAAGACGGAGTGAGGACGAGAGAAGAGATGGAGGGGAAATGTTGAGCTGTCGCAAATGTAGCTGTGATGTCACTTTGGTTTATCTCCATCAGTGCGTCTGACTGTCCGGAGAGGCAGCGCCACGTGTGAGCTGAGTGAAACTCCGTGTTTACGAAGGGATAAACGTTTGTAGCACTCTCCCTCCCTCTCTCTCGCCTGCATTCCCCTCCCCAGCCGTCCTCCGGCCCTCCATTTAGGAAGTGAGAAAGTACACATCTTTATTTATAAATCATGGAACTCCCATATCTTCCACTTGGCTTGTTTGGTTACAATAACCGCACTATTCATTTCCTTTTTTGCTGTATTCCCTCTGGGCTTCTCCGTCACTACTGAGGGGAGGAATGTGTTTTTCTGTATTGTCTTGTTTACATTGAATAGTGTGCATGAAAGCAGTGCACACCGTCGACTATGACAAACATCTACACGTCTCTGCCTTCCTTAACACTGCACCCCGTTCAGTCAGTATAGCACTGCAGGTTCTGCTTCATTACATACAATGAACAGAGCAGCACTTTGACTGGGGACCGGTTGCTTGGAGGGGACAGGCTGTCTGTCATCTCTCAATTGGATCACCTCCACCTGCTTATGTGTTTGGCCTGGAGGAGTATAGGATGAAAGGCAGGTACATGCCCATACGATGACAGGGAGGACTAAGAAGATGATTTTTTATTTTTTGAGAAAGCCATACAGTATGTTGAGGGAGGGGATTTGATTTGAATCTCCATATCAAGGCCATGAGGTCATGTGCTTCATATTTTTCTGGACTTTTTGCATTTTAGAGTTTACATTCCACGGCCCTAAGGCAATGGTTCTCAACCTTTTTCGTGTCAAGGACCCCACAATGGATACACATTTGGTCACGGACCCCCATTTGATAAGATTTGGCTTCAGGGACCTCCTCCATCTGAAAAGATTTTGGATGTTAAATATGATTAAGACCAGAATTTTATATTGTCAACTACAGTTGAGGAGATAACCGTGGAAGAAGTGAAACCTATGATCAGAATAGTCACTCTTATGACTCTTACTCACATTGTTCACTTCTATAGAGAATTAAATTGTGAAAAATAATAAATAAAAATCTCCCTGGTGAGGAAACCACTGCTTTAAGGTATTAAAAAGTCTTAAAATTCATTCACAAAGGTTTGAATATTGTTTTTTTGCTGGAGCAGACAGTAACTTTTTATTGCATGTGGTTTTGCTGGCTGTGATGGTTGCATGCAGGAAGCTGTTCATTCCTTTGTTGTGCAGTTTCAGTGTTTGAGCAGACTTGTAGCAAACACTCGCTGCCTTCATATGGGGCCGTGTTTACCGTGTTCACGAGAAGAGTCCATATGAACGCCCCCCTCATGTCGTATTCACGACCTCGTAAGTGGAAAGTGTCTGAAAGCTCAGAGTTCACGTGTTCAGTTGTGACGTGTTTGTTGACGTTGTCAGAAGTGGCGGAGGCCATGGAAGTTCAATTTTTTTGGTGGATGATAGGTTAATGTAATGTAATTTTTGTCATAATTTTTCTTCATAATTTTATATGTCTGAGGAAAATGTTGATATTCCCAACGGCCTCATCTTTTTCCTCTGTCATTATGCCTTTGCATTTCCTGTATTATGTTACCTACTTGCTAGCTTGCTAAATTGTTAGCCTCTGTGGCTTCTAGACGCCGACAGTAACGTTAATATTGCTGTTGCTTAGCAGCGGTGTTCTCACGACTTAACCACTTGAACGCCAAGCATGTTGTGTACACGACTTCCCATGTTGTAAACACGAGCTCACGTGTTTCATTTGAAGGAACCATCTCTCACAATAGCTAAGCTCATAATGAACAAGTGCACATTTTAGCAAAAACTTAAATTAACTTATTTAGTCATTCGTTAATCAATCGATTGTCTGCCATTTATCTGGGTACAGGTCAGGTTAATTGATTCATTATATTACTAAGAATTATAGTTATATACAGCTGGGAAGTACTGGCAAAAAGGTGATATAAATGTCAATAAATAAATGTACTTAATAAATAATTAACTAATATTCTTATACAGTCATGACCTCCTGTATCTTTAAAATCCTGGTTAAAGTCCTGGAAGTGAGCGTACTTGTGTGGCGGCCACCCTCTCGTCTCACTGTGGTGTGAACACGCTCTCATGAGGCTAACTTTTCAGAGTTGGGGAGTTCAGTCGAGGTGATGTGGGATCAGGGAGGAAGGAGAAGCATTTGGTGCTTGTACAGAAGGTATTATACACACCCTGGTACACTGCATGCTAGAGGAAACACACTGAGCCTATGAGCTTGGCTTTATTAGATCCGAGCATAAAGCGATGTCGGTTGCAGCTGGCGTGCAGACTTTATGTAATCACACAGCCTTAGACAGTCAAGCAGCTACAAACACACACATACACTCTCAAAAAGACATATACATCCAAACCTGCATATTTCTTATTACAGTAACTGTGGGATGAAAACCGGGTGTCTCAAATCTTGATGATTTAATATGTTTTTACAGTCCGTGATGACCATCAGATCATTCTTCAACCTGATAGGCTGAAAAAAATCCTTTCAATACCCTTTTGATGACGTCACAAAATGTGTTTACATCCAGTTAAAATGTCGTTCTGAGCACCTGGAGAGATCTCAGAGGTAATTTACACATCGTAATAATACTTATAATACTGCTGTGGAAACAAATAACACTGTGCGTTATCATGTGAAACTGGTGGTCATCTATTTGCTAAAACGTGCACTACACTAGGCACAAGGTGGTCACAAGCAGTAGCCGTTAAAGGGACAGTTCACCCCAAAATCAAAAGTACATATTTTTCCTCTTACCTGTAGTGATATTTATCAGTCTGGATTGTTTTGGTGTGAGTTGTCGAGTGTTGGGGATGTCTGCCTTCTCTCCAATATAATGGAACCAGATGGCACTTGGCTGGTGGTGATCAAAGCGCCAAAAAAATTCATGTCTCCTTCCAGAAATCGTGACCCAATTACTCACGATAATTCACAGACCTTGTTGTGAGAAGTTTCAAGTAGGAACTATTTTCTCTCTGCCAAACTACACCCGCACGGCCGTATCACTGCGCAGGAGGAAGCATGCATCTACTCATGGACGAGAGGATCGTGCTCGTGACAGCGTAAGATGTAAACATTAATGGCGTCCTCCTCGTCTGAGCTGTAACGTTACTTAGCTCAGGTGTGCTGGCAGTATACAAGCACAAGCCTCTCGGATTATCTTGAATAACCAGGTCATGATTTCTGGAAAGAGACATTTTTTTTGGTGCTTCGAGCACCACAAGCCAAGTGCCAAGTCTAGTTCCGTTATATTGGAGAGAAGGCAGACATCTCTACGGCCGATATGTCCATCCAGGACTGGAATTTCCTCATTTTAGGGACCACTTGGCCTTCGGTGTTGTCAATTTTTGAGGGCACTAAGGCCAAATACCAGGGCAGCAAGATCATCAAATAAAACAATGATTTTAATGCCACAGAAATAATCAATTTAGGGCTAAGGACGATTTTATTTTTTTATACATAATATAACTATCAGTAAAATAAATACATTAATTAATTATAACAGCTGTTTATTTCACAAAATAATTTAGTAGTATTTACAAATTACCGATATCTGTAAGTTGTTTATTGTTGTTATTTCCTACTTTGTTGTGCTGTAGCCTACAGACAGTTAAAACTGTCCTGTTGTCGACATGGATCAAATAGTTGTGGCTGTGTTTAAGTTGATAAAAATACATTCATTCTATTATTATTATTATTATTATTTTGTATATCTATATTTCACATACAGTGCCTGTTAGCAGGAGGAGAATGTTCACATAATGCTCGCATTTCTTCTCTTACTTGAAATACTACTGGGGGGTGTATCCCCTCAACCAGCAAAGGAGACACTGTGCATCGTTTAGCGTCTCCGTAAAAAATAGACTAGGTGCGTATTTTTTAGCAGAGCAGAGCGGAGAGACGCTTCTGAAATGCGCTGCAGTGCGTCTGGTGGAATCTCACAAGCATTGTCTAGAGTGGCCGCGATCAGCTCCGTCAACCGCATCGCAGCAGAAGCACAGCACATCGCAGCTGCGCCCGGTGTCAGACTATCGTTATAAATAGCCAGTCAGTCAATATGGAAAGTCAAAGAATTTAATATTACAATTTATCCTGAGGGCGACAGGAATGTGTGGCATTCCAGCCAATAGTTAATAGTCGATATATATTTCTCTCTAAACCTCAAATGATTCAAGGTCAGCTCCTTAAACCCGTAGACCACCAGGGCACCCCTGACGCCATATCGAGAGAGAGAGCATGAGGGTCTCATGCATGGAGGATGTTGTAGTTATAGACAACAACAACATGGAAAAGTGCACGACATTAAAGTATCTCTCACATCATACATCTATGTGTGCTATATCTCACAGGCCCCAATATAACAGTGTTTCCTCTCAGTAAATTACACATGGAAACGCGGGGTCATCTTATATTCGCAGACTACACATAAATGTCATTACGTATTTAACACTATTTCACAGTGTCTCTGTCTGACGGCTGCTATCTGTGTCTCTGTAGCGCTGCCTCTCTCTGCCTCTCTCTCTCTCTCTCTTCACTTTCTCTCTATTGTTTTATTCTTTCCTCTAGAGGAGAACAGAATAGCAGAAGTCATGAGGGAATTGTTACCTGGATTTAACTCGACCGGCTGCTTCCATTATTGTAGTTACTTAAAATGCTAATCCACTGGTTAATGCTGATTCACTTGAGATGGTAACATTAGAAACACCAGCAGTATATGTTATACATTTTAATTTTTTTTTATAGCTTTACATAATGCGATCTCTTATATTTCAATTTCTTTATACAAAAGCAGGCGCTGCAAAATATGATTGTCTTATGTTGGGCCAAAACTGTATGCTACATGCTTTTTGACAGTGTTGGATTGCATCCTTGTCATCATTTAATGATCTGTTTACACTTTTTGACAGGAAGTCATTCATCAAGAATACATTTTGTCACACGGAGACAAAGACAAAGAGAGCTCCTTCAGAACTTATTACCAAATCAAGGCATAATGAGTGTTCTCGGCTAAAGATCATGCTGTTAGTGTGCAGCAATTAATATCATTTTGTTTTTTACATTTGAAACTTACTTTTTCATCAACAGCATTTCTTCTTAAAGCTGGCCCACACTGAAAGATTTTTCAAATCTTATCAGATTTTGAAAATGTTATGTTAAATTTAAGTTTTGTTCCTATAGTGTGTGGAGAGCAACGATTTGGCCAAAACAGCACAACACACACTAACAGATTCCACTCATGTACAACAAGAGTCCAGACTAAAAAAACGAAAATCTCGTAAAATCTCTCGCGATCAAACGTGACTTTAGTGTAAACAAACATGGCGGACGACGGACAGGAAGAATTAGCGATGTTAGTTTTGGCTCTACTTTGTACTGAAAATTCAGGAAGGATGGATGGATGAAGTCTCATGGACACACGTTAAATTAACACTCATGTTGTTGCCACAAATTAACAAGTTGGTCCTCCATTTCTGAGTCCATATTCCTTCTACTTTATGCTTCGCATTTGGCATTAGCTCATGCATTAGCCGCGGCTGTTTTGACTGCGGTTGTTGTCCTTCTTTCTTCAGTCAGCTTGGTTCTCTATTGGCTATCGTTCTTTCCCACGTGACTGCGTCGTCGGCTGCGTGAACATGTTTAATATTTACGATTTGAAATCGGTGCGGCCAGGATGGACTTCCGAGCCGATCGGGGGATGTAAAAAATACTCTTAACATACTTTACACCACAGGAATATCTGGAAAGATAATCTTTAGATCCATCAAAAAGTCAGGGCTTTGCTGATCATTGTCGGGAGGGGGGAATCTGGTCTGTGTAGTATTTACCCGGCATTAGTCACTATCAGCTATAGTTCTCTTGTTTCTGTCGAGGCTTTTTGTGTATGTCAAGCGTAAGAAATGAAAATTGTCCATGCATTTTGTTTCTCCTGGTTAAACGTTGATGCTATATATATGGAGGGTCTGTACCTTTTAAATAATGGAGCAAAATGTCATCCGGTCTGTTTGATTAGAATAACTGAGGCGCAGATTGTAAGCATTTGCCATTTTCTCCCTCTCATCTTGGATTCTAATTACAGAATGATGCAGCAGATAAGTCAAGGGCACTTAAATATCTATTTCAGTTGATTAATGGGCCTTGTGACATTTGTGTGAAGTTTATAGTCAAGAAGGTCTTCTAACGTTAGCGGATGAAAATGTGTAGGCCGATTGATCGCGCTCATTGATTTTTATCTGAGCCGCTCCTCGACGTTTCCACAAGTTGCCCATTAACTGAAATGTGTGAGCATATGTGTATCTGCCGAGTGTGACTGCGAGTTTTCTTTTCCGAGGAAATAAAAAAAAACAGCCCCTCCTGAGTCAGTGGAGCGTGATGCATGTGTACGGCAGCAAGTTGTGTCTCTGCGCTGACACAAATGCTACGACACCCTGCTCTGCAAATGTCAGTCCCATCCAATTAAATGGTTGAGTGATGCCATTGCCCACGAGGGGATCCCACCAACAAAGTTCTCTGTTTGTTATCAGCTTTGTTTCCTGTTTTTCCTTCTTTTCCGGAGACACTTCATAGACGAGAGTGTTGTTCGTACACGCCCCCTACAGTACACTCGGCGACCGTTACAGTACCATGTTTCATGCTCCGGCAGCCTCGTGCTGTTTCTGTGATTCTCCTGGGTCATGTCTGTGCTTGTTATTCATTTGCAAGCAGTTTTGACCACCTACGCGTTGGCTATATTTACAACAATGTCAGTCTGTAGTCTGCGGTGTTGACTTCACTTTGATTATTGGTTGCTCTACTTGCTGTCAAGCACCCACATTATCCCGCTATGCACTGCTCGGTCGCAGTGATGAAATTCATCCTTGCTGTTCAAGAGCAACCTACAGTAATAGATTTTAGTCCCCGCTGCCTCATGATAGATTAGTGAACATTGCACACACAGTTATTTTCCATTACTTATTTCTATACTCTGTTTGTATGTAGCCAATAAAAACACTGCTGTTACTGTGGTCTTTTGTTGCCTTGGAGATTGAACTAAAAATTTGCTTGAAAGAGAACAATGGGCATTTTTAAAATATTGATATTTTTCTGGAGGCTATATAACATGATGGAAAACAATACTACAACCTGCTCATGTATGTGCATATTGTGATGGCGGTCTGGGAAACCACAAGGTGCAGCGTCATCACGGTAAACAGTGACTACCTGCCAGTGGAGATATGAATAGAGTATAGAATTTTAACAACATTTGCAATATAAATAAAAATGCTGTCACTTTCTCAATCTATTTTGGCCGTTGTTCCCCTCAGTGGGCTGAAAAGTGAAGCCAATGCTGAAGTGCCTTAAACTTGCATTCTTTCTAATAGCCAGCAGGGGGCGACTCCTCTGGTTGCAAAAAGAAGTCTGATTGTATAGAAGTCTATGAGAAAATGACCCTACTTCTCACTTGATTTATTACCTCAGTAAACATTGTAAACATGAGTTTATGGTCTCAATCACTAGTTTCAAGTCTTCTTCAATACAACATGATGTTCATTTAGTAAATTACTCATTTAGAGTCAAATAGACCATAAAGCAGGGTATGCTTTAGGGCGTGGCTACCCTGTGATTGAGAGGTTGCTAACACGGTCCGGTCTGGGAGTTGTCCGTGTTTTCGTCTTACAACTTTAACCCTTTCACAGTGTGTTTTCAGTTCATGAAAGTTAATTGTAACATTTTGGTTTCCTGAAAAAGGTCTTATTCACGCGTTTGGTTGTACTTAGCTCCACCCTCTCGTGTCACTCCTGGTTGCAAAAAAACAAGATGCCGATGGCCAAAATGCCGAACTCGAGGCTTCAAAACTGCAGTCCACAAACCAATGGGCAACAAATTCTCACTCCCAACTCGTCAAATACTGCCGCTTGGTCAGTGCCCCTATTGGCCTCCCCAATCGGCAGTATTTGACGAGTTGAGAGTGAGAACGGGTTGCAACGGGGGGCCGTCACGGTGACCACGTCCACTTCTTATATACAGTCTATGGTTCCCCTATAACGATTTCCACTCCCTGTGATAGACATACAGTTGGAATATCTTTCTGAAGACATTTAGAAACTTTCACGTGATAAAACTTTATGTGATATATAATCACTGCTAGCCTGGTGTGTGTATAAATACCCTAAAAGCCAGGTCAGTTACATGGACGTCTCAGAGCACATACTAGATCCTCTGATATTTACATGGAAAAATAATTTCACATAGACTACAAACCATAATGTGTTTGTTCTTGGCTGGCTGTCAAAGCAAAGAGGGGTTATTGGCTGAGGAGGAACGTGTGCTTGTGTAAATCCCTCCTTACCCGCCACAGCCATTTCCTCATATTAATTAAGCCAACTTACAAACCTGCTGCTTCTAGTAACTCTGCCAATCTGCCACTCTAACAACAAGAAGATAAGGCGTAGGAGAAATGTGCCGGCTTTCTCTGTGTCTTACGAGGGAAGTTCTTAATTGGTGAACTGACATAAATGATACCATAAGGTGCTGCTTGGATCTGCGGGCAGATTGTACAGATGCTAGGCCCGGTCTTGCCCTTTTCTTTTGGAGGAGGATACACGTTTTACACCCTCACTAAACTCATTAGCCAAAGTCCTTCACACTTGTGCATGAAGAAACTCTGCAGGAAAATGATTGGAGCTCCGTGTTGAACTATTTCCTACACTGGGCTCGGTTTGCTCACCATTTATTCCCTGTGAAGGTGATACTTAGAAATAGATTCAGATAGTCATTAAAAAAGGACAGGCCTTTATGGCGGTTTTTAGTTCCCTAAAAGGAATTTGATGTTCATTCCAGTATGTTAACAGTCCCACTCTCCAAAGGCAGCTCCTGCGAAAGGCTGAATGCTATATTACAGGGAAATGTTTGGGAGAGGGGCTTCTCTATGGGTCAGTGAGTAATGCCAAGAAAATGTTCAGAGTTTGACATTTATTCAGGGCTTGACTTCCATCTGCTCTAAGTACGCTCTATGATAGGGAAGTTGTGTGTTTGTAGAGTATTTTACAGCGTGTTCAAATGCATCATAATCAAGGACCGGAACAATCCATTTTATAAATGAAAAACATTTTCACATGAAGGGAAAAATATACAAATAGAGGTTTTAACATCTGAAGTCAAGTGATGTGAGAATACAATAAATAATATAGTTCATATATGAAAACCTGTATATTGATATTTCTGTCCAACCTTTTGTAATAACATCGCTACCCCGGCGTTGTCCGGTCTGGGAGTTGTCCGTGTGTTTTCAGTTCATGAAAGTTAATTATAACATTTTTGTCACCTAAAAATGTCTTATTCAGGGTTCGGTTGTACTTAGCTTCTTACTTAGAACAATGATAAAGTCTCACAAAATCGAAATAATCAAATTAACTATCAGTGCATAAAAATAATAGGCATTATTACTTTTGTAAATTTAATTTGCTACTTTCCACTTTTCCATATTATTAGACAAATTATATTAGTCCAGATAGATTATCATTGTGCAACTGTCCACCTCTTTCTATTCCTGTAGGTTCGTTTCTTGTTCGTGGTGTACAGTATTCGTATAGGAGGAGGTTTAGTTTTGACTCCTATAACTTGTTCGGGGTGGGCACACATTACAACACAAAGTTGTAATGAGAGATGCAACATTTTCACAATGTAACAAATACAGACAGAGGGTACGCATTATATCTATGTGTATTTATGACCTTATATGCTTCTGGATCCCCCTCGTTGCCCTAAAATTGTCTTTTCGATGATGTATCAGATGTTTTGGGGCCCGAGCTCATCATGTGTCCATGTGTGAAAACATTAGGTTGAAGTTCCTGATGTGATTGAAGGAAACCACATTAGGTCTGACTTCAAGATTAAAAAGCAATGACTTGTACAACAAGCTGAAGTAGACAAATGCAGCGAGTCCCTGAGGGGTTAAGACGTGTCAGTCAACTGTCTGTCTGTGCCTCAGCCTCCAGCCTTTCCTATCCTTTATCTGCTCGCCTCCCTTCAAAGTGTCAAGTCAGTAAAAAGTTGCTTTAGACAGTTGAGAGTTTACTGAGTGAGTAGTTGTAGCCTAAGGAAGATTTATTAAATGGTAGTCTTTATTCTCCCCCAAATCGTATGCGACGAAGAGAAAAAAGAAAACAAAATTGAGAATGAAAACAATGTTCATGGAGTTATGTTAGCCTATGGATATCTGATCGTTGATGAGGGAATGCAGCGATAAGGATAAACAATTTAAGAATAGATGGATGAACAGATGATGTGGAAATAATCGTCATATGTTTAAGCATTTCCCTTGCAAATACTGGGTCTGCTCTATTGTAGAAGCTTTAACATTTACATTTATTTTAGCATATTATGATTTTCTTATCACACTGAGAAATTTATTGACAAAATTACCAACCAGCCTCTCCCCCCGATCCTCCCACCTCGTTTAGAAGTGAACGTCCTGTTGATGGATGAAAGCAGATTGGGTTATACAGTATTTGCATTATGTATTTATATTTTCTTTTGCTGACGTTAGATATTTACACAGCTAACAGCCATATTTAGCATTATGTAATTTAGTTAGCAAGGGCATAATCTGTGTTCACTTCTCCCATTGGAGTAAATAGACTCAGCACAACAGTTTATAGGGAAGTTTATACAGAAGTTGCCCGCTCGAGCCCGCTAACGGTATTTTTTCCGACTGTGGCAAAGGTATGACCTGTCCTACTCTGCCTCTGATTGGCTTAATATGATATTCTTACCCTAACCTAACCAATCTCACGGTCTTGTCTAGAAAGTAACACGCAAATTGCGAAACTCTCGTGAGACGGTTAAGGTAAGGCATTGACCGTGAATAGTTACGGTTAGGATTGATTGTCGGGCAGCAATCTCACGAGAGGTTTTGAAAAATTTTGCACGTTTGTGCAATTTACGTGTTACCTTCTAGACACGACCGTGAGTCTGGTTGGGTTAGGGTAAGAATATCATATTAAGCCAATCAGAGGCGGAATAGGGGGGGGGTCATTTCTTTGTCATAGCAGGATTCATAATTTAGCAGCCTGCTACGTTCTTCAATGGTACATATAAAATTTTCCACCGCTCTGACCATCCTGCTATATTGATTTGAATGGAAATGTCTGTTCACCTCCTATTTCTGTGGTTAAATCAATTACTTATTTTAAATTGTATAAATTAATTTCATAACAGCCCAAACATTGCATTTAATGAATCTGACAAATATCTACCGGGAGAATGAAAAGGCCCGTCATTTAACAAGTTCAGCTAAACCAAGAGACCGAAGGTCCTTTCAGCCTCTCTATGTGGCCTCGTCTGAAAGCTCAATAGATGTAAGTACTTGCTAAGTATCATCTATTTTTTGGGGAGCGTGTCCCTGGTCTTCTGTGTGCAGTTATTTGTCCTCAGCCCCGAGTGCTCAAGCCTTTGAATTAAATTAAAACCTTGAACATTGATAATAGATGTTTGAAGCAGCTTGAGCAGCATGACATTGAGCTGTGAGCTATGTTAGTTAGTACAGTATCGAAGCAGGTGAGACCTTTGTCTGCATGCTCCATTTATGTGAACATGCGAGACATGATGTTTATTAGCATGAACTGTAGGACTGTAAGTATTGAGAGAGTTAGGTGAAAACAGCTGGCAGGATATTACGTTATAGCGTGAAACAATCCTATCTAATCAGTGGAGGAGTATCTGCGTTTTTGCCTCGTCTTGATCAGCACAGATTTTATGCAGCTGTCCCTGCAATTCTTTTCATGTTACACTCACTTACATAAATGCCTGTCAGGCTTCAGAGACTTTGCCGTTGCTTATCAAAGAGTTCAAAGTCTGAAATTGTTTATCGTGACAGGACATCACTTCTGATAGCGGCACTGTGTGGTTAGGGTGAGATCTGACGTCTGATAGAACAGCGGATAATGTAAATAAACCCACGGCTGCTACAGCACTCAGCTTGTTTGTTGTTTTTGCAAAAATGACGAAATGAGCATGAGAATCAAATCATCATGAAGCAGTTTGGGCTATTGCACTAGTATGTCTGTGATCATTTGTTGGATTAAAGAAGTGAATAGTGCATAAGTCATGGCCTGCTAAATCCACACTTTTGACACATTTTTGTTTTACACTGATGGCCTTGAGCTCAGAATAGGAAGGCAGCATGAATGAATGAAATATACGGCTATAGCTTTTCTTCCGATTCACTGCACACATTTTTTTTTCTTGTAAACGAACGAAAGTTATTTTTACATTTAGTGCTACATTGCTTGAGGTCTAACAAATGTGATGAATGCATTTCCCTCTTCATAAAACACTTATTGCTACTACACTGATTAAACAGATGAGATATAAGTGAGCTTTAGAGGTTCTGGTAGGTGGATTTTTGTTCCCTTTGGACTGAGCCATGACATTAAAGATGACATCTAATTTAACACACGGCATGAAAGCAAATGAGCATATTTCCCAAAATGTCTCTTTTCTTTTAAAGGTGCTAAATTAGTTACTTGTTACATTACAACGTTACTGCCACTAAAAAGTAGCTTGTTACGTAACAGCGTTACCTACTGAGAAGAGTCACTCTCCCTCTGTGTGTGTGTTTTAATCCGAGCTTCTCTGTTTTTTGTCTACTTAGACAGTCCATGTTAGTGCTTGTGGGTCCCTGTGTGTGTGCTCCACTGGCGAGCTAATCACCGCCGCTCTGCACTGCACTTATACGGCGGTTACCGCTGATAACGCCATCCCGACCCACGGCGTCGTCACGGAAGCACAACGCCCACCCTCCGGTTCCCACTGTTAGCACTGTTGCCGTTGTTTGCACTGTTTGTGCTGTTAGCGCCGTTAGCTGCTAGCCGCCGGCTCAGCCGTCGCCATGTTGAGAGCCGTGTGGATCAATCAATCCTTCAACCATAGATATGCTCTGAATTTGGAATTTAGCACCTTTAATGTGTGACAGGCTCCCAAATAATGTCCCTAAAAGAAAAGGGAAGACATCTGTAGTTCAGTAAAAGAAATTCGTATTTCATAATTCATAATCCACTTAAGGTATCATGGGGCTCGGAGTGACATGGGTACATTTCTTCAGTTTGCTATCTTTGCCTAGCAGGTATATAAAAGGGCAGTCGTGACACGGAGAAGCAAAAAGTGATCTCCGAGTGGAGGAGTAAGATAGTTGAAAGAAGGAAAAGATAGAGAAGGAGGGTGAGAGGAAGGGGTAAAGAGACGGGGAGACATGCCTTAGGTAATGGGAAAGCCTTCAAGTGAGACAGTAATCTGGGTAATATGTCAGGCTGCTCTCAGCTGGGGAGCTTGACGTTTTCCCAATTAAGCTCGGGTGCAAAGGCAGCTTTTTCCCTAATTGTTTAACATGTAGTTGAACGGGCGAGTTGCATGACCCCCACGCGCGCTCTGTAGATCACAGCGTGGTGATTGACACCGACGTCCCCCGGGGCTGCCTACACCATGAACTTCACCATCCTCCAGTTCAGCACTTACACATGTAAAGAAGAACCTGTTGTTGCTGTTTAAAATGAGGGGCTGAGGAGGGATAATGAAGCTGTTATCAATACTGGAGGTTATCAGACATGAGTGGTTTTTTGAAGGAGTCCATTTATCTTCATTATGACTCTAAACATGTCACTCATAGATCCGTTACGCCCCTGTTATTGACCATATGGACCAATTCAAATAGACGGTGAGGAACCTGCCTTATCTGAGTTCTGCATTCAGGGTAATGAAACACTTCTCTCCCTTGTCTGCTCTGTCCGTTCCTTTAAGTCGTGCAGTGCGTTCAGACATTGTTACAGAGGCTGTAGGGCTCAAAGAAGAGAAATGTCCAGTTTTGGACAGTCTTCTGTCTTCAACAGAGTGCCTGATCACCGCTGAGTTTTACTGTGTTTGGCCAGCTTAATGAAACCTTGATTTCCCAAACTCCCTCTCTGTATGTTTCTTCTCTCATCATTCTGCCCAAAGTCTCTGTGCCTCAGCCAGTGCCAGGAGCTGCCATTTGGTTTTGTTTGTAGAGTGCTCAGAGTCAACTGAACCAACAAGCTGACTGATTAAAATGAAAACGGGCCCTCACTCTTTGCCCTCTATTTCTGTCTCTTGTTTTCTCTCCGCTCGACGGAGGGGGCCGCGCTACATACATTCTCCTCTCATGAATAACGGCGATAAACCTCAATTTCCAGAGCTCTGCCACTTGAAATAAAAACTTAATAAAATGTAGGAATTGTGTGGTTGTCAGAGTGTGGAGGCTTCTGTGTTAAGGGAATTTGAGCTCCGGCACTTCAGCCAAGATTTAACTGCAGAAATGGGCATAACAGTTCAGACTTAAACATGCAGAAATCCTCATCTGTACACTTGATTATGCAACTGCTCTTTGGTTTTCCTCAAGTTAAGTATATAATAGCATGTGATCAGAAGAAGCAGCTGACAAGAGGCTCCACACATTTCAGAGATAGTCAACGTGGTTTGAATTTTAGGTTATTAAATAAAATATTTAAATCTGGAGAGACTAATATATGGATACAATAATATACAGTTAATTTCTAGTTCATAAGTAAGTACATAAATTAAATTTATAATAAAACAATGTGACGTGACTTTTGTGTGTCTAAATTTCCCTCTGATGCCTGGACAAACAGCCGGATGGCATCAGCTGCTGAGGATTTTGCAGTGACATTTGGCTAAGTCTGTTGGACGCAGTAAAAAGACTGCAAGTGGCCCGAGTCTGTATCACAATACAGAGCGCTTGATGAGTGATGTCAGTCTTTATCCACACCTGAGAACACACACGCACGAGTCAGTTATTGCACAATGGCTGCAAAACAAAAGGTAATGTTTACATGTCATCAACGATTAGACGTTCGTACATCGGAGATTTAGGGTGCTTTCACACCTGTAGTTCGGTTCATTTGGTCCGAACCAAGGGAAGAAATGAACAAAGAGGAGTAGATATGAAGTTATACAGACTGACAGGTAACTCGTTGATTGGACAGTTTTGGCGTCCTGCATCGTCAGGACCTATGTGGGGAAATCTAATTCCGGTAACTGACTTTAATGAAAAACGTAGAAGAAGGTCCGCACACTGTAGCTCCATTAGAATGTAATTTATTGGCACATCTTCGTAAGTGACGTTTCGAGCCCAAGCTCTTCTTCAGACTTAATAAATCAACACAGAGACGCCATCTTTAAAGGATAAGCGTCACATGATACCGCTAGTGACCCAAATATCCCACATATAATCAAAAGTACTGTTATATGTATAATACACAAAACTCATATATACAAAGTAAACAACAATATATAACAATATATACAGACATTCATATATACTTCATATATATATATATATATATATATATATATATTCCCAGATGACTGGTGCGAAAGCATAGTGCGCATGTTGGGGAGCTCACGGACACGCCCATGAGGCGTATTACTGTGGATTGTACACAAATAGACCTGAGTTCTTTGGTGTGAAAGCATCCTTAGTCTTACATGACTGGGTCTTTGCACAAGCCACAGTCTGTTTGACTCGTCTGAATCAGAGTGAAATTGATACTTTTGGTTCGTTTTCTATTTGGTCTGGTTCGGTTTCACAGTGCACAAATTAAAGCGGACCAAATGGACAAATAAATTTGCTGAGTGGTGTGTACGAAAGAGCAGGGCCAAAGTTTTTTTCACTTTATAAACATCACTGTTTTTGTTGACTTTATTAAGCGTATTCTGTATGTTCTCTTCGGCCCAGATGTCAAGCAAACATCGGACTTCTGCAGAAGTCCAAGTCATTCCTCTCCCACACATGTTAGCCTGTCGTTTACCTGTGTCCATCTCAACAAATGCCCGCACAGGCAGCCTGTGTTTTGGTTCACTTCGTGCAGTTGGGTCGGATTATGTTCTCACTGCAATCGAACCGTACAAAGGTTCGCTTGGAAACGTTCTCGGACCGGTTGTTTTGGTCCGCACCAGAGTACGATTATTGCGTTCACAACTGCCCAAACGAACCGCACCAGAGTTTGATTAAAACAGACTAAATGTTGACTTGTGAAAGCGCCCTAAAAACCAGAGACTCCGTGGAGCACAGAACAGGATGGTAGGAGAGTTTGAAGGGAGAATGGTAAAAAAACAAAAGTCAAATCTATATAATTTATAATAATGTCTAAAAATCTGGTCTAATGTCTATCTATAATGATCTCTTTGTTCTATTTTTACACAAGCGTCTCCCTCTAACAGGGCTTATAGCCACTCAGGTGCTCATGCTCAGACAGTCACAATGAGCCTCTTCAACCCTTCGGGGTGCTGACCTTATAAAAGGACAGCAGCCGCCCACTTTTCTTCGGTGACAGCCGACAATGCCGTGGATAGCTTCATCAGACCGCTCTGCAGAGTTCTCTGCTTCCTGCCACAGTCGACTGCACAGGCTGCTCTATGTGCAATGGTGCCGAGCACACCCCTGCTGGTGTCACACAACTTTCTCACTTACAAAGTTTTGTCACACTCAGAGGATATTTATCTCTGCTCTTTTCTCGTTGCCACCATATCATATATTTATTACAGCACATATTTATTGTAGACATTGTTTTGTAGCGACTGGATGTAACGCTGTCACAGTTGGTCTGCGGTGCACTGTCGAGTCAAAGTTTTAGCGCCTAGAAAGCTGTTAGACAGCATGACAGCAGTTTCTCTTGCACATACATGGCAGATGCAAATCAAAAGGTAATCAGGCCGACTAGATCCCAGTTGCTCTGGATAAATGTTTTGCATTGTACGCTCTGCAAGACAGACTTTGTTTTCTTTGCAAACTCTGAGATGTGAGGTTCAGTATGTTTCAATAGAAATGTTGACCACTATTCATTATGGGTGGAAGAACCCATTTTATAATGATATCATAACATGTCATGAAACATCATACTGACACAGATGCTTTTAAATCCCTAGTATATTAATTTGCTGATTAAGATACCTGTCCACTTTTTTTATTTTAATTCAAGCTCCAAGGAGCACCGATTTTGAGCCATATTCTTCATTGCACGTCTGTGAGGGCTGCCTGTGCTCTTTCTCTAGCACACCTGTCTTCTCTACAATTTTATTTTTGCTTTACTTGCTTAGAGCAATCATTCACCATGATTATCCGAAAATGCACAAATGACAATGTGTGTGCTGTAGGTTTGGGCTGACGTAAGACGTAACTAAATGTCACAGCAAGAGGTTAAAAATAAGACAGAATAAATCATGATTTGTTCAGAAAACAGACAGGAACTTTTTCTTGTGAGTTTAAGAGTTGTTTATAAGAGGTGGACGTAGTCATCATGACGTCGCCCATTGGTTTGTGGACTGCGGTTTTGAAGCCTCGAGTTCAGTATTTTGGGCATCACCATCTTGGTCTGTGGCTGTTGCCATCTTGGTTTTTTGCAACCAGAATTGAAACGAGAGGGTGGAGCTAAGTACAACCGAACGCTGAATAAGACATTTTTAGGCGACCAAAAAGCTTATAATTAACTTTCAGGAACTGAAAACACACTGTGAAAGGGTTAAAGTTGTATGACTAAAATGCGGACAACTCCCAGACCGGACAACGCCGTGGTAGCGACCTGTCAATCACAAGGTAGCCACGCCCTAAAGCATACCCTGCTTTATGGTCTATTTGACTCTAAATGTGACCATAATTGACTAAATGAACATCATGCTGTATTGAAGAAGACTTGAAACTAGCGATTGAGACCATAAACCCATTCTTACAATGTTTACTGAGGTAATAAATCAAGTGAGAAGTAGGGTCATTTTCTCATAGACTTCTATACAATCTGACTTCTTTTTGCAACCAGAGGAGTCGCCGGAGGCTGTCGCCTGGTTGTGATCAGGTCTTTTGTGAACAACATCCCACTGGTGGGTGTAATTGCCCTCTCACTTTCTCTGAGGTCGCACAAGCATTTCTAACAGCAACATTTCATGATTGAAGTCTATTAATTTCAGTTGAATCGCCACAATCAGTGGATTTGTTTGTGAAGGCAAGTAAATTTGGGTGGTGTTCAACTTGTTCAACCAGGTAGACAGCGGAGCCGATTGAGGCAACAAATATGGAGAAAGCTATCCTATCAACTGTCGCGCCATCCAAATTTATACAGTACATCCCTTTTCTGTAACACAAATAGAAATTTCCTCTTTCCACAAACTCTGGTAGCTGCTGCCGGTGCTGCCGGTATAGTCTCCACACCATTAAGCTTCCAGCACCACCTATTTCGCGAGGAGGCAAAAATAATTTTAGCTCTGCCACTTTTTGCTCTGACAAACTCCCCTTTGCTTTTTCTATGTCAGGAGTTTAAAGGAACTTTTCCATACGTTAGACATCACACACTGTTCAGACAGACATAAAGGCAAACAATTAGCACGCAGTATTAGCTGATTTACAGGCTGTCAATTAGGCGTCTCTGTGCCAGAACTTTCTCTCACGCAGTAGGATTGCGCACACACACAGCGAGTTTCTGCACTCGACATGATCACAGACCTTTGTGTGATATCACGGGGCACAATGGGTGACATCCTTAGTAATCAGCACCTGCTGCCTGTGACAACAGAGGTGTATCGGCAGATGACATCTCATGTGGTCACACACTGTGTCATGATGTGTGGGTTTCATAGGAGAGAGAATAAAGGTGTGAGTCTAGACGCGAGGAGGAGGAGATCTCGGTGGGAGACGGAGGAGCAGTGGCTCACATGCGGAGCCGGTGGTTTGTGCGAATGGCTAATGACGAACAAAGTCATTCACAATTCTCATGTGGGATAGGAAGTCATGGGCGTTAGCTAACACCCTTCCAGATGCACCAAAGCGTGAATGTCTCCTGTTGGCAAACTGTTACAACACCTCCCACTGTTTGCGCAGATTCAGCTTTCCATGTGTGTCGTGTGTGTGTGTGTGTGTGTTATTTAGGAAGCTAAATTATATTGCCCACTCAAAAGGGTTAGTCTTACCATTTAGACAATAAAAGTAGGACCAAGTGTATTAATTATAAAAATTATGCTCTGCACTTTTATTTCAGCCCTCCGCTCCATACAGCATTGTTTCCCATACTCCTTATCTATATCCTCTCCCGTGCACAGGGGTTCAATTAAATCCTTCATTATCATTTTCTGCTTACCTCCGGGTTGTCAGATGCAAATTGATCCTCTCTCTTTCTACACTTTTTAATCAACATCAGCCCGGAGAAAAACAATGCCTCCCACAAGGTAACATTGTTTGTCTTCGATACGTAGAAATCAATCTGTCCTGCATTACCGCAGTGTCCACTTATGGTGGAGGAGCTGCAGTATCTGATAGCTTCGGAAGGCTTTGACCCTTTGTTATTGTACATCCCGGGGTGGGAATGAAGTCGTTTGCTCTGTTTGAGATCTGAAGGAATGCGCGCACACACACACACAGACACACACACACACACACACTGTCCTTGAGCATTTAAGAGAGCGTCTAGTTGAGACAAATGAAGTTCTTACTCTTCTGCATTTGTTAGTTTTCAGCAGAGGCAGAAGGATTTTTTTTTTCCTCGTGCTTATACTGTACATTTAAATTGTGCTTATTGTTTGAAATGTGTTAAGCTTTTTTTCTCAGTTTCTAAAAGGCTGTAAACAGCTGAAAACTAACTGAACCCCTGTAAGGTTTGTAATGTAATGAGGAGCCCAGTGAACACCTTTATATTTGACCAATTGTGCTCGGGGGGACGTTGTGATGCGAGGAGAATTTATCTGTTAAAGAATAATACTGTATGCATGCTTTAAATACATGACAGGACATTTTATTCAGTTTTTGTGTCAAATTATTGATTTCTTAAGTAAGTAGCCGTGTAATAAGCGGGATAATGATCAGCTAGCGGGTCATTGTTGCGAAATAAACCCCTTCAAAGCGATGCAAGAGAGGGCAATGCGGCACCCGACGCAAAGTGCCTTGAAGGGGTTTATTTCGCAGCAATGACCCGCTAGCTGTACATTATCCCTTTATATATATATATATATATATATATATAAATATATTTGTCTCAAAAAAGACAATATTCCTACAAAGCTGTTTACATGGCTAATGAAAACGAATATTCCTCTAATATTCCCGATTACATGCAACCGTGCATACTCCGATTAACGTAACAGATGGCACTGGGTCAGTCCTACAACCATCTGCTTGAAAAGGTCGGTGTTGCGATATTTGCGCATATCCAAAAACCTGTTGATATCCAAGTCTTTCATAATGTTAAAAAGTAGGAGTGATTCTCCTTCCGACCAGAAATGCGGGCTTTTCTTTTGGGCATGCATCTCTGCAAACTGTCGGCTGTAAACAGGCGAGAGGCGGTGTGTCGCAAACTGCTGTTAAAACCCCAATTGAGACGCATATTCTGAATGCGCTGTATACATGTCCAATGAATGCTCCTAAAACCTGAATAATATTGGCATATCCCACATGTCTTAATCTGAAAATACTCCATTCAGAATGAGGCCTAATTCAGAATATCCAAACGGAATATGCTGTTTATATATACCCGTATCAAATTATATTCAGAATAATAGTGGAATATGTAAACGTAGTCCTTGTGTTCTTTTCCCCATTTCAAATCATGACAATATGTCCACTATACATGGAGACTTCTTTTATTTTCATTCTTATTCATTCATTATCAGTGTGTGTCATATAGTATCATTTTTAGTGAGTTTCCATGAACCATATTTTGCTTTTGATGTACTGCATCGTGCATTACATCTACACTGATTCAACAGACTGAACAGTGTTTACTAGAGGCCTGTGTGCATGGATGTGCTTCGCTTTTTGGCTCACTAAGTTCTCTGAAATTCATTACAGTTTTTGTAAATTGTGCACTGACAAACAGATCTGAGCATCACTTCTCATGTGAGCTTTTTGCAAAGGCTCGTGCGGCAACCGAAGCTAGTTTCAGCCACTCGGGCTCGGCTTGGTGATTTGATCATGAGGCATCTTGGTCTGTGACATTTGAGAAGTTAATGGTAGACTCCAGTGTATGAAACCCCTAGGCTAATACAGTGTTCTCTGAGTGATGTGGACTATTAGTTTTTATTAAATCTGCTATAGCACCATAAGTACTGGAAATCTCTCGTTATAACAAAGATGCCTCTGTTGGAATCAATGGACACACACACACATGCATTTGTTTAACAAGAAAGACAGTCAGTCACTAACCAGTAGCTTACAGTTAGAACGTGGCATAATACACAGGGCAGCAGGAGGAGTGAAGGTGAGCGCAGATTATCTTGTCGTACAAGTTTATATCCTCATAAAACAACTCACATTAACTCTGCAGTGGTCCTGTACTAGCATGAGGAGTTAGTAAAAAAGCCTAATGATGTATTAAAAACGTACCATACGATCACTTACTTCTTTTCCCCCTAGTGAAACCCACTTACTTTCAGTTCTTTCCTGCATTTCTCCAGCACAACAAGTCCTCCAAATTAAATGACAAAATACGTCAATGTCCTAGAGCGACACACACAAGCGTTTTCTGATCTGGCGGCCTTATCGGCGGAACAATACTGTTTGTCTGAGCCTTCCTAAACTGTTACAAATCACTGTTGAAAAATAAATCCATTGTATGATGTGTCAACGCTGTGGTTAAGGTTTGGTTAGGTTTAGGCACAAAAATGACTTGGTTAAGCAAGGGCTCAACAGTAACAGTTGCCAGGTTGCCATTGGCAACCATTTTGAGAAAATGGCAACCAATTCTTGGCCTTTCTAACATATTAATAATAGGGACAGTGAACAGCAAAACATGCTACCCGGAATAAATTTATTTTTAGTGTTTTTTAAATATTTACAGTCAGAACCGAAACCAGACAGCATTTCACGTACGTTTACTTGCCTGCACACTGGCATCTGTTTTAGAGACAATGGCGAAGCAAATTAATGATTGCAGGATGAAAAGTTTGACTAACCTTTCAACATCACAAACAAACGCGCAAACTGATTCAACTGACAAAGAACCAGATGAACCTCAAGGAAAAACAAAAAGGACATTTGTGAAGTCTTGGGAGGCGAAGTATCCCGGCATCTTTGAGCTGGACGGAAAATTATACTGCAAAGCTTTTACTCTTTCATGTCACATTTTCATTATTTAGCTGACGTATAACTGCATAGTATCTTAACTACTCAAAATATAAGGTAACTAAAACTGGCAACCAAAAGCTGATGCTTGGTTGCCATTTTTAAAAGTTAGTGTTGAGCCCTGGATTACATTTAGGGAAAGGTGGTTTGGGTTAGAATACTTACTTTGTTAAGGTTAGGGTAATATCATAGCAGACTTTGTCACCCTATACTTACTTACTTCCTCCTTTGCTCCCATCATAATTAATACCACTGTAGTTTGCCAGGGGTTCTGTGTTTTCAGATTCATTCATTTAAATTATCATGATATAATTTTTTTTTTTTTTTTTTACAAAAGGCTTTATAGAATATTATTTAAATATTTAAATCTATAATAGTTCATAGATTACATTCTAATCTAACAAATCTATAACTCTTAGAATCTGTAAATATTTTTAATACAGGTCTAATATCTTAATAACACATTTCTCATGTGTTGTTCTTTCACATATAGAAGTGTAACAAATAGGCTACAGTACGTCAAATTATTTCAAGGGACATACTTGAGGGGGTCCCCGCCGGTATATTCTCTATCTAGTAAGAGGTCTGTGGATGAAAAAAGATTGAGAACCTCTAATCTAAGTTACTTTATATTGTGAAGTGCGTTTCCTCATCTGCTGAGAGACGAAAAAGCTGTGCAGTGCATTTTCAACGCTGGTCTTGTTTTTGAAGAGTACAACCCCTGCGTTCGTCGAGGTTAGTCAAACATTTAGTGCTGCGATAGCACTGCAGTGTGCGGAGCTCCAACGTGCACCGTTCAACATCAGCGCTGCTAATTCAAGTGAATAATTCTGCCACGTCTGGCTATGAAAATGATCCTTCAAGCATAAGCAATCATTCTTCATAAGAGATGTGGTCTCCAGTTGTTTGACCATTATCGTGATGCACGTTTAGGAGAGATACAGCTGTCAAGAGGCCATATGGAGAAGCTAAGTTCAGTACTGGGTCAACCCAGAAACAACTCATGGTAAACTGACAGCGCTGTCGTCAATAGGTGCATTTCAGAGACACATTAGAGAGAATCATTAGGGAGTCACGGTGAATGCCATATTAGGAACTCTAGTATTTAAAACACATTGCAGTGCTGATGTCGTTGTTATTGTTCTTGTAGATCCACAGTGTCACCTTGGGTAGGAAGACAATAAAATACATTGACTAGACCTGCCAGTTAAATCACAAATTAGTTAGAATTTATGAAATAAGACTGTAAGTAATTGTCTGTCTCTTGTGAATGATTTTTGTCTAAAAAAAACCTGTTCCTCCCTCTTGAATTGCAGACTGTGGAGCCCAGAAACTAACACTTCCACATATTGTAGAGTGTTAATGAATGCCCAGCTGTCCCATGTGTTTGCAGTTTGAATTACAGGAAATGGGGCCAGCTCTCTTTTCAATTGGGCTGTGCTTTGGTTTTGATCGTTGAATAGGCAAACATAAATTGAAACGGTCAATGATGGTCATTGTTGAACTACTTGAACAGCAGCTATGAGAGCGTTGAGGTAATGAGTGGTAACACAGTCTGCTCTTGATTATTCAGACACAATGGGCGTTAAGGCAACACACTTTTGTAGCAGGATTGTGTTTTTATTCCTTATGCATAGCAGCCTCTCTGGTAAAAGTAGTATGAATATGAGATTTCGCACTACAATACGTGCTTATATGCACAAAACTTCGATTACAGTATGTTGCATTGCTGTGTAGATTTATTCATTTGAGCCACCAAGCCTGTGAACACCTTTATTTACACATTTCCGTTTTACGGTCAACATATGTCGCCACTATCACAATGAAACAAGGGGTTTGAAGATAACCAGAAAGCAATCAACATTTGGCGGCAGTTGTCAACCAGCGAATGATTTATGTCCGTTCGCAGCTCCGGTTTGCCTCTCCTCCTGCCAGTCAGCGGCTGGCGTGTTGTTGTGAAGCAGAGGTGCTGCTCGCGGTTTGATTGGAGTGGCGTGGAGCTGCGGCACATGAAAAAAGAGCCAGTGTCACCTTGTCACTCTCGGGCACGCTGCCAAACTGCTGGCGGGGGGTTGGAGCGGGCATGTTGCCGAGGAGGGGTGTGCGTTGAGCACTGTGGTGATGAATCATTGTGCCGCTCCGCTCTCCCCCCTAACCCCTCCTCTCCCCCAGTCTGTCCCGCACCCCACCCTCCACCTCACCCCATCACTAACACTGTAATTATCCGCCTGTGGAGGGTGGGACATCTGCAATAACACTTTGAGTTTGATCATTTGTGTGTGTGTGTGTGTGTGTGTGTGTGTGTGTGTGTGTGTGTGTGTGTGTGTGTGTGTGTGTGTGTGTGTGTGTGTGTTTGTGTGCGTGTGCGTGTGTGTGTGCTGAAGATGAGGGATGGTGACTCACTGAGAAAAGGAGAACGGTGTTGGAGAGAGTAATTTAGGGTTGAATTGGTAATCCTGTTGTCTGAGCGAGCTAGCAGCTCCATCCTCTTTATTATTGAGTCATTTTCATAAGCAATTCTCAACCCTCGCTTGTCAGAAAGTTGAGCTATTCTTGCATTTTGTCACGACGTTCGGTCAGAGGACCTGTGCGGTTGATCTCAAGCTCTCCATCGACCCGAAGCTCTGCCCCGCAGAGGCCCACTCCCACTCCTCAACCCGGGCTGCACTCCCTCGAGATCCTGCAGCTGATGTTCGGCACATCTGATCAGAGACTCGGGGTTGAGTGTGAAGTCACCCATAGATCAAGCCCTGCGCGGAAATAGATGCTCCCATGGCAGCAGCTCTGTGGTGGAGAGGAGAGGATGGTGGAGGTGTAGGTGGAGGTGACCCTGAGGGGCTCGGGGTGTTGTTGGCGACACACGTGCTCAGTTGCAGCGTTGGCCGCTGGCGATCGGGAGTGATAGCGATGGTTTCTGATGGTCGATCATCCAGCAGCTCTGGACTTATACTCGCTGGTTCACTGATGGAGCGCCGCTTTTTCTATGAAACAACACCACTGATTTATGAAGTAGATTAACTGTAGACAACAAGAAAAATGCATATTTGCCATTTAATGGCTGGATTATGTAAATATATACATAAATATATTGAAAGATCTTGCAGGTTCTCAATTTTAATTGTTGTATATTTTCTGCCAGATGTTAGTTGATGAATGTATCATCACATTGTTACATTACAGATAAAATACAGATAAACAAGAAGGATGTTACTGGAATTATACGGTTGATACTCTTTAGTGCTGAAATTATTAGTCAGAACAGACAGGCATAATCGTCATTTATTAAGAAAAAATGACAAACATTAACTGGTTCCAGCTTCTCAAATGTGAGGATTTTCTGCTTTTCTCTGTTTTATACCATTGAAGACTGAATATTTTGGAGTTTTGGACTAACATAGCTTTGGGCTCTGAGAAATCTGTGATGGGCATTTTTCCTCAGTTTATAGACTGAATGAATAATCTATTAATAAAATAATAAAACAATAATAAAGATTAAAAAAAAAAGTCGTAGCCCCAATAATCCTGTCGTTCTTATTTAAACAAGTGTCTGCTGTGTAGAGGTGTAAGACAATATCGATACACTTATGTTTTGTGATACACTATTGATTTTTAATTAAGAGTTAACAAACAATATACAGTCTGTATATACAGTATATATTTAACACTGTCTATATCCTACAAACACTTTTATTTATACTTTTTTTGTACAGATATTTGCAAATGTTAATTCAGATTGCACAAAAAGTAGTGCTACGCTATTGGATGTTACAGGGACTGTGATAAATGCAGATCCTACTGTTCTGATTGCATAAAAAAAAAAACTTTTTTATAGATTTTCTGCATATGGTGCTGTCATAGTATAAAGAACAGACTATGACAGCTTTCCTAAAATTAGATTTAAAAATATATCTCCTTGCTTACAGTATCACAATATATTGAATGGTAACCTCTGTATCAAGATATATCGCCAGATTCTTGCCAACACACAGGCCTACTGCTGTGCAATTGGAATTAAAACAAAAGTCTCCCACAGCCGAGCAGTCTGTCGTTGGGTTTGACCCTCTATTGATATGAAATGCTGTTTCACTTCCTCTTTGCTTTATTTCTCTGTTATCTGCTATAATCAACAACCAACACATATTCTGCAACTCTATCTTTCTTTTGTTTGTATGTGGGAAACAATATGTGGGACTGAAACTTTCAAGGCTCTTTCTTCTCGTGGTCGAGCTTCAGCAAGGTCACTGAACTGCAGCGCTAATTATCACCTGAGGGTGCTGGCTCTACTCCGGAGACTGGGAAACCCCCCCCCCACCCAGCCACCCACCCACCCAGCCTGTGCATTTAGGACCTGGGGCGAGTGGCGTGTGTGTTGGCGTGTGTGCCGGCCGCATGTACGTGTTTGCTTACATTACGGTTGTTCATGAGAAATGCATGTTCATCAGTATGTGTGTGTGTATGTGGTTGTGAATGATCCCTCGTGGATCGTCACGGTGCTGAGGTCTACTTAAGCGCTTCGTAAGACAGCTGCGCTATCCGTCTTGTCTCGGTGGATTCCCCCCCTGATTTCTGTGAAATGAGACAATATGAGGGACCAGCCGACATCTCATTTGAAGACTAATTAGGTTATTCGGAGGGCGGGCGAGGGCGTGCATTGCATTAATGGTTTAATTTGTGCTCTTTGAGATGATGAATATTGAGTCACATTTATTGTGCACGGCTGAGTGAAAATACATAGTGTTATTGTGTGTGTAGGGTAAATGTTCCATTCAGGTCCTGGCGTAGGCAATCTGCATATCTCAGCTTTAAAATTCTCACAGTATAATTGGTGGGATAGACCGTATATTACACTGCACCATGTTTGCTGACACACAGTCATTTCTCAGATTTCTCAAAGACGAAAGAAAAAACTGTGAAACGCGTTCAGACAGCAGAGGCAGAAACATCTGTGAAGTCAGGAGTGTGAAGATCTGTCTCTTTGTCTCTCCTCTCTAACCCCCTCTCATGCACAAGGTTAAGAGAAGGTTATAAATTTAAGGAAGCTGTAATGTGATGGCTGACTTGAAATTTGGGACGTGCCGGGTGAAGTTTTTTTCCCAGTTAATGCGCGGGGCGTTAAATGAGCAGCCACATGAGGGGAGATGACACTCCATGCGATACGTGTTATCCCCGCTCAGCTTGTCCCTTTACCGCTGACTTTCTCATCTCTAGAGGAGCAGCGCAAGAGGGGGCTTGACTCGTGTGTCAACATATAGAGAAAGATGGAGAGAGCATGAAGCAGAGAGAGAGAGAGAGAGAGACGTGGCGCTAGAGAGAAACCCCTGAAGGGGCAGAAGGGTAGCGGGAGAGACGGCAGATCCTTCACATGACCTCCGTGTACATCCGACGGTGCTACCTGGAGCACAAACATTGGCATTGCGTCCAGAGGATATGGAAATTCACTCATGTCAGACGTTATCATTCATGGCAGCTCATGGATTCGATCTTTCTAGTCAGCCGAGGTGGTCTACTCATCCATGAGCACCCCGTGGAGAAGCAGAAAAGCCTGAAATAAAGACCAAAAAAGTGGGGGAATAAAGAAAGAAGAGAGGGAGCCAGACAGTGATAGCTTCATCTTATAACCTTCTCTGTTAAGCCATCAGTCTTTCTGACCCTTGTAATTAGCACACAAAGCACAGGGATGGAAAGAGCTAGCTTCAATTGGTCCCTGTGAGACTCTGGTCTCAGCCTACAAATAAGATATTGCCGCATAGACAGTATTTTACAGAAAGCAGAGAATAGATTGGTCTCCTGGCAGACACAGCAAATATTTCATCCAGGGTATGTCTGCGGCTTAGAGCCTTGTTGGTATTAGTACGCCTAAAAGTTATTGGGAGCTTACAGTCCACATGGGAATACTTTCACAATATCAATTACTTCAAACACACACGGGCACTCGGAGGGATTCACACACACACATTCACCACAAGACAGAGGGAAAAAAAAACCAGAGGAAACAGGTTGGCGGTTGTTAGGGAAATGACACCAGATTCTTGTTTTTTCTAATTGGCTAAATCGTAGCTGTTCTATTAATGTGGGAAATGAGCGTGATACTGCAGGGAGGCCTCTCGCTCCCCCCCCCCCCCCTGCAACTCCAAACACGACATCTTCCCTGGTGCCCCCCACCAGCAGCCCCAGGGCGCGGAGGCCAGTCGGGTGAAGTAATTGAATAACTAACAGCAGATCAGATATTTGGCTGACTCCAGCTCATTGGATAGACAGGAATGCTTAGACAGCGCTGCCTGCATGGCAGACTGGCAAACAGCGGACTGTTTGGAGGAAGCCGGAGCTGACGGTGGGTTCTACTTGTAGACTAAGCTACAGCACAGATAGCATAAGAGCAGCGGATAAGGCATGAGGCGGCGTAATCTCGCAAGGGGCCGATTTACCACCATTTCTGAGTTCTTCTTATCGTGTAGCTTAACGACTTTAATGACTTGTAGAAAAATTCTGAAAGCAGTTAAAAGGCTTCAAGAAGAATCAAAGAAAAAGCTTTTCGAGGTCAGGGAGTATTTTTTTTTATGGGGGGGGTGGAGAGAGGAGAAGCGAAAGCCTGTTCAGTCTGGTTTGTGTGGAGTCCACTCAGGGCTGTGACTGCAGCACTGCACCCCGGCTCTTTGTCTTTGTTCCTGTGAAAAGGACAGGAAGTGTGTGGCAGTGTGGAGGAACTAGTTTACTTATTCATCAGGTTTTCAAGTTCTAGCGGACGCAAGGTTTCTCAGGGATGATAAATGGCATCCGAAGGCCCAGGTGGATGGGGAAGGGGAGGAGGTAAATAATGGAACAGCCTGACAAACAAAGGAGGCTCCATGATGCATTGTCTGAATGTGAATCAAAGCCACAGGTGTGTGTGTGTGTGTGTGTGTGTGTGTGTGTGTGTGTGTGTGTGTGTGTGTGTGTGTGTGTGTGTGTGTGTGTGTGTGTGTGTGTGTGTGTGTGTGTGTGTGTGTGTGTACGTGTGTACGTGTGCGTGTGCGTGTGCGTGTGTGTGTATTTGTGTGTGTGAGCAGGACTGATGGTTGATGGAACTTTCCTTGTCTCTCCATCGCTGCCAAACCCCTGCAGGAGCGTTTAGGTGGCTTTTGAAGTGAGCCCTGCAGCACCAGCTCTGTGAAGTGACTGCGTGGCTGAAGCCGGTGCATTTGGGCAAGGATAGAAAATAGAATAAATAAATATATAAAAGAAGGAACGTCCCCCCAGAGTGGAAATGTAACTCTAATGCAGCAGGAGGAGGTGGACAGGAAAGCTATTAAGGCTAAGCGAGGGCCTGGGGTCCACTCAAGTTTTACACTCCTACTCAGGGCTGCACCGTATGTATCCCTGATACACTCTCTCTCTCACACACACACACACGCACACACACGCACACACACACACACACACACGCACATGTCCTCTCAACCTCCTGTTCCAGCTCCGTTCCGTCTGAACTCTTTCTCAGCGCTGAGCTGAGCAGACTCAAGGAAACGGTTCATTTAAATGTACATAATTTGCTCTCGGAGGCTCACTCTTGGTCTCACTGTTCCCCTGTGGCGCCACAGAGAAACAGCCCTGGAGAGACTGACAGAGAGAGAAAAGATTTTATCCTGGAAGAATCCAGTGGCCTGGACAGAAACACAGGCTGGTAAAAGCCGGGCCGAGTGAGAGCGTCAGGTACGCTGGACATTTATCCCCTGGAGACTTTGATGCCAACACATGTTTTCATCTTGTCTCGCCACCAGATCCCTTATAGACCTTTTTAAATGTGTCAACATAAACATTGTAAATGGGCCCCTTTGTATTTCCTGTTTGTTAATGCAGGAGCTGACAGGAAGTGAACTTGGACCTAAACTGTTGCCCTAGCAACAGAATGGCAATGAAATGGTCTATAATATAGATCTTTTCATTGCCATTCTGTATTACCAATATTATTGGAATAGCCCAAACACAACACTGTACATTTACCACAGTAAAGTGTAAAGAAATTGGCAACTAATCATTTTTTTTTGCATCTAATATGTCGCTAGGTATTTTTAAATACCTTTTTATGACAAGTGGGGGCAATTCTGTGCTACAACAATTAGTCCATTAATCGATTAGTCGATTGAGAAATAATCAGCAACTATTTTGATAAGTGATTAATGATTTAAAGCTTCAGTGTGCAACAAGTTTTTGGCATCATTTGGCAAAAATTCCATAATAACCTTTCAGCATATTGTAATTCAAGTGTTCTGAGAGAAACCTAGACTTCTGCTCCTCCGCATGGCTCTGTTTTCAGGCATTAAAAAATACCGTGACTGGAGACTTTGACCAATCACAGGTCATTTCAGAGAGAGAGCGTTCCTATTGGCTTCGCTCCGGCTGGTGGGCGGTGCTTGGTATTTCTTCAACTGATCTCAACATGGCTGCCGGGTCACAAACTCTGTCATTTTGCAGATAAGCAGTACACTACAAGATGTTTCTGAAAACATTTGAGGGACGGCAGACTCCAGATTAGCTCTGTTTGGTTGTTTTCCTCCGGTCTGTAAAATCTTGCAGATGCCATTAGGAGCACCGGAGGACACATCCAAAAATGTCATATTCAGCATTCGGTTGTACTTAGCTCCACCCTCTCGTGTCACTTCTGGTTGCAAAAAAACAAGATGGCGACGGCCAAAATGCAGAACTCGAGGCTTCAAAACGACAGTCCACAAACTAATGGGTGCCGTCATGGTGACTACGTCCACGTCTTATATACAGTCTATGGATTTAAGTCATTTTTCAAGCAAATATGTCAAAACAAATTGCTGTTTTCAGCCTCTAAAATATGAAGATTTCCTGTTTTACTCTGCTATACGTCATTATAAATTGAGTATCTTTGGGTTTTGGACTTTTGGTTGGACAAAACGAGGCATCTGGGACGTGACTTTGGACTCTTGGAAACTGGGATTTTTCACAATTCTCTTATTACATTTTATAAACTGAATGATTAATCAAGAAAATAATCTGAAATCAATCGACAATCGTTAGTTGCAGCCTTACGATGCACAATCGGGAATTTGCACCTACGCACACATAATGCTATTAAAAAAAGGAAAAACCATTATGTAATACAGGTAACAAGGTGAAAAGAGGAAGACAGGAAAGAGGGGGATTGGAAGAGAGTGAGAAGCGATTTGGCCTTTGTCAAAGTCAACACTTGGCCTTTTGCGGATCAGGAGGTGATTGTGTTAACTAGTGTGTTGTCAGAGTGTGTGAGACGCACGCTGTGTCAGAATTACCGCCAGACGTCAGAATATCAGTCATCTGTTTGCTCGTCTCTGTGTGTGTGAGGGTTTTCATAACCTCTGGATTTATACAGGCTCAGTCTTTACACTAACGCTGACCCGTATTAGCCAGGGGAGTGGCGGAGCTTTGAGCATCTGTCTGCTCTCCAAGAACAAAGTAAACAAAGCAAACAAATCCTCATAATTGATTCCATTTGGGCTGAGTCAACTCATATCAGATAATGAGTAAACAACGAGAGGGATTTGAGGGATAAAAGACGTGCTTTTTGTACATCTTGTCAGCATGACTTTCTGTCATTGTGATGGGAGATAAAACATCCAACAATACAAGCAAAACTGTGGCCAAATGAACTTGAAATGAAGTTGACCATACTGCGAGTATATTTGTTGGACTTAAGACCCAAGGAAGTGAGGGGAAAAAATAAATGTGTTTGTAAGTGAAAAGGTTCAAAAGTTAATGTGCTGGTTCACTGCTCACAACTTTGCAAGGTACAGCTGAAATAAAACATAAAGCAGAAGAAAAGTATCCTCTAATGTGCTGTCAAACATTCAGACTTCTCTCCCCTGAGCAAAAAGAAATATATTGCCCACTCACCCTGTTTGGACTGGTGAGAGGGTGCTATTTAAAAAGAAAAAGTCAGTATGGTCAGTTTCCCATCGTTTTGTATCACTGCTCGTGTTCTTATAACAGACAGGAGCCTCTCTGCTCTGACCTGCTCTTCTTTGCTTCAAGAAAGCGAAGGAAACAAAAAAGTGTTAACGGCTGTCTGTCTGTCACCTCTTCAGGCTGCTTCACGTTAAACGTTTGGATACTTTTCATATGAAGCACCTAAAGGTAAATGTTGACTGAATCACAGAGCAGCAACCAACTAATTCCTTGATAGATACACACTAGTCTACATCTACATTTGATCTGTTTTAGATATTTCAATGAAGAAGTTAAAGTAAGGTACTTATTCCAGTTTGAACCACAAACCTTTTAAAGGGGACATGTTGTGCTCATTTCCAGGTTCACACTTGCATTTTGGGTTCCTACTAGAATATGTTTACACCCTTTAATGTTCAAAAACACATTCTTTTTCTCATACTGTCTGTCTGAATATACCTGTATTCAACCTCTGTCTTAGGGCGCTTTCACAAGCCGTAGTCTGTTTGGCTAGTCCGAATCAGAGTGCAATTGATACTTTTGGTTCGTTTTCTATTTAGTCTGGTTCGGTTTCACAGTGCACAAATTAATGCAGACCAAATGAAAAAAAATATTTGCTGATGACTTTTTGGTCTTGAGAGCTGCTACTTCTATGCAGGGAATCGCGGCCTTTGATATATTTATGTCAGTGTTTTCACTTTGACTCGGCACTGATCTACTCTGTACATGAATCTTCTCCTTCTCCTCCAGTTTATCTCAAATTATTTTATAAACGTCATTATATTTGTGGACTTTATTTATCATATTCTGTATGCTCTCTTAGGCTCAAGTCAGTCCTCTCTCACTCCTGATTACCTGTGTCCATCTAAATAAATGTCCACACAGGCAGCCTGCGTTATGGTTCACTTGGAAACGGTCTGAGACCACCTCTCGCAAGTGATCTTGGACCGGTTGTTTTGGTCTGCACCAGAGTACGAATATTGTGTTCACAACTGCCCAAACAAACAGCACCGGACTTCGATTAAAACAAACTAAATGTTGGCTCGTGAAAGCGCCCTAAAGCGCTCCGTTTTAGTGCCTGTCTCTTTAAGACCCCCTCCTGAAAAAGCCCAGTCTGCTCTGATTGACTTGTGAGAAAAATATGGTGCACCTTTGCAACGGTAGTTCTCAAGTCGTGGGTGGTATTTTCTAATGAGCCTGCATGTGACATAGGATGGGGAGCCAAATCTGAATGGCCTCTGATCTAGGCAGCCCACAAAAAAACTGACTGTGTTGTCTTATTTCACAATTTGTGGGTTGGTAGGCACTCCAGATACCCAAATGTATGTGCACAGGCAATGAAAAGTGAGTTTTTCATGACATTTCCCCTTTCTCATGCCATATCTTGAATATAAATATTCCTTGAATGAGGAGTGTATCTTCCTTAAGACAAAACAGGAGGCGAATAACTGCCCCATTACTTCTTCAATTAAAAGCCTTACATTTTGTGGCTGTTTACATTCTTTATTGCTAATGTTTGCAATTGGCTTGTGAAAGCTGCAGAACAAGGTTTGTCTTCGAAGTCCCCACTCTCTCAGGACTTACATGTATCTGAACAATTAAAGAGAAAATAAGTTACAGATTGGGGCTTCGATAGTGTTATCACTTAAAGTTTATAGAAACAAAGAGGACGCAGCAAAAGCAATAACCTTTTCTACCTATGCGGATATGTTTGTGTCCAGGGACGTACAGTATATTACTGTAAAAGGCGCTCGGCCAATTAATGAAGATTCATTACCCCTGTTTGCAGCTTTAGGGCCCCACATCTGAGAAACATGCGGCTGTTCTCTCTGTAAAGATGATACATGATAATAGTAATCTGGAGATGATTGAACCAAGCTCTCTTTATCATTAGTGGAAGTAAAATGTAAAAGTTCACACATCGGGGTTGTAGAGCATACAGTGGTTGAGAGGTCCACTCACAGGACTATCACATATAGACAGGTCACAGACACAGGGATAGCATACACACTCCACACAGAAAAGTCCCACTGCTCCCAGTAAAGAATAAAAATGTTTAAGAAGCCAGATGGTGTAGATGTGTAAATGTGTCTCACAGTTATAATTAAATCTGCAATAAGCAATGCGTAGTAAAAAAGCATCTCTGATGTTCACCCATCTATTATGACCTGATCGATGTTACTGTGACCAACAGTAGAGCTTCGGTTCTCTGCCCAAACCCGATTGGGCCCGACCCGACCCGACCCGCTGGTACTCCTGACTCCCGCCTCTCATTAATGAGGATGTATACATTTATATGTCTATATATATATAGGTTAGGTTCATGTGGTCGGGCTGGATTTTTTTGGGTAGCCCTGCACGCATTTACCATACATAAATATATATTTATATATGTAATATATTTACGGAAGAAAGAAAAGATAGCTGAGGGCTGTGATTGGTGTTGACAGTATTTTTATCTCGGGGTACAGCCGTCAAAGCTAACATTAGCGGCTAACGTAGTATTTTTACTCCCTACGGTAGGAATCTTACTTAACATGGATGAATACCTTGTGCAGTCCACATCGCAGGGAACTACTAGGCGATCGGAACGCACCCTATGATTTTATCTTACAGGTGTTTCTATATTTCAGGTCACTCAGCATGAGGTACTATAGATGGATCCAATGTAATTGAACCTAACTGCACCAGTTTCAACTTTGCTAGAGTGTCAAAAGTGCCACTTTGCTTGACCTTGGTTGGACAAACCAAGCTGCACTAAAAGGTTTTACATGTAACTGCGGCCTTAGGGTGGGCTCACTGTTGACTGATCAACAGGAAGGACCACAGAGACCCCGAATGTACCCTTAAATAGCTTTCACCTCCTTCCATCTGCCCACTTCCCTCAGGTTACTTTCTGAACAACTCTCGAATCCTCACCAACACCCTGGTTCTGAAATATGTTTCAGACCATTTGCTTAGTTTGGTGTTTCTGATTCATATATACTGGATGATCATGGTCACTAGCAGAGTCTAATTACGATATGTAGGAGTGTTATTGTCTTTGTTTTTCTGTCAAAACAGAGCCTTTTTTTATAGCACACATCCGTATATTTAGCTCAATTAGCTGTAGCAAATAAGCTGGCCTTTGGCTGAAGCACTCTAGTCCTTGCCAAACTTTGCCGGCTGTCATGGCAACGGGTGACACTCTGACATTTTCAGTCGGGTGCGTTTATCACCTCACACCCTCCCTGCTATGTACGCCTCTGACATTTTGGAAGGGATGTAGCTGGCACTGGATACAGAAGCAGCTCTGCTGCTGGCTTAAGAGCCTCTGTTGGTGTCTCTATGCGTTTGTTAATGAACAGGATTTATTATATGTTTGTTCGCTCATGTATGTAGATCAATGTTGACATGTGAGTTGTCCCCTCGGGAGCTGATATCTCACTTAAGCTGTTGCATCTTCACGCCAAGTGTTGAATTGAAAAAATAAAATCCAAACAAGTAGTTGTACCATGTAAGTTATCAATTATGGAAACATTATGAATTACTCAGTCGCGTTTGCATGATTCATCTTATCTCATATTGGATGCATGTGTGAAAAAAATATCTATTCTATTAATGTGTGTTCGTATGCGTGTATGCAGACCTTTTGCTTAAGCCTCCAGCCCAGTAATTGAAAATTGAATAGAACAGTGAAGTTGTTGGCTCATGGCTCATGGCCTAATTTGGCAGATGGCTCACTGAATCTCTCCGTGGAACCATTCCCTTAAGTGTGTGTGTGAGACTGTGTATTTCTGCTTGTGTAAGTCCTCAGGGACAAAGACTCCTCAAAGCGTCCTCTTAACGACTCAAGTTTACATCAGGATCAGCACTGGAAGTTGGAAGCCAGATACAGGTGAGGGGTAGTGTTTTTGGTTTATTTTTTTGCCTCCCCTGTGGTCTCCTTCACCTTGCAGGTGCTCATTATCTCGTCTGTTTATTTGAAAGGTTGTCTTATTCCCAGCCAATCTCCAGGTTAATGTATTCAGTTGAGGAGATGTCATTGGACATTAGTTGTTGCCTCTGCAAATGTACTAGTGTTCAGTGTCTGTGAATGCAGCCCATCTAGTCAGATTATCCCCAGTTAGAAAACAGTTCAACCATGTCCTCTTGTACAGGTGTGCTCTCGTATTTCTTATATTGTGAATTTGAGATTTAGACCTTGTGAGGTCAGAATTACGTTTAACCTCCGGTTCTGAAAAATTAAGTCAATGTTGAAGTTCCTTAAACTTGCATTCTTCCTAATATCCAGCAGGGGGGCAAAACGACGTCTGATTGTATAGAAGTCTATGAGAAAATGACCCAACTTCTCACTTGATTTATTACCTCAGTAAATATTGTAAACATGAGTTTATGGTCTCAATCGCCAGTTTCAAGTCTTCTTCAATACAGCATGATGTTCATTTAGTGAATTATGGTCCCATTTAGTGTCAAATAGACCATAAAGCAGGGTATGCTTTAGGGCGTGGCTACCTTGTGATTGACAGGTTGCTACCACGGCGTTGTCCGGTCTGGGAGTTGTCCGTGTTTTCGTCTCACAACTTTAACTCTTTCACAGTGTGTTTTCAGTTCATGTAAGTTAATTGTAACATTTTGGTCGCCTAAAAATATCATATTCAGCGTTCGGTTGTAGCTCCACCCTCGAGTGTCACTTCTGGTTCGAAAAACCAAGATAGCAACGGCCAAAAACCAAGATGGCGACTACGTTCACTTCTCATATACAGTCTATGGTTTAGGTTAAGGGTTCTGGTTATGTAATTGGTAGAGTTGTTCTGATACCGATACCAGTATCGGAAATGCGTCCGATACTGCCCCGAATTCGGGATCGGGTATCGGCATGTACGCCAGTCTATGCACCAATCTGATACCATAATTTATTAACCCAGAAAAAAATCAACTTGTTTAACCAGAAATCAAAAATGTATTTGTTCATGTTTTACAAAGGGTTTAACCTGAGCTTGGCCATACAACAAAGATAGGAATCATATCACATCCATACATGGTCAGTAGTAAACAGCTGTTAAATAATAACAATAAACGCAAGAATAAAGATAAAGATACCGCGAGTTCAGGTAACGGAATCGGTATCGGGAAGGAAAAAATTGTATCGGAACATCTAGTAATTGGGATATTTTTGATGTATTGCAACCTGGTTCTTAGTTTTGTCTTAATAGTCTTAGTCCATCATTTCTATGTTCTGAGATCTGGAACATCATGACAACATAGTCCTATGTACAGGGCAAGAAACATGAGGCATCAGATGATCAGACAGGTTGTGAACAAGCCAACTTTTCGGCCAGATTATCCAAACCACTTTATTTGGAGGGTCAAACCGAAAGTGAATGAAATGTGAGTGATAAATGGATGTTTACAACGGACATTTTGGGCAATAATTTCACCATTTCCCTTCGTTTTCACTTATAAATGGGGTTTGTCTAAAACATGGATGCTCATCTTGTTGTTCTTCATGTCGTCTCTTTTCCAGATCTCAGCAATTAACTTGTTGAGAGAGAAACAAAGAGAGAGAGAGAGAAAGAGAGAGGGCTGTGTGTAATCTGAACATATGGTATTAGAAAAGAGTAATGGAATTGTCGTTCCAAACCCCCAAACCCTCTTAAATTGGCACGTCTCCAGAGGTCCTTTCACGCCTCTAAATAACACTACAAACAATTCATTGTTAGAGCACAAAGGGAGGTGTGAGTTGCATGTATGCATGTGGCTCTGTGCGTGAGCGAATGTTTGTGCACATGCACTTGTGCAGACAGCTGCATGCCTTTCACTTCAGCCTGAAATGTATTTTCTATCTATTAGTTCATTTCTACTCATGTCGTGCGAGAGCTCACGTTTCTACGTGAATGTGTTGGCGGGCTCATCGCGGCTTCCTGCTCTTATCCGTGTCTTTATTTAGGCAAACTTGTGCTGTCGGGAGCAGGTTGTGTGTGAGCGTCTCCGAGCGCGCCTCGCAGCGAATGCTCCACACTGACACGTGTCTGTATGTGTTAATCACAGATGTCTATTTCTCCCCCTCTCTGGCCTCCTCCAGACCTCCCATGGCTCTCTCCCTGCCTCCCTGCCCGGAGCGAGCGCAACACAGGTGACACAAGGCGGCATGACTAGCATGCCACACATCCATCAGGCTGCGAGAAGCAGCAGGAGAGAGAGAGCCGAGCTAAATTTGGGGAGCTATTACTCAGTACGAGCAGACTGCTCAAAAGTTATGCAAGAATCTGGTGGCTTTTATATTTCATCAGAAGTTTGGCATGATTACGTGTTTCCTGGTTGCACCGTCTCCCTCAGACATCTTGGAGAGTGTCTGTGTATTATTCACAATATCTTAATTCGCCAGCTAAGGTGACTGCTTCTCTTACTTGTCAATATTTATTTTATCTGCATGCTAATGTCTGAAATACACCGTGTAATGGCCTATCCTGGCTGAGTGGGAGTAATGTGGAGGGTAATATCTCCTGTTTGACATCTGCCTTCTGCAATTCTGACCTTATCCACCTCGCCGCAGTGCCGCAGGCCCTGTAGCTCTGTCTGATGTCCGCTCACGCAAACACCACTGCACTCCGCACACACGCGCACACATACAGATTCGCTGCAATTAGAGTCATATGGTGTGAGCTTACTGCCTCCCACGATTCTAACCAATAAGGTCATTTTGTAGATGAAGAAAACAAATGCTTACATTTCTGCAAGTTGCCCATTTCGAATGCACTCCGCAACCCTGTCTTTTCCTTGAACCAAACATTACATTTAATCTGTTTTATACTGTATTCATTGTCCTCATCTCTCCTCATAGCTGTTGTTTCCTCAGAATCCTTTTATTTCCCATTTGTATGAGAAGTGAAATGTGAAGCAGGTGAAGTCGTGGATGTTGTTTTAGATGACGGAACAGAACTACAACGTTATCAAAATGATAGAACAATTGAGTCACCGCAGCACTTAGTACTGTATATAAAAAGCAAAACAGTATTTTTACATATTTGTGGTCCTCATTCTGCACAAACTTTGGCTGCTGTTTGCCTACAAAGATGTTTGTTTGTCTTGGCTACATAATTGAATACCATTAATGTAGCAGGCGCTGCCTCACAGCCAAGAAATGGTTTGATCTTTGTTTAAAGTGTGTCAGCTTTTTAGCCCTATTAGTAGTTTGTTCTTCTTTGGGGTGTGTGCAAAGCGCTAGGGAGGCAGCACTTTAAAAGGTCACTAATGCACTCAGCCTGCTGAAGGGAAAAAAAGGCATGTTGGATGTTTGTTTGTGCTTTTTTATCTCTCTTTACAGTGAGTTCTCTGGAGATGCGGCACTACAACATGTGAGGATAGCATGGTGTTTTCACTGTGAGGGAGGAGGAGATGGAGAATGAGAGAAACATTTACCGCATTGCATCCTGTCTGCTTCTGCCTGCAGCGTGTAAGGGCCAGCGCAGGCCGTGATCAGACATTTACAAAGAACAAAAGTACAAGGGGTTTAGAGCGCAAGACAGCAGTTGTGGCGAGTTAAAGTCAGAAAAAAGAAGGAGGGTCAGAGGTGTCTGAAGTTCTGCGAGTTAACTTTCGTTCCATTGTGGCGAGGAATATGTTGTTGCCGTGTTAAAGGAGTGTATACAAGGCAGCGGAGCGGCGAAGGTGGGGGTCACGGTGTCACACGGTCCGAGGGCGAGCCTGCAGATAAGAGCATGGGCGCTCAGCTCGGCCGCCTCCCCCCGGCGCAGGGAGTGACTGCAGAGTACACCTGGCCTGGCAGCTTCAGACCATCCAGGGACAACTGGGAAAGGCTTCCACCTCGGCCGCTACCCAAACTGACAAAGGGGATCATGTGCGAGTCGTAGGAGCAAACAGAGCAAGGTTGACAGTGTTAATGTGTGACCGCGTTATCATGCAGAGGTGTCTGTGTGTATATGTTTATGTGCGTGTGCGTATAGGAGAGGCTCCGGGGCGGCAGGAGGAGGCCGGTCTACTAACAGCTGTCTGCTTTTCTAACCTTTGTGTTTGTCACACCAGGTTAAAGGCAGGACACGGTAAGGAGAAAAGAAAATAGGTGAAAAAAGGAAGTGAGAGGGAAAAGGTCAGGCTTGAACATAGAAAGAAAATGATGGTGCTACATGTGGAGTGCATGCAATTATAAAGTTATCACTGTAGATGGAAAGTAAGTAAGTAATATAAGTAGGTGCTGGCAATCTGATGTGTGAATTAATTTTTATTCATTTATTAATTTTTTCATTATTATGTTTTTATTCATTATATTTATTATATTATGTATTTATTTACAGTTACTATCTGTCATTATATGTAGATATTGTGATTGTTGTAGTCATTTTTGTTAAGCAAACAATAGAAAGCATGATTCGAAAAAAAAAGAAAGAAAAGAAACATATTTTAGCGTACTGTTTAGCTGGAAAATGAGAGAGTTTGTGACCCGGCCTCCTTGAAAATAGTCAAGCCAAAACCAACACCACCCACCGGCTGGTGCAAACTTTCTCATTTTACAGCTAAACAGTACACTACAAGATGTTTCTGAAATCATTTCAGGAGAGAAACAGCCATTGCAGTAACAGAATATTGATTCATATTTGATCAGCGCTGCCAAGTTCACGAGCTTAGCAGGCAGTGATTGACAGCTGCTGTAGAGACTCCTCGGCTCTGATTGGTTGTTTTTCTTTCCCACACGGGCATCTTTAACACAATGCTAAATAAAATTAAATATAACCATCAAAATCACATTAATCAACACCTTAATTTAATCAGCATAACAAATGAGAGACCAGGATTTAGAGGATTATTTCTCACACCTAACTTGATTTAACTATAAAAAACATAACAAGACATGCAGTGTGTTTAGTAAAATACTCTATATTGAGCAGTAAATTGAGATTTTAGACACTAAATCATCATCATTTTGCGTTATCAGTGACAGGTGTAGAGTTGATACACCTGGGCTTTTCTTTCATGAGGATATGCAGGTAAATAACACAGAAGTCACCACAGTCGCTCCTTTCTTGAGTGGTGAACAAGCAAACGTTCAACATCTGCCAGGTGCATTCACAGGAAAAACACTGAAAACACTGCCGATATGTTAAGGAGCTGTTTTAGAGAGATTTAGAGAGAATTTAGGCATGTCTAGCACGTATATGCAGTTTTTTAAACACAGGCGAAAATAAAATAGGCAATAGATTCGACAAGTATGCCTTTCTACTGTTTTTCTGGTGTGTCACGTTCGACGTCACACCGGAAAACAGGGTTAGTAAACAGTGAAAATGTTACGGTGGTTACTTCTTTTTTATATCTGTTACTTATTCAGTCTCTCTTTCAAACTGGTGATTGTTGGAACAGTGGAAAGACTAACAAAGACGGTTTTTGATGAGTTTTATTTTGTTTCTGTCTAGTTTGAATGAAGTGTGTTGTACGACGATCAGCGAGGTTAAATTACTGTTTCTGTCAATGGAGTCTGGTGGCTTTGAGGAGGGCCTATAACGGCTGTTTCTTTCCACACATAACTCGGTGAATTTAGGGTTTATTTCGACCAGACCAGAGTTGGTGATTGTTGGAACAGTGGAAAAGCTAACCGAGATGGTTTTGATGAGTTTTACTTTGACGAGTTTGAATAAAGTGTTGTTCGCTGATCAGGGAGGTAAAATGACTGTTGTCTGACTGGAGTCTAGTGGCTTTAGGGAGAGCATATTAATTGTATGTTTTATATGATAATAAATTATAATAGCTGTCTACATCCCTGTTGATTTTATTTATTATATATTCACTTCAATGTGCATCACATACAGTAGCGAATATTAGCGTGCAAATTAGCACCAAAGACAATAGCCAGATGTTAGTGGATGTTAGTGGGTTTTTTGTCTAGTGGGAAAAGGGCTATAGACTGCCGAAGGTTAAAGACAAGAGAAACAAATGGATCACCCTATCTTAGTGAAACAATTCTGTCCTTCCATCCATGTATGAGTGTAATTTTCTTTTTGGAATACCCTGGCCTTTGTCTTGAAGGCTTTTCAACTCTTCTGTGTCTATTTTTAGTGTCAGGAAAGTTGTTTCCTAGCCACAACGTCTACAGACCACTGACTGTTTCATGCAGATCATTATCCATTCTGGTGGCATGTGTTTTTCTTTTCCTCATTGCATCCATGGTGAGTTTGTTTTGCCACACAGTGGTGGCAAGGGGGGGGTTGTACTCCATGAAAAAGTAATGTCAACTCATAAACTTTGTGTAAGACTGGGTCAGCATTCAGGCCAATAGAGAGCTCCTCTCTACACATACAACATAGTTATGGTTTCTGGTTATTTTTGGCACACACACACTCTATTATTCTTTATTCTAAGAGCCTGAGCTGCGACAATGCGAGACCCACTTTTTCCATGTTGCTCCCTTTTTTTTCAAAGCGGATGCTTTTTTTCCTCAAAAGACGAAGATGAACAGGAAATCAATTTCCCTTTTGCCCCTTTACTTCTTTCACCATCTGTGTTTGCAAGAAGCGCTGACTGCTTCAAGTCCATTTGTGTTGAAGAGCAGCCACTTCCCACTGTGTGCCGGTTTGTGTAAAGCAGAGCATTTCAAACAGAATCTGACCTGGTGTCAAAACACTAAAATGCAGCTGATGGATGCTTCTTTTCAGCGATGGGTCATGTTTTTAGTAATAATGTCTTTAAAATGACTGTGGGAACGATTTACAGATGTTAGTGCCGTTACACAAGACGTTCTCATTCCCACCAGCGCGCATTAGCTTGTTATAATGCTAGAGGGAAATGGATAAGATGATACAGAGAGGGGTGACTGGCTCCCTTAAGAGCAGAGTAGTGCGGACCGACATAGCAGCCGGTGTCACATCCCATTCCTGCCAGATCTGAGGAATGTCCAGTCCTTGACACTTGTCCAATCCAGGCTATCTCAAGCTTTCTCCTCCAGCTTCACGCCGGCTAATCTCTCCAGACACCTCACACAGCTCCGACAGGGAATCACTCTACCCTGAAAACAATCCACCCCCCTCCCTCTCCTCCCCAAATCAGCAGCAGCCCCCCCTCTCCTTCTGTCTGTCTTCCTTATATTTCTCTTTACCCTATCCCTCCCTATCTATCCCTTCCCCATTACTTCTCTCTGTGGCCTACTCTTTTCTCTTGCGTCTCCATCTGTCTTTGTCAAACCATATTCCGCTCCTCTTCTATCTCGCTCAATCTTTCCTCCCCCCTGTCTTTTTCCTCCTCCGTCCACACTTCCTCGCTGGGTATATCATGCCTCTGTTGATGAGAATCTTTAAAAAGACGCCGTGATTGCCGATTGAGGAATAGCCCGCATTTCCTTGAGGACTCATCAGCATTCAAGAACGGCGTTTTACTCCGCCGGTGGATGTTGCTAAAGTTGGAGGGTCTTTATCTCTGAGCGCACCTTTACAGATGGAGAGAAGCTCCGCAGGATCACTTTAGGAGCATAAACACAGACGTCTTTCCCTCGACACCCATCTCCCTAAATATACTTTCGCTTTTGGAGAGGAAAGAGAGATGAGGGACTTGCACTGACAGGCCAATGTTAAAACTCTTAGTTTAAACAGAAGAAACACACTTCCAGTCATGTTGTTTGCACTGCAGTTAGTTAGTCTCACAGAGCAAAATGAGATCCCTCACAGATCATTTTCCCTAATTAGCGTATTTGGGATACAAGAACTCTCCCGAGACAAGTCACTCAAAAAATCCCATTTATTATTTAAATGTATTCAACAATTCCAAAAGATAAGATAGACAAACATGTCATAGATTTCATTTACAAGCTGTTTGTTCTTCTCATCATATCTACTGTATAGAGGCTCCCCACCCTACAGAGCACAATCTCATTGGCTGCTGAGGAAAATATCCGTCATTGGCTGTATAGCACAGAATAACTCTGGAAAAGAACGATGGCACGGCACATGCTAAAATGCAGACACTCACTGGTTTGCACAGACACACTCACACGTGCACACGTACACACAAACGTGCAGTCATGATTGACCCAAGTCACTCACCCAATCAATTTCATTCTCAAGCAAGCTGTCAGGCCGCCATGTTGAGTAAATATTACCATAATGCCTGTGTGTCAGTGAGAATGCAGCTAATGAATGGATGACATCCAGTGAAGCTCAGAGACACTGAAACAGAAAAAATCGCCCACTCACTGTTACTGTGCTTGAACGCCCCCTCCACCTCCCCACCATCTCACTCACTTCTCTCTCCATCCTTGTGACTTTCTCCCCCCTCGTCCTCTACTTCAGAAGCCACTTTTTTTTTTTACGGCGTAAGAAGGCTCGGAGGTCAGCACAGCAAAGAAGAAGAAACTCTTCAACTAGGTTACCTCTGAATCTGAAGATGTTTGCTTCAGCGCCCGGCTGGTGGTGCCGAGTAGAGCGTCTACATAAAACTAGAACATCGAGGAGACGATTTGAACTTTTAATCCGAACAGCAGCGGGACATCGTTGTGTGTATGTGCCAACAGTGTGAGGTGGTTCGTGGTAGGACTATATGAGATGTTTCGTTTTCAGAAGGTACAGTGCAGAATGTATTATTATTCTCCACATGAACATTATATAGTTACCTTGCTGTACCCAGCCATGAAGAAAAACACCCACTGCCATGAAATACTAGCAGTCGTAAAGATTTCTTTTCCAGCTGTTAGATGTCTGCGCTGCATCACAAATAACATCTCACAAATCCGTCCTCTCAGTCAAACAGGATATCTTCACAAGGGACAAATATATATATTTTTTTAAATCTCATCTGTGTAGAATATTATGCATGTCTACAAAATAAAAACACTCTAAGGTAAAATTGCACGGAACAACACTACGAGTTTCAGTCAATCGAGTCCACTGACGGCACAGCCGACTGTTGCCGCCGTGGAGAGAAGAGGTGAGGTCGTCCACTTTTGCAGGGTTTTCATTTTTGTTGTTGATATTTCTGTGCAATGGAGCAGGGCTGAAGAGGAGAGACACTGAAAAAGAGGAGCTTCTGACACATTGTGGTGAGGAGTGTAGAAAAAAACCAGCCCGCCTCCACCTCCACCCCACGTCCCACTCCTCCCTCTCGGCCCCCCTCAGTGTGTCCTCGGGAGCTTTGCATCCAGGCTCCGCTACAGAGCCTGGATGTCTTGGCTGATGAATACGAAGCAGAGGTGTCCGTGATGATGGAGAGAATTAGGAAAACTAGAAAGCATTCCAGCTTTTAACACACACTCGACCCCCCCACCCCCCAACTCTTTCGCTCAATCTCTTCCTGTCTCTCTGACTGTCTCTTGTGTCTGTCTGTTCTCAGTCTGCGTAGAGGATGAAGCCAGAGAAGGTGCTGTACTTGTTGTTGTTTCCTCCGTGGGCTTTGCCTCCGTCCAGTTTGATGTAAACCTCGTCCCCTGCGTCCAGATGGAGGATGACGCTGTTGGACGCGTAGTCATAGTTCTGGTCGGCGTCTTGGGCGATGGCGCTGGCACGAACCTGGAAGAACAGGGACAGACAAACATGTAGGAGAACGGGTAGGCTTGTTAGCTACAGTGCAAATTAGGACAGTAACTTATTTCATTTAGGAAAATCCCCAAATAAGTTTTGATTCTCTCATACTCCTCACACAGATAGATAGGTAATGTATTCACTGTTACCATTATTGTAAATCAGAACTTTTCATCATTTCCAGGTCCATACTTTTATTTTGGATTTCTACTAGAACAGGTTTACATGCTTTAATGTTTAAAAAAACACATTACTTTTCTCATACTGTCTGTCTGAATATACCTGTATTCACCCCCTTTCTAAAATGCTCCGTTTTAACGCCTGTCTCTTTAAAAAGCTCAGTCTGCTCTGATTGGCTTGCAAGATAAATATGGTGCAACTTTGCATAGGTAGTTCTCATGAGCCTGCATGTGACATAGGAAGGGGAGCCAAAATCTGAATGACATGTTGAATCACATGTTTTCTGATTTAGACAACCCACAAAAAACTGACTTGGTTGTCTTATATCACAGTTTGTGGGTTGGTAGGCACTCCAGATACCCTGGAGTATGAGCACAAGTACTGAGTTTTTCATTATATGTCCCCTTTAAAGCACTCGCATATCTCCACCAAGGTTGCACAATCCTCTACATTTGTTATTTTAATAATAGAAAATGTTGTTCATCAAGATCAAGATGTGCAGATACAGGAAATCATTCGATATGAGCGCCAGTTTTTATTGATTGATTCTTTTCTGCTCAAGAAAGTGCAGGAGTTTATGAGAAAATCGTGAACATACTCAAAAATGCCCTATTTCACAATGATAAAAACAAATCCTTTAGAAAATTCCTGTAGGTATGCCTGGATTCAGAGCTCCACCAACAACTAGTCTCCCTTCTTCCACGGCCTAAAGATCCCCACATTTGTATTGATATCTATTGATACGGTTATGAGATATTCTGCTAATTGGTGTTGCCATTGATAACATTCAGCCACTAGATGTCACATTCTCCCTCCCCCGTTCCACTGCATTCAACAAACGGTTGCCAGTTCATGGCACAACCTGTTGTGGTCGAGTGGAATGACTAAGACAGACAGACAGTCATGTCAAGTGATGAATCTTTCATGGTAGAGAAGTCATTTTGCAGCATGTAGCTTTACATTAGCTATAGATTTAAGTTACTTTGTGGGGTGGTGTTTCAAGATTCATGTAACGTAGTCTATGGTAATCTGACGATATGGCTATTTAGTTTTAGGCAACATTTAGCTTGTCATCTAAGTAAGGGATAATGCACAGCGAGCCGGTCATTGTTGAGAAATAAACCCCGACAGGACTCGCGGTCCACCCCTCTGCTTCACTTCGGGGTGCCACATCACCCTGAAGAGGTTTATTTCACAACAATGACCCGCTCGCTGTACATTATCCCGCTTATTACACGGCTTCTTACTTAAGAAATCAATAATTTCACACAAAAATGGTCCGCCAGAGTCCGACCTCAGAACTGCGTCCATAGCAACGGTCTGTTATACATAGCAACGGTCTGCTATAAAGAAATAACAGACCGTAGAACGTTGTGATTTACCGATTAGAATCGAGTATTCAACACAGCCGTGTAATAAGCAGCGGTGTAGTGCAACTGGACTGGAGGCAAACTTCAGTATTGGTAATTATTCACGTATTCTGCAACCTGATGGAGACACCGGTGTCAGTGCGGCCAGGCGTGGCAGAGGCAGCCTCCTTTTGTCACTGAGCACTTGGAATTGGTACCGGAGTGAAGCCGGACGCTTACCGTCAAACTCAGCCATTTATCCGTTTTTTCCAAACTAACTATCAACTTGATCTTTAGTACGTGATACCAACGTCGTTTTACTATTGGCTCACAAGCCTTGTTAGAAGTGGGAACCAAACGTCAGATATCTTCCACAGATATAAACAAAACATTAATTTTGAACCCGCCAAAATTCGTAAAATGATTAATGCACAATTATAACAATTTTCTTTTTAATTTTTAGGAAAAAGCAACCCTTTTATTCGGCATCTTTCTAAAAGCTATGTGGATGTATTATCTTTTTTTTTTATTATTCGTCTACATAAAAATGTTATCAAGCAAACCAACAAATAAGACCCAAATGGTTAAAAAAAACAAAACAGAAAACATAATTTCTTCTGAGTAATGTCAGTAAAGAAGAGGCAAACAGACAAATCACTGCTGCTGCACGACCAGAGAGAAACATTTGTTGCACAGAGGGAAAATATACCATCTACCAAAATAAAAAAAAACTTAGTTTTCAGTATATTTTTTGAAATACAAAATGTCACAAAGTTTTTCATTTTGGAATTAAATGAATTACTGGACACAACAATAGCACAAATAGTGCTTCATATTGATATTAAAGCCACAGGAGCAACCAGAGGGTCAGTCAAACCTCAGGCCTTTCTGTCAAGCAGATTTATGGGTTCAATCAGGCCAGCGGTCTTCCACAGAAGACCTAACACCTAACCTTGGAACAAAAGGTCCACAGAAAGAGAAAGTCTCAGAAACTCAACAACAAGGCTGGCTCTGTGGGCTTCTCAATGTGTTGGAAATATTACTGAGAAATATAATAAAAGAAACACGAAGGACGCCCACTGAATGTAAGCAGAAATATTTCATAACGCACAGAGAGGAGTGGCAAATGATATTTGAAATTAGTTTGCATATCATACAGGATATTTTTTATCTTTATATTTGCCTTTGTCTGAGTGTGTGTGTGCGTGTGCATGTGCGTGTGTGTCCTGTCTGTCTGGCTATAGGACATTTGGAGCGGTTTCTAAATAACCTGTCCTGGCTAATTAAGACCTCCACCACAAACATGCTCTCTCTCTCTGGGGAGGAAGGAGCTGCGATGCCAAATGGGCGCTGAAACAATAGCTGTGCTTTCAAGCGCGAGTGTGTGGATATGTGTGTGTGTGTGTGTGTGTGTGACAGAGAGACTAATTGTACATGTCATCAACAGGAATGTCTATTACAAAATGCTGTCAAGTTGCAATTTTTAAGAACATTTTGTAGCCTTCTCTTTGCCGAATACAAATAAAATTTAAGGAGGGTGAGCAGAAAGTTAAAAACCAGCAGTGACATACAATGAAGGTCATAGACTGGATGTTGCCAGCATAGAGTGTGCGCCTTTGTCTGCTGGGGCCTCATTAAATACGATCCTCCACAACAGTCAGTAAACGTAAACCTTATTCTGTAAAGTGTTTAGTATTTGGACAGACACAAGGAATACTGAGAATGATCAATATAGATGCAGCAGAGATATCATCTTTTTATATTCCGTGCATTCTTCTTTCTTGTCAAAACCTGGCGCCTACATTACCCACAATGCAACTCAACCTCAGGAGCAAGCTACAGAGGTCCTTCTCTCAACTGACATCACGTATCATCTTGATCTCAGTCCAACTTAGCATGTGCTAAGAGCAGAGGGCAACCTCCGGATCTAAAAAGTGAAGCCAATGCTGAAGTGCCTTAAACTTGCATTCTTTCTAATAGCCAGCAGGGGGCGACTCCTCTGGTTGCAGAAAGAGGTCAGATTGTATAGAAGTCTATGAGAAAATGAGCCTATTTCTCACTTGATTTATTACCTCAGTAAACATTGTAAACATGAGTTTATGGTCTCAATCGCTGATTTCAAGTCTTCTTCAATACAGCATGATGTTCATTTAGTAAATTATGGTCCCATTTAGAGTCAAATAGACCATAAAGCAGGGTATGCTTTAGGGCGTGGCTACCTTGTGATTGACAGGTCGCTACCACGGCGTTGTCCGGACTGAGAGTTGTCCTTGTTTTTGTCTTTCAACTTTAACCCTTTCACAGTGTGTTTTCAGTTCATGAAAGTTAATTGTAACTTTTTGATCACCTAAAAAAATTTCTTATTCAGCGTTCTGTTGTACTTAGCTCCACCCTCCGTGTCATTTCTGGTTGCAAAAAAACAAAATGGCGACCGCCAAAATGCCAAACTCAAGGCTTCAAAACGGCAGTACACAAATCAATGTGTGACATCACGGTGACTATGTCCACTTCTTATACATTCTATAATTAAGAGACTAGAAGACCAGACTGAAGGCAAAACGCCCCCAAAACAAGGAAGAAGTATATCTGAGTATCTCCACGTCTGTGGGTCTACATGGGTCCTGAACTGCTGATAGTAACTGACTGCAAAGGTTCAGAACTAAACATTTACATTCATGTTAATCTGCCATGTAACTTTGGTTATAATTCCTAAACTGTCCACCAAATATAGATGCTAAATTATAACTTAAAGTTGGTACTTTAACCTAATTGGCAGTGTTTTAGAGCAAAACAAGCAAAAATGTGCCACTTTCCAAATGCTATGCAGTATCTCAGTGCTATTAAACATTTACTAACAAGGAGCACTGCATCAGTCGTAACTTAAATACAATCGAACAAAAAGATCATTATTTTCTCTCGAGATGAAAAACAAAAGCACTGTACATCCTTTAAAGTATCCATTGGTTGAATAAGCCAATTAGTCACTTAGTCCGGTCAGTAAGGTTGAATCAAAATCAATAGTTTACGTGCTTTTGAAGTATTTTCTTGTGGCTCATTATCGGGTCTTCCTTGGCTCGGTGTTTGTCCACACAGCTTTAAATCGTGGCTTTTCGAGCGGGGTGTCGACAAGCTGGCCCAACAGGCGGCATAGAGGATGCCCAATAATTAGTTGGCCTATTTAAGGAGTATGCACAACAGGCGTATTGACAAATGTGAGGAGAGGCCAGCTACTGACGGAGATCTCCTGCACAGAAAGCAGCACTGTTGCCAGACCTAACAGGGACAGGTTCTCCTGACATTTAGAGGTATTAAATTATATATTCAGTGATTTGAAGATTTATTTAAAGTATGCAGAGTTTGTTGAGTGGTGTTTTTTACTCTACACTTCCCAGATGTGACTCTTCAGTCAACCACTGTGTTTAGCCTTTTTCTAATGATTCTGTTAATGAAGTGTCATTAAGGATATTCTTATTATTATCTTTCCTGCCATAATAGCTGTCGCTGTCACTGCTAAACCCTCAGCTCAACCTCGATTGATTTTTAACAACCTGATGTTGGAAACATAAAAGTGTGCAGAGGTGTGCAAAGTCTTATTAAAATAGCAAATGTAACGCTTTCGGCTTTAATCACTGTGATAGACAAGAGAGAAACAGCAGATTATTCCTTACGTTTGTATATTTTTAAGCTGATGGTACAAGAGTTAAAAGTCTGTGATAGAAACCAGAACATAACCAGAAGCATGTAGAACTCTTAAGTGCTTTTCTCCTGAGCAACACAATGACAAACAGACAGAGTTACACTAGAGGCTAGATTGAGTCTTTTCTGTAAAAAGCATTTAAGTGGTATAAGGTGCCGTATCTGTGACATCTTATACTGAACCTGGCGAAACCAGGCTGCGTGATGTTGGTAACTTATTACCGAACATTTATTCATTTTAGGTGGGACAACATTTCTGCTAATATCCACACATAAATCAACATTGTGAGCGCTGCCACAGTGAGAAGAACACCGTGGTGGAAGAAGTACTCACAACTTTTACCGAAGTGAAAGTAGTAATACCACAGTGTAAAAATACTCTGTTACAAGTAAAAGTCCTGCATTCAAAATCATACTTGAGTAAAAGTACAAAAGTATTAGAATCAAAACGTACTTAAAGTATCAAAAGTGAAAGTACTTATTATGCAGAATGGCCCATTTCAGAATAATATATATTATATTATTGGATTATAATTATCGATGCATTACTGTATACATCGCATTAATATTGAAGCTGGTTATGGTGTGGTAAACTTTAAATACTTACCTGCTGAGCAGCTTAATCTACAATAATATATCATAATTTATAAGTAGATTAAGATTATTAATACAAAATATAAATATGTAAAGTAACTGCAGCTGTCAGCTAAATGTAGTGCAGTAAAACGTACAATATTTCCCTCTGAGATGTAGTGGAATAGAAGTATAAAGTAGCATAAAATGTAAATACTCTGTGACCTAAAAATTGTACTTAAGTACAGTACTTGAGTAAATGTACTTGTGTACATTACATTATACAACGATTTATAACCATTATTAACGCTGATTTTCAACATTAAATACAGCAGCATGGACGGCAAAATGGTTCTCAAAAGTTTCACCATCATAAAAATGTACAATTTTAATTACTTGAAGATAACCGCCTTCAAATCATTGTTAAGCTTTTAGTCGTAGGATAATATTTTGCAGGATTTCTGGTGAATGATTTTCAAAGAGGGAATTGTTTTCTGCGTTGCCTTCAGCCCACCGCATTGAGTGACGAAGCGGAGGGGAGCGAGGCCGACACTTCTTCGGCCGTTCTCAACAGACTTTTTGTCAGTGTTTTAAAATAAAAGCTCAGTTTTGTAAATGGAAGGTGAAATGAACAAAGAATGGGCTTTACAACACTTTTACAGTGAGCCAGGTGAATTTAAAAGAGCACAACATTAAAGTAATCTTTGTTCAGAGCAGCAACGTTTCAGTCCTAATGACCTTCCTCAGACTTTATCTTTACCTTCTTTATGTTTCAGGAGGAGGTTTGGAGGGTGTCTCAAACTTTTCAACAACATGCCATCAACAGTGAAAGTCACGTTGTCATGAAATGTGCGAGTGCTGTAAAGGCTAATTTGAATAATTAAATTCTGCGGAGAGGTTTTAAGATGCAGGAGTAATATATGGAATATTGTACTTTTTTTATTGTTTATTCTCCTGATTAAATCCAGCACAGCTCATATCGATGTGCAAACAAAGCCTCCTGTTCTGATTCTGGGACGCCGGCGTCCAGAGCATATTAATATGATATGATGCGCCCCGAGCGTGCAAAGTCAACACCATCCTATTAGAGGGTTAGCGCCTTGGGTTGGCGAGGGAGCGGGTGATGACGGCTCAGGAGGATTTGTCAGTTGGGATTTTAATGAAACTTTATCAAAATATTTGCTCTCCAGGTGTTCACACGGGACCCGGGGAACCTCTGGCAATGTCACAGATGTGTAATACCTTTAAATTATTCTCTTCATTTGCTCTTGAAGGAATTTAAGTCGTCTTCATGTGCATGATTTATAAATATAACATTTTCCTTTAGCGGAGACGGAATGAGCAAAGCCCTGGTGAAAGCACACTTCCCTGAAATCCTTCCAGTTCTTCCACAATGATATTTTTGTCTTGTTTTGTTTCTTTGCTCTAATGGTTTTTTATCCCCTTCTGAGACTAACTGCCGCAGTCTAGGCCTCCTTCGTTTGCTTTCGATGATAAGCACGCATGAATAAAACCTCACTATTTTTGAAATAATGATCAGGGAGTTCCTATTGGAGCTTCTTTTTTTTCCTCTCTCCCTCTCTCTCCAGTGCACACAGGGAACTTAGGGATATGAGGTTCAAATGCAGGCTATGGCGGATGTATAGCGAGAGATGAGCAGGACAAACAGCCGACTGGCAGTGCGTGACCTTGACGCGGAATATGTAGAGGAACTTTGACAAGGCAAACAAAGCATGAGGCTGCAAGCGCCGGCTCCGGCGATGGCAAATGAGGTGTCAGGCGATGTTGTCTTCCTCGTGGTTGCTCGTGCGTGTTTGCATCCGTCATATCGTCAACGTGATGGCTTTGATTGAATAATATTCTGAGTGGAGACGCAGAAAATTCAAGGCCGGGCTTGGGCTTAAGAGATAATGCGTGCCGGGGAAAGTGAAATGTGGACTCTCTTAACTTGTGCACTGTATAACTGTGAATATGAACATCCCAGTTATGAATAATACAGGTGTTTAAGTGCACATTTTAAACTACGGACTGTCACCGCTCCACGATAAAATGGTGTGTCTTTTACAATCCGCCTCCACTGAAAAGGCGTTTTACATTATTTCCATCCAGCAGCTGTAGTGCGCTTCTCTTCTAAACCCTTATTAGAAAGCTGTTTATGAAAAGCTTGACAATTTCGAAGTTTTATCTGTTGTGTCTGGTGCAGGAGGAGCAGGCAACGTCCCACTGGGACATCTTACAAGAGGCTTTGTCACTGTGACAAGGACATGTCTCGCGGCTCCTCTGACAGGGATTTGTTGACTTGATGTTGAGCCTCCATTTTGGATCAACGAGTCTATTGGTCCTCTTTAAATCAAAGTGTACTGCCGCCTAATTGTGTTTGAACATTCCAGCCGTGAACTGCATGCTTAATGGCAGCTTAGATAGCTTGCCACCGCTATTGAGCGCGGTCCAACATTTGCCTGCACAAACACACACACACAGGGTGAAGGAAAGACATCCGCATGCATATTATGTGCGCACACGTACACACACACAATATGCAATTTTACTGAAATAATGAGAGCAGGAAACTACAAGAGAATTGTGGTGTCAGAAAGCGCCGGGTCTCCCATGTGTCACAGGTTTATTTGTTCGGAGGAACCTAAGTGAAAACATGATAAGAGGAATGAAATGGTAACAGGAGATTTGCCATCTGTCAGACGAGAGTAGGAAAAGGCTTCCTGAATTAATTTCACCAGCTGTTCTCTTTGTACCTGCTCAGCCTCCTTTGAAACAGAATGACTTTGCTGCACAAACCTCTCGCTGTTTATGAAATTGCTTACACTAATGCTAAAGGGGAGTCTGGTGTCGGGCGTTAGTTCATTAGTTTATCACATGCATCATTGATACGCGATCCAAACGCTGTAGAAACATACTTGCTAACCTTGAGACCTCAAAAATAGGCAGGATTTCAAAACCATAGCGCGGGGTCTAAGGGTTGTTCAGAGACTTTGTTTCCTGCATTCTGGTGACTTTTAAAGAATGAAAATAGCAAAATATTAAGTACTGTGCAACATCACTTCCATGGTAAAAAATGCTTACTTTTCTCTGGCAAGAAAACTGAATAATTCGCCCCTCTGGCATGAATTTGTGTGAATCTCTGGCATAAACTAATATTCATCATTTTTCATTCATTCGTTCATTTTTTCTCCCTGCTTGAGTATTTCTTTCTCTTAGTACTCTCCATTTCTCTCTCCGTCTCTCACTCACTGAAGGCCCATTCAGACACAACGTGACAACGGCACTACTGCGCTCTAAAACCCATTATCCCGAATGGCTTGCGCCATACCACGACAGCTTTTCGCTGCGGTGAGCAAAGCCCAACTTTGGGCGCTGCACGCTGTGATGTGTGGCGAGCGCAGCTCAAACCGCGTTGTGTCGTGAGCATCTCTTCCACCACAAAACGACAGTTGGTGTTTCTCTTTTGTGGTCCTTGTGGAAACAGTAGGGCTTATACACGCTGTACAGTGCCAGAAACAGGGTGGAAAAGGTAAAAAAGGGTGTGAATATTTGTCCAAAATCGGGAGAAATATGGGAGAATTGTGACCCCGGGAGAGGGCAATGAAAAACGTGAGTCTCCTGGGAAAATCGGAAGGGTTGACAAGTATGTGTAGAAACCTTCTAGAGGCCAGAATTGTAGCAGTGGTGACAAAGAGGATGAAATCAACACAGCTTCTCCTGCACTGAAAGAGGAAAACAGTGGCGGGGGAAAAGAGGCATCAACTTTGACCTGCAATCCAGCCACTCTTTTCTTCCTTTGTGTCTGACTCATCACGCTCAGTTAATTACTGAGATAACACAGCACTGTCTGCCTCTGTAGCCCCCAACACCAAAACCACAATCATCGCTCCCGGCATTGTCTGGAAAGAGACTTTTACAGCAAAATTTTCAACCTTTGTTCCCACTAAGCCTGTTTTTTTTTTTCCCGGTGTGCTTCCTAGTAACCCTGAGGCACCGAGATGTTCCCTTTTTTTTCTTAAATGGAAAAAAGACTCCTCTAAAATGAGAGCTTCTGTACAAGTGTTGGATGAGAGGCAGACTGCCAGCTTTGCTATGACATGCAATTTTCATACAGTAGCCGCCGATTCATCCTCTCTTACTGTTACCCATTTTCATTTTTAAGAGGAGGGGTGCAGAAGGTGTTAAACACATTGATTTATGTAGCAGACTGTGAGTCATTTGAAGCCATTGACTCGCTGCTGAAGAGGGAGAGGATAATTGTGGGTATCACTGAAGACTGAATTCGGGGGACGGCTAAATGTCAGGGGCGTGGGGAGAGATGTTTGCATAAGAGGGCTCGGGGCACTTGTCTATCTCCCGTATGGCCCTCATTATAATGAAGAAGTCCTGTGAGTCAACAGCATAGCCTCCTTGAGTCAGCCAGCCACGGGAGATGATCCACAGCCTATTTTAGACCGTATGTTTTTTGCGAATATACACGAGATATTATAGCTGTATTTCATGAGCTATAATCCGAGATGCCGGCGCGGGGAATGTGTGCACTAATGGCTCTAATGGCTCTCTATTGGAGGAGCTCAGTGTAAAATGTTCTAGAGGAACAGAATTATTACAGACAAGTGGTGGGCAGTTTTCGAGCTGAAGTTTTGAAACTTCACCAATAAAATGATAGATTTTCCTCCTCGTGCTCGCAGATGACAGCCCGGTGTCATCTTGACATTTCCAATCTGTGTGGTATTTCCTAACAACATGGGCCAATCTTCATTTGATAGCCCTCGCACCTAATTAGACCAGCTCTAATGTTCCACTCGGCAGAGTGTCAAATCCAATGTCCAATTACACAGCAGATCAAGGCCAAAGGTCCGCCTCCACTACCTCTCGGGCTGATTATAGAAGATATGCCACGGTATGCATCACGCAGAAAGAAATGGGTCTGTCAGAAGAAGGAGAGAGACACGCACGCACGCACACACACACACACGCATAGAGGGGATCAATACCGCAGGCGAAGAGGCCGAGGGACTGAGGGTGGCTCTCTCAAACCCTGTCTGTCTGTTTCAGACAGAGTCTCTCTGTTACACCGGGGCAGACACACAGAGGCCTCTCAGTGCCGGAGTCAGACCACGATGAAGAATAGCAGGTCTGAACATTACCAGAATGTTAAAATCAATCAAGTATTCCTGTATGAGCATCAAGATACTTCACAAAATCACATTTTTTCTTTAATTTTTAGACTGAAAAATACAATATCAATAGCCAGAATGTCTTTTTGTTATTCACACCTTCCTTTAGAGCTTCCAACCGAATCAAACAGAGCAGCCTCTCGTCCAGATGGCTCCGCTCCTGTGTTTAATGTCGGGATCGACACCACATGCTAAACACAATGCGTGGGTTTCACCTGGATGCACAGCAACAGGATAAACAGTCTCCTGTGCACCAGAGCTGAAGACCCCCCCCCCCCCCCCCCCCCTGGGGGAGGTGTCTACGAGGGGAATGGTGTGAGAGGGAAATGACACGCGACTGAACTGAATTTGAGCAACACTTTAAAGTAAAAAAAAAAAAATTCCCTTTGAAGCGAGCGCAAAAACAAAATCTAAGAAAAGGATGGCACGCTCTAACTCATTCTGTTATAGTGCAATGCATCACTTGAGAGCAATGAAGAATATTGATGGCGTTGTGTGTTAGCAAATCGATTCTGTGATACCGCAATCTGGATTCTGTTTTGCTGCTTTTTTTTTTTTAAAAGAAGTTTTCCTTTTTAAGATGAAAACTTTCTGCTCCTTTTTAGAGAAGTGAGCTCCTGCAGACCTGACATAGAGGAGAGATGGAGGGCAGTGCACAGTTGGGGTGGGTTGAGGCAGCGGGTTAGGAGGGAGGGGGGGGAGGGGGGGGGTGGAGATGAAGAAGAGGAGGGGGGGGCAAGCATGCGCGTACGTGTGTGTGTGTGTGTGTGTGTGTGAGGAGGAGACTGCGGCGGTAATTGCTAAGGAAGAGCCATGTGCACGAAGGACGTTGAAGCTTATTAAAGGAGGAGACAGAGTGATTATTCACTATGGTCCTCTTGAGAGACTGACGCTCAAGTCATTGCTTTTAATTAACTCTGAAACGGTTTTGCGGATTAATAACAATATTAAGAAGGGAATGGAGAGGAGAAGCGCAAACACGTTCTGGATCTGGTTCAAGCTTTTTAATTACAATTAAATCGACTCGATGGCACAATAGCACAATAACTCTGTCTTTTCTGTCCTCTTTTCTGCGTCCGTTCAACTTGTCTTCATTGTCTCTGCTGTGTCTCTCAGGATGCGTCCAAGACAGGTTAGAGCAAAGCATTGATTTACTGGAGAGAGTTTTTGGCACGCGAGTAAAAGAGCAGGCGACGAAGAAGCCAAAAGAGCGTGTGTGTGTGTGTGTAGGGAGAGAGGGGAACTTGGAAAGCGGATACTGTGCTGAAAATAGATTTCTTATTTGTTTGTTTACCAGGAAGCTCCACTTTTTGGGCTTGGAAAGTGTCAAAGTTGTGGGGGACAGTGTTGGGATTCTTGTGATGGAGTGGAAAGTAGAGAAGAATGGATGCTGATGTTTCGACACAGCTTGTGAGAATCCCTGGAGTGGGAGGAGCAAATGCTGGAGTGAAGCAGCACTGCAGGGCCTGGAAACCCGCTGCTTCACTAAAGCCAAAAGATGATAAAATACTAGTATTGTCTTCAATTCCCCGGCCTCCCCCGTCCCAGCTCGCAGCGTAGCTTTTTGCAGCCTTAATGAGCTGAGGAAAGCACCGGTGTGACTGTAGGAGCCTCGGTTTGACTCTCAGCACTTCATCAATGATGTAGCATAAAGTTGGCCCCAACATTTGTAACCATTCACAGTCATTTACACACACTGAGGCTCTGGGGCCTTCTCCATCAGCCCAACACGCAAACCTAATAAACAGCACAGCAAGAGGACAGCGTGTTTATGTACAAGCTATAGAGAAAGAGACGCCGTTACCACTTTATAAACATTACGCGGGTCTCTGGAGATGCACACTGTGTGCGTCTAACTTAAGTACCTCCACACCCTCCTCTTGGGAGCACAACGAAGCGGGAGCAGAAGGCGTTTTATAGGAACATATGTTCTTCTTCCCCCCATTATATATCAATGCTTTTACGCCCACCCATAAACATTACTGTTGAGTGAGACATTATATATAGAAGGCGATTGCTGTAACTCTCTTTTTCCTTGCTGGGCGTGAACTTGGCGAGGGTAAAGGAATTAACCTCTGGCTGCCTTAAGAGACTGCAGGTTCACCCTACAGAGCTGATGCCGGCTGTTATTTCATCTCCATGCTGCACATATGTACTTATAATGTAACAGATTTCAGCTTTTATAATCACTGACGTGATTTTTTTAATATTATCCACTCGGCAGAAACATTCAAAACTTAAGAAAATAAAAATGATTTCTAGTCAGCAGATGTGAAACAGATCAGAGAGGCTGCTGATGTGAAAAGACAGTTTGGAGGATCAGATTTGGTGTTTTTTAAACTTATATTTATTATTCATCTCATCTGTGTGTTTCTGACTGTAGAACAAGCTGATGACGGTGAATCAGAAACCCCAAATGTTCTTGAAATAGACTACAAGTGATACATTCCCCGAGCCCTGTGGTAAGTGTGATCTCACTTATTGTGTGCAGTAAGAAAAATGTCAGTCACCAGCAGCAGCAGAGCTCATGACATTACTGTGTTTCCATGTGTTCAGTTCACTTTGTGTGGCAAGAAAGAAAGTTCAGCTGAGCAGTTCAAATTAGAGCAATGCAAAGCCACTCCTTAACTTTAACTTTAACACAGAATTGAGGTATTGAAATGTGTTTTTGCATGTCACGGAAATTGTTTTTTGCAGGATCAAATGTGAAAGCTTTAAAATGAAAGGTTGCTTCTTTTTTTTTTCTTAACTTTAATACATTTCCCCTTTTTCATGTTTGTCATAATGCTGGCAACAAACTATATGAAAGAGACGCAGACTGAGTAAACAAAGCAAACAATATCTGCAGCAACTGCAGCGTAACATCCATCTTTTTTACTGTGTTTCGGAGCAACTTTGGAGATAAGAGATGTGACGGCTGATCGGAAGGCGCACATTAACCAACCTGAGAAGAGGAGCCCCTTGGGGGGGGGGGGCGCAAAATACAATTAGAGCCCCATTAAAACGATGCATCAGAGAAGCCGAGAATAGATCATGTATCAGACGTCCTAATGCATTTAACACCGCTGCGAAGACGGATGTGTGCAGCGGTGGACAGTCAGCACAATCCGGCGGGCTTCACACAGAGGTATATGGTCCGAATATTGTAAGCGAAATGTCTAATATCCCCCCCCCCGCCCCCCTCTTTACACCTCCAGCGCAGACAAGTCTAAAAGTTATAGGAGGAATTAAATAAAAGAAACGGGAAGTAATCGGGTCTACACATCGGCTTTTATAATAATAACAATTATTATAATTATAATAATTAAAGCTTAATTGGAAATGCAATAAAATCACTCATAAAATACACTTCAATGATCAAATGAAATGCCAGGCGACGCGTTAAACATCTCCACGACAGATTCTTTTTCATCATCATCATCATCGCTCTAAAACACCGTAAGTGCCAACACTCCGGCACAAGCTGCCACTAAATTCCTCCACATATTAATCCTAATTCAGAAAACGCCGGATCGGTTTCCAGTTTTTACTGCGTAAAGGCAAAAAGATCGGCGCTCACTGCCCGTTGAGCCCAAACTGTGACCGTCCTTTGGATCGCGGGACGCGGCAATGTCAGGACGCATCGTGCAGAGAAAGGGACGACGCGGGTTGCAAACCAGTCAACACATCTTTATCTCCAGGCGCGCCGGGTGCCACAGCTGTGCGCTCTGGGCTTTGGAGACGCAAGGCAGATGCGCACGCTCTGCCCCACAATGTCACTTTTTATTCACTGGCTTTTCTGGAAAAATCAGCTTGTACAATGTACAATGTGGATTTTGAAGAGAAAGCGCCACAGAGGAGGGAGAGTGAGAGACAGCATCAGGGGAGTCAGGTAACTCAGAAAAAAGTTTCAAAGCACTAACCTGGCCGTTCTTGCAGAGGTCTGCCCACATGCTGGTGCCGTCCCCTCCTCTCATCAGCACATGGTAGATGAAGAAGTATGTGCCCGGTATGCTGCAGATGAACTTGCCCGAAATGCCGTCGTAGTTGTTGCCCAGGTTGGTGACCACGTCGTCAAACTTGAGGATCTCGTAGCCTTCGTGGGGGTTCTTAAGCCCTGCGTAGAAGGCCACCCGAGGCACCGTGCTGTAGGTAGCCGTGCTGATAGCTCCGTTCCCCCCCAGACCCAAAATCCCAGTCCTTCCCTGATCCCCTCTATCGCCGGGAGGCCCCGCGGGTCCTGGTGGCCCCGGTTCCCCCGGTGGTCCGGGTGATCCGGGCTTGCCTGGCCTGCCAGGCTTCCCCTGTGGGCCCTGCAGTAAGGTGGAGGGTGGAAGCACGTTGCTGTGGTCGCTCAGCGCCTCCGCCTCAGCCTGGAGACCGGTGGAGCTGGTGCTGCTGGCCGGCGTGCCCTTGTTCAGGTAGGGGTCGCACACCATACGACAGGTGCCAAGCATCTCATAGTGGCTGGCGTCTGTACCCACAGAGCTGACGAGCACGGGGATGAGGACCACCAGCACCAGGACCAGCATAACCCCTACGGCAGCCGCCACCAGGGTCTTCCTCCCGATGCTGAGTCGGGGAAGGGGCTGCGCTGCCAGCGTGGGTCTTCCGGGGGCGGAAATGGTGACTGCTTGGTGTGGGGAGCCTGTCACCGTCGGAAGGGATCCCGAGACCCCGAGAAGAGTTGCAAGAGGACCGGCGAGTGTGTGAGGGTGAGACAGAGACCCACATACACTTGGTACTCCACACTGCTCCGCTCAGTCACACTAAAGTAGCCAACCAGTCACTCACACATACAAAAAGACCCATGGAAACCCGAGCATTCACAGGGAGACATTCAGCCTGTACTTACAAACACAATCTGACTTGTGAGAAGAAGCAAGAAGGATGCAGATCCCAGAGGAGTGGAGTGAGAGACGGAGGGAGCGAGACAGAGAGAGAGAGAAAGAGAGAGAGAGAAAGTGATGAGAGTGGGTGAGTGTGAGAGATACAGAGCAGCCACTGGATCTCTGTGTGTGTGCGTGTGTGTGTGTGTGTGTGTGTGTGTATGTGTGGTGAGTTTATGGTGGCGGATTCTCAGGCTTGGCTTTTTATACGGCAGTAGCAGCGGAGCCCCCTCCTCCCCTTCTCCTCCCCTCTGCGCCCCCATCGAGTGAGAGGTTGGTGTGGTTGCGTCCCCTTCTCTCTCTCCGGCTCACTCAGAGGAAGGACTCTCATCACACTGCATGTCTTTCTACCACTCTCCTGAAACCACCGAGAAACCAACACAACCCCCCTCTGACCATCCTGCTCCCCCTTTTTCATCCCTCTCTTTTCTTCTCCCCTCGCTCTCTCCCTCCTTCTCCCCACTTTTGATGCCGTTTCTCACTCCCTTGCTTTCTCCTCTCTCTCTTCAGCATCCAGACTCTAAAAATAAAGATGGAGCTGTGGAAAGACAATCTTTTTTTTTTTTCTTTTCCTGGAGGTGGGTTCTAGAGATTCATGCATATATATGCACAGACACAAGATAACACTTAATCTGCTATGCCAGGAAACGCTAGCAGCTTCTCAAATTAAAAAAAAAAAGGTGCTAATTACAAAAGTTAATGCCAAGAAATGAATTCATGAGCCAAAAGCTTGACCTGTGTAATAGAAATTAAAGATTGCACATGTAGAAGAACTATTTGAAAGTTTAGATCTTAGTGGCACATCACATAAGGTCACAAAGCAGCCAGTCTATCCTACCGCTAAGGACCACCGACACTGACACTCTTCTGCTGCTGTTTTATTCCCCTCTTTGTCTTTCCCCCATGTCAATAACCCTGTTTCTCCACCTGAATGCGCTAACACCGTTTCTTATTGGTGTCTTTTTTTAGGTATTGATTTCATGGTTTTTATCAAATCAAGGGTCCTGGTTGGGAGAAAAAAAATCTATATGCAGCAGTGATGTCATTTGTTTGACATTTTCATCCCTTAGAGTGATGAATGGTAAAGTAAGAGAGCAAATGACAAAGTGTGTAGATGGCTAACAAACATAGTCATCATGTGAAATACAGTATGTGTTGCGTATGCAGGTCAGTCTTCAGTGTTTTTTGGGCTCTTAATTCAGTTCAGAACACAAAATGGACAAATAAATCGAGAATATGGCTCGTCCGTGTCAATATGAGCTGCCGATTGGTAAAAAAAAAAGTGTTCATGTCAGCCTGACAGAGGCAATGGTAAAAACAGCAGGGGCGGATTTGCACTGATATCTCTGGCTTTGAATCACAGAACTGAAGCCAGTACAGCTGGTAGCTCAACACCACACACAATCCAGTGATGTGCAGTTCAAGGTCACAACGATCTAAATGATCAGTTTCAATATTCAGTCTGTTAAAATCATGTCTGAAAAGTGAGAGCTGCTGTTTGTTCATAGTAGATTTGAAATTTATTAGGAAAATCATATATTTTAGATGTGAATGCTTTGAAGGTGTAGTTGTTCGTCTTTTCTTCAGCTTTTCATGTTATGACGTGAACACATTTTTGGATAAATGGGCCGTCGTGCCTCAAGGACTAAGAGTCTACAGGTCGGTGTTTTCACTTATCAGTTCCACCTCTCTATTTAAAGGGGACATATCATGCTCATTTTGAGGGTCATACTTGTATTTTGGGTTTCTACCAGAACATGTTTACATTAGGGCTGTCAATCGATTAAAATATTTAATCGCGATTAAACGCATATTAATCACATTTTTTATCTGTTCAAAATGTACCTAAAAGGGAGATTTGTCAAGTATTTAATACTCTTATCAACATGGGAGTGGACAAATATGCTGCTTTATGCAAATGCATGTATATATTTATTATTGGAAATCAATTAATAACATAAAACAATGACAAATATTGTCCAGAAATCCTCACAGGTACTGCATTTAAGCATAAAAGATATAGCATTAGCATAAAAAATATACTCAAATCATAACATGGCAAACTCAAGCCCAACTGGCAACAACAGCTGTCAGTGTGTCAGTGTGCTGACTTGACTATGACTTGCCTCAAACTGCATGTGATTATCATAAAGTGGGCATGTCTGTAAAGGGGAGACTTGTGGGTACCCATAGAACCCATTTTCATTCACATATCTTGAGGTCAGAGGTCAAGGGACCCCTTTGAAAATGGCCATGCCAGTTTTTCCTCGCCAAAATTTAGCGCATGTTTGGAGCGTTATATAGGCCCCTTCACGACAAGCTAGTAAGACATGGTTGGTACCAATGGATTCCTTAGGTTGTCCATAGGTTCCTCCTTCATGACAAGCTACTATGACTTACCAATGGTACCAATGGACCAATGGATTCCTTAGGTTTTTTAGTTTCATATGATGTCAGTGTCTTCGCTCTAGCTTTAAAACTGAGCCTGCTACAACCTAAAAATCTCAAGTTGTTTTAATGCGTAAAAGAAATTAGTGGCGTTAAAACCGATTTGCATTAATCAGAATGGCTTGTTGAATCACATGTTTTCTGAGGCAGCCAACAAAAAAAAACAGACTGGGTTGTTTATTTCACAGTTTGTGGGTTGGTAGGCACTCCAGATACCCAAATGTACGTGCACACAAGCACTGAAAAATGAAGTTTTTTGTGATATGTCCCCTTTAAAGTTGTGCTAATCAGTGAAATCAGATGGTGTAGTCATTGGTTGGAATAAAAATCTGCAGATTCTTGGCTTTCACATGGTGGCCCATTCCTGGCTTAGAAAGGACTGTTTGTGCCTGAGCTGGACGGAGCTCTTGTGACGGATTGAGATGGATCAATGAGCAGGATGCCTGACCATTTGTCACCACTACACTTGACATATCACCAGTTATTCTGCTGCATTTCTCTCTCTTCATCATCATTAAACTTCAGTTGCAAACTTATGGCATAACCAGTTGGTTGTCTAATTTATCACTGTGAGCTTAGAGACATACCCAAATAACTTGCACACCAGGTGTACCTGCAATGCATATTTGCCTGTTTTGTTTTATTCCTCATAACAGACATGGAGTTTGCCTATACGAGGGAGCACACAAGCCCTAAATTGGTTTTGGGGTTTGTTTAGGGGGCCATTGTTTGTTCTCCACACCTGTCGGCTGTAACTGCCAGTGAGATCACTGTGCCCCAAATCTCTAAATCTCTGAACCACAGAGATCAATGCACACAGGAGAGGACAAACAGAGAGCGGTAGCGATGAAAGAGAGATGAGAAAGATGGGGAGACAAGCAATAGAGAGGCAGAAGGGGAGCAAGAGGGTACAACATGGAGAGGGAGTTAACTGCCGTGACAGCTGAGCCTCATATCAGTGGAGCTGGTTTGTTTTGCTTGATTTGTTGGAGCATATAGGGAGAGAATCCATGAGTGTCGTTGACTGTTGTGGTAACACGTATTTTAATGGAGATGACGTGTTATGAAACCCTGAATTGCTGCATGTGGTAGAGAGAGATTATCAAGATCTGAGTTGCATTTTTTGTTATGTCTTATACAGTAGATGTCATATTTTTTTAAACAGTTAGGGGGTCACATGAGTGGTGCAGAGTTTTAACTCCGCAGAAGTTGGGTAGTTGTACCTCAGGCGTGATGCGTTCCAGCGTAAACATTTGGCATTGTTGGCAACCAGACACAGGTTCTCAACCTTTTGTTGCACTGGTTGGTTGTGGTACCGCTCAATGGGGAGTAGAACTGGGGCGATAGTGTGACACACGCGTGTTCAGGGAATAGGAATTACAAAATAGGAAAAAAGGGAAATTTTAAAATGCACAAAATAATTTGTTCTGTTAACTTTGCAGGTGTGGTAATTGTTTTGGTAATTGATCCTGTGTCAGTGCTATAAACTGTTTTTTTGGCCAGACGCTGTAAACACAACATTGACATATCATCACCTTTGAAGTTGATATGGTGAGCAAACGGTTGCTTATTTACACATCCAGCAGTTACGGAGTCCGTTTGTCCATCCGACCCATTCTCGTGAACAGGATATCTCAGGAACACCTTGAGCGAATTTCTTAAAATTTGGCACAAGCATCCACTTGGACTGAAGGATGAACTGATTAGATTTTGGTGGTAAAAGGTCAAGGTCACTGTGACCTCACCTAACCAGAACACCTTATTTGAGTGCATGTCATACACTAAAATTCATTTGTACACGTCTTGGTTAGCGTATGGTGAAGACGCATTGAAGTTGAAATATATAATCACATAAAAGTATTACTTTAGAGGTGCTAAATATGATATCCAGAGCATTAATATAGCATCATACAACTATTTGCTATGTTAAGATATAGAGGAGTAATGTCTACCTGAGTAGAGAATGAAGTCACTCTGTGTGTTGTTATTAGGGCTGTCAAAGTTAACGTGATAATAACGCGTCCCACCCTCCGGTTCCCCCTCAGGTTAACACTGTTAGCTTTATCAGCATTGTTGCCATTGTTTGCGCTGTTAGCACCGTTAGCTGCTAGATGCCGGCTCAGCCGTCGCCATGTTGAGAGCCGTGTGGAGGCAATAGAAATGCTCTGAATCCCCTATAGAGAACCTTTAAAATATTATTGTAACCAATAGAAATGATGTCCACTCCTACAAAAATAAGACATATGTTGTAAAATAAGGGATCTTTTTTTGGCATTTACTCTTAACTGTTGTAATGTCAATTTTTATTTTTAAAAGAGAGCTCAGATAGGTTTGTACAGCACAGCTGATCGGACTGTCATGAAAGAGAACGTCTTTGAAATACGATAAGTGAGCGGATGCGAGGACAAGGCAAGAACAGGAAACCACAACCGCAGTAGCAGCGTGTCCAGGCATCAGCCACATCCAAACACACCTCAAACGCTGCTAATCACTTTGTTGTTCTCCCTGGATACAAAGAGATGGGGAGGCAGAACAAATGTGTCTCCAAATGTTTCAGAAGTGCACAAGGGAAAACATGGAAGAGTAAAAAAAAAAAAGAAGACTTTCAAGGATTTGATTTTTTTGTTTTTTTTCAAGAGAAAAGTTTAACAGGTCAAAGAGACAAAACAACATCACAAACACACAAGCAAACACAGTAGATGCCTCATCTCTAGTTGAGTTTGTGTCTCTGATTGCTTCCCTTGTGTTGCTCCTGGCCGAGGCTTATCAAAGAGCTCCTTTCATAAGTGCCAGGATCAAGCCACTGCTGTGACTGCTTGGCACCCACTGAGGTGGTTTGGAGATGGGGAGGAGGACGGGGGGAGGGGGGGCTTCAAGACAAAGAAGGCAAGGCAGAGGAAGTCAAAAATTGAAGATGGTGAGTGAAGGGGAGATGGTGCATTTAAAGGAAAATGGGAAAGCAAAAAGGGCTGAGTTTGGAGGGGAATTGCTCACGGCTTCAGCTTCTGTCTGTGGGTTTTTGTTCATGACAGGGAGAGAACGGAGAGGAGGGCGATCTGCGAGTCTGGGGAGGAGTTGTTTTATATATGTGCAGAGAAAATTAATATGTATTTGCTTTAAGCCTTCCCTGCTTCAGTGCTTTTTTGCTGACGCGCTCTATAATGCACAGAATATCCAGGTGAATGCAGAAACAGTGAAGGACATGACTCCAGAGGAAACACACACACACACACACCGAATACCCTGAGGCCATGTGTTCCTCCTCACTACAGCAGCCATGCTTCTATGAAGCCTGACTGTTTACTAAAGCATGTGACAGCGTTGCATTTTTACAAGACATAATAACTCTGACTTTGCCGACCAGAGCTCATCCACTTAAAGGTGAGTCAGCCTGGTGTTCCTTCACGCTCGGGGGTCTATGTTTGATCCTGATACCAAAGCGATTACGACACGTTGTAACCACTTTGCACGTTATGTCACATGCGCAGTCAAATCAGCTCATTGCATTCACTTTTCAGTGCAATGAGCTGATGATTATACAGTTGCGTGCTGTGTATGAAATATTTAATAGCTGATTACACAGACATGCCATCAGCCAAGAGTAGGATACTGTACACACAATTTAGTGAAGATGTTCAGCTGCATTTTGTCACCCTTGAACATGGCTTGGTCTTTAGTCTCTTTTTTTTTTCTTGACTGAGCAGCAGAGCTACAGGGAAATTGTTGTTTAACTCTTTGTCCTCCAATTTGCAGAATGAAGAGAAGTGAGAAATGGCAGACTTGCTCTATGACTGACCTGCTGCAGGGCTGGCTAATATATCCAGGTATCATAATGAATGTGGTGATGTGTGTGTGTGTGATTCATGTGTGCGTTGCCTCAGTCTGCCTTGCCTGCGGCGAGCTGGTCGTGGCTTCACTCGGTCTTGACTCCTCTCCCTCCAGGCTCCCAAATGATGGGATGACCTTTCCACCTCGGCCAGGACTGCAGCGTCACTCGCAGCGTGAACTGGAAACTCATCTCCTCGCTAAACACTTCGCATCGCTCTCAACTCTGCCTTCCTCCTCCACTTGCATCTGATTTGAATCCGGCTTTACAAGAAAGGTCAGAATTCTATAGTCTTGGGATCCATCATATTTGCAATATTTATAGCACCATACACAACCATTACCATATAAGCAGAGCAAGGTACTCAGGAATTTCTTTCCAGTACTTTACTCTTGATAGCAGGATTCTACTCATCCTAACTGGAAACATATAAATATCTATTGTCAGTGAAACATTTTGTTACTTTGTTAAGAGTGAAACAAAGAGTAGCTATATGTCAATGGCTTAAAATAAGAAGAAGAATACATGTATTTTGATTCTTACCTTTCCCTTGCTTCTCTGACCTGATCCTCCATATTGCTTCAAGGTCATAAAATTCAAAGTTTGTGCATATATTCATGTGTGTGTTGTCTGTGGATGAGTGATGACTGTGGGCCGTATGTCGACCTAGGTGGTCCAAAACCTGTCAGGTAGTAACATCTGTCAAGTGTTAGTGATTTGATTTTAGTTGTGAAAGTAAACTGTTTTAATTAGTATGTGTAAAAATGTAATACACACAAAAAAAACATTATTGAATTATTATTTTAACCCATAGACTGTATAAAAAGATGGACGACGCATCTCCACTTCCTCACACTGTACAAAAGTGAAGCCACAATATTCCGGTTACGGGAGCTGCCATCTTGAGATTTTGACGTCATTTTTTGGAGTCAGAGTCTGCGCACTAGTGATCGGGGGGCATCGAGGTCCCGCCCACACAGCCACTCGAGCCAATCACGAGACGAGCCCGGCCGCAGCTTGTTAGCTTGAGCCACCCAGCTGCTACGTTAGAACCATGGTAGTTGTTTGGCTAGAAAGACACAACAACTGGCCATAGTATCTACATTTACTACATTACTACATTTATGATCAAAATGTTCTATTACACAGACTCGTGATTCGTGTTTCAGAAACGTCATCTGCGTGTCTGATATGAACACACAAAATGATCCGACAGCGCTGGCTATCAGTGGAAATGTTGCTACGCTAGCTTGCGACACGGTCAGTGACTGTATGAACCATAGACTGTATATAAAGATCTTTATATATATATACAGTCTATGTTTGAAACAGACAATCACAGTTATGGAAAGTTAAAGTTACATCTCCTCTCTCGAATAATTCCCGAGCCTCCAGCTGCGTGACTACTTCACTCAGAGCAGCTGTCAATCATGACGTCTCAGCCCCTTTTTATAGCATCAAATAACTAATTAAAACCAAACTTGTCAGAAAAATTAACACTTGAACACACATCAGTGTAAAAATGTATGTATGTATGAATGTATTTTTAGATTGGCTCATGTGCTATCCGCTCAGGCTGGTCACATACAATGTTCGTAGCTATACCTACGAAAAGTAGTGCACTGTAATTAGTGTATATCCCACAAAATCACTTTTCTTAATTAATGTAATCGTGAACCAGGAAATCTAAATAGCGTCGAACGCTGCGTAGGGAAAAAAAAAATACCGGACTTTCGCCCAGGAGACCGGCGTTGGTGTCCTGTGTAAAACCATAAGTCAACGTTGATTTATTTGTCACGCAAGTTACGTACTTAAGTAACGCCACTTCCTGAGTTATTTTAAGCCAAACCACGATCATTTCCTAAACCTAAGTAGCTTTGTTGCCTAAACCTAAGGAAGTTGTTTCCTGTGAAGTTTATTTTGAAAAGACTGCATGCGTGTAACAAGCATAATTTGACAAGTGTTGCTGGACATTCATAGGAGAACGGACGAAAAAGGAGGAATCCTTTTTCGTAAGATATCATGCGAACCGTTGTGTGAGAATACGTTGATCCGCTAACATGAAGTGGGCGGGATTTATGTCCTATACTGCAGCCAGCCACCAGGGGGCGATCCAGATGTTTTGGCTTCACTTTTGGGTAGCTATCATGTCGTCCATCTTTATACACAGTCTATGTTTTAACCCTTGGAGAATGTAAGCTATCTCTATGCAAGACTCATCAGAGTGAATTGAACATGTTATGATCCTTCTGATACACTATGAATAAACAACGTGCTAAATAACTGTTACTGAGCAGACACATCACTGTAGAATTTGTATTGAAACCTGAGTGATATTTCTTTGTTTGAGCGATATTTGGTGGAGATAAGTGAGGATTTTTCTGTGTTACTCTCTCTTTGTGTGTTTGTTGTCCTTCTTGTCTGACCTAGGGGAAGTCTCAGGGTGGTTTCCTTCATCGAGGCATTGAAGACAAGAGCCTGTCAAAACCTCAGCTGGAGTCCAGTGAAGGCTCTCTGTGGCCTGCTCTTGCTCCCAGCATGGCAGGGCTGCAGCATAGAAACCACAGAGGAATAGTCTGTCCTCAGGGAAGGGGATCATGCTTTTGTGGATTAGACAACTTCCCCAGAGGTGAGATGAAGGGAGGAGATGAAGAGTATTAGGAGGGAGGTGTTATTTCTCTCTGTCTATGCAATTATCACATAAAAAACATAATTATATATTGTGTTTAGTGAAGCAATACTGTGGTAATTAAAACTATTATCTCAGTAATATGATCGTAGTAAGCTTAAAGGAATAGTTCTGGGTAATGCACTTCTTGCTGACAGTTACATGAAAAGATCCAAAACAATTTTAGCATATTTTCCAGATATGTGGATCTTTTCCTCTAGAATAATTGCTTGTACATCGATTTTTCTTTGTCTTATGACAAACATACCACTTGGTATAATGTAATGATGGAAACAATACTCTCGTTTTTATGATTTATTCTGATTTTATTGACTTGTTTGATCATAAAATGTATTTACATATACGGTATAACTTGAGTTTTCCCACAAGTTCAAGTTCTTTTTTTTGTGTTATGCTTTGTTTTGTCTTGCTGTGTTGCCCCCCTCCTTTAATAGCATCCTTAAATAAAACCCAGTGAACCTGTAGATAGAGATAGAGTGAACTTTATTGTCCCAGAGGGGAAATTTATCTTGGGCACAATACAGTCCGTTGCTTTACATTAAATTATTATTATGTAATTAATAACTCAGAATGATAAATGCATTGCCTTGTAGTGATATTAATATTAAAATCACTAAGTTATAAGGTAATAATTGCATCCCTCCTTTAGCTGTGCAGCAACAAAACTGCACAAGTACACAAAAGGTCAAGGCTCCTTATACGGGAAACAGATGCATAATGAAATCACCACATATTTCACTGTGAGGCTGCAGGAGGGAATCAGGAGGGGTGTGTTGGTGCAGTATGTGTGTGTGTGTTTTGGGGGTCGAAGCAATAAAGCTGCTGGTGAAGCATCTTCTCATCAGCAAAGAGGGATTAATACAGCAAAAGTAAATGTTGACTCTATCTAGAAAATTAACTAAAAATAAAGCGGTCATATAAATCTCTCTTTACAGTGCGATGTCATATGGAGTCATCCTCACCCCCTCCTCCCCCACCATCCACGCTTTCGCACCCGTGGGCCCCCTGACCTCCAACCTACGACCCCTGCCAGCCGACCGCCCCACCCTGCAGCCTCCTAACTTACGGCACTATCCACACAGCAAGTATTATGCAATAAGTATGCATTTATGTATATAATGAATTGCGATGCATCAACGTGGAGGGAATTTCTGATGAACTCTGATGAAGATCCTGTCCCTTAAGCTTCCATGTCACACCACAGGCCTGACTCCCAGCTCAGTTATATATCATATAGCCATCAGGGAGGGAGAGAGTACAGTACAAAACATCATTAATATGAAAATCATTAATATGGATCTGGGAGCAGGGAGAGCACATCCTGAAATAATGAGAAACCCCATGATTAGTAATGCTGTATCTCCACATTTCGGCACACATTTATTATTAATCATTCAAAAATAAGTGTGGGAAGCATTGTGTATATGTTAACCACATTTACATTAAATATACATTATATATTTGAGCTTTTACTGCTGCAGTCTGGACAGCTGTATCAGGATGCTCGTCCATATGACGCAGCACCTTCTGCAGAGTAGCTGACCTTGACCTTGTATGTGTCTTTTTATGATTCCGCTTAATTTTTTTCCTTAAAGAAAAAAAAAATGTTTTTGGCCTGGCTGAGCATATTTTACGATGAAATCTTCTGAGATCCTTGAGCGAGCTGACCACCTGACAACACACCTGGATCCAAAAAATGTTCCAAATTTCTCCCGTGAGATTGAGAGAGAGAGAGTGCGAGGTGGAGTGCAAAGGGGAGCAGCCCAAAAAGCATTGGTACCCTCCCTCCTCCTTCTGTACAGCATGGCAGTTAATTTAAATTCTGCAAGGAGACAACCCATAAATCACCTCCATTCTGACTAATGGCTTCTGCACTGAGGGAAAACTCTCGCCTCTCTACCTGGAGACTTTCTGCACTGCAAAAAATATAGGCTATCTTGGTTTGTGTGTATGGAGTGTGTATATATATATATATATATATATATATATATATATATATATATATATATATATATATATATATATATGCTGTATATATGAGTGCTTCACTCAGACAGACAGTTTTTGAAAGAGTCAGCAGCACGACTAACCCCTCTACGCGAGCAGCTTTCACTGGAGGCAGAAATCCCCCTGTGTTGGTCCATAATTAGCCCCCATAACTGCAACCGTCTGACGTCAGAAGTGTGTGACACCAAACTAACCTTGGACTGGATTCCAAAAAATCACCCTGGGTTAGCGCACGAGCACAGCTCACCCAGATTTGTGAGTCATGTGAGTCATAAAAGCTTCTGTGTATTTGTTTTCTCATACTCAAAGTGGTAGTACCTCGGGGAGTTTACTAAGTTTTTTTTTCTGATTATTTCACAGCAAATGTTTTCTTTGTGTGTGTTTTTTCAGTTATATTCAAACACTCTTTTTTTTCAAAGAAAGTAAAACTGTGGAATTATTTAAAGTCTTGCAGTGAGTAAAAAAATGGCAACCACTTGCAACATTTATATGGATTATTCATTTGAGTATGAGAAAACATTACAGCAGTACGATTTTAAGACAGTATCATCGAGCTAGAAGTCTCATTTTTCCTCTATTTTACTTCCATCATTACTCATCTTGTTGAAGTCACTATTTACTTGTTTATGGCAATAAACAAACTATCAACAACAGTACGAACGAAACAATAACTGGAAGAGTTTATTTGAGATTTAAAGGCACTGAAAACATATTTTCTCATGAAAACACTATTTTTTGCCGAAGTTGAAACAGTGTTAGGTTATTTCCATAGACTGCATATAGGAAGTGGACTAAGTCACCGTGACGTCACCCATTGTGGACTGCCGTTTTGAAGCCTCGAGTTCGCGCATTTTGTCCGTCGCCATCTTGGTTTTTGGCCGTCGCCATCTTGGTTATTTGCAACCAGAAGTGACATGAGAGGGTGGAGCTAAGTACAACCGAAAAATTGAATAAGACATTTTTAGGCGACCAAAATGTTACAAATTCAGAGTGACAAAAAAATGATTTATTAAAAACGGCGTGTGCAAAAGTAGCCGACTATGCTGCTGGAGAAGTAATGAAGATATCGGTCGATTTATCGGCTATCGGCTTTTTCCTGCTCTAAATTATCATTATTATATATCGGCCTTTAAAAATCTACTATCGGTCGACATCTAGTTTCTACAGCTGCCCAGAACGGACAAACCAAACACTGGCTCTGGATAGGGACATTTGTGTTTTCACGTCAGCCACCGTAGTTCTCCAACGTGCTTGGCACACGGGAGAAGTTTAAGTTAGATGCCGCCAGATTCCTCACACTGCACCTTTAAGTGCAGTTACTTATCAAGTGGAGCCTTAATGAGGCATTGGATTTACACAACAAGCCCTCCAATTTTTTTAAAAACGCATTCACACATTAGCATACAAGTGTAGTTTTATGAAGTAGACCAGGGGTTCCCAAAGTCCCTTTTTGAGCCCCTTTTTTTTTACGATATTTGTTTACATTTTGGCAAACTGGCACCATTAAAAGTATGCAGAGTTAACTATTAGCTGTTCCTGTTTGCCATGGATGTACATACGACTATTACTGCATTACTTTGATACTGAAAAAACTCAAACGCTCGATGATTATCAGGCAAGTTCTGGAGTTATAAGAAGCTTCTTTTTTGTGGAATTATGGATATTTATTCATGATAAATCCTTGGAAAGTCTAAATTACGCTGAATCTATAAATATGTGTATCATGTCTGTGTGTTCAGATTCAACCGAGTTATGACTCAAAGAAGGAGTAGGAATTTTGACGCAAATTGCAGCTCGCGCCCCCCTGGGGAGGTGCGCTTCACAGTTTGAAAACCTCTGACATAGACCAAGCATGTTTAGTGTGTGTGTATGTGTGTGTAGGCGCGTACTCCACACAGTGATGTCCCCCAGTGATGTCGGGGGTATCCTGGTCAGGCTGCAGCAGACAGGGTGGGTTGGGGACAGTATATGACCGAGGGCACCGGGTCGCTTGTTATCTTTTTTAGTTGGTTCACAGTTTCCTGTCAGCGACGCCCTTTGCTCTGGGATGAGACATAACACCTCAGGGCCCTGTTTGCTTCTTCATTGCCCCCTCATGACCTGTCACTACTCATTTGAGTACATGACCGATACGAAACATCCACCGAAGTCTCGCCAAATAAATTTGTCCTATGATCTGTCGAGATAGCTCATGCACATAAATAGAAAACAATCTTGCCTTGTGGAAATACAGTACAGCGAGTGTGTGTGTGTAAGTGTGTGTGTGTGTGTGTGTGTGTGTGTGTGTGTGTGTGTGTGTGTGTGTGTGTGTGTGTGTGTGTGTGTGTGTGTGTGTGTGTGTGAGTGTGTGTGTGTGTGTAGTGTATCTCTTTCAGTTTTACAACAATATTAAATATTAATCAAATATACAAACTTCGGGATTTGATTTATTTATGACCTTTTGCTAACAAATCTGTGATAAACAGCTTCCTTCCATTTATTGTTCAGTGTGAAGTGATACCTTTCTAGTTGTAACAAACAGCTGTTGTGTTTATGATAAACATACATACACACACACACCATTTCGTCAAAACCTATGGATCCATTGAGAGGCCAGAGAAAGATTAAAGAGTTTGCTTTCCGCTCTGTAATCGGTTACACATTTAGTCTATACACTCCAGATGAAATGGGGCTTGTGCGGTGACCTGGAGTAACCGGCTCCAGCCAGCTTCGCCTCTCATTTCCTCCCATAACACGGATGACCTCCAGCTGTGATTGGGGCCTCTGATCCCCCCCTGTGGGTCATACATGTGTTTTAAAACTCAACTACACGCTTTCCTTCCTTCACCTTCCCCTCTGGTCCATCCAGCTTTTAGAGGAGGTTTGAAGCTGTGGGCCGTGACACAGATCGCCCCGGCTGAGGGAGAGTTCCAGTCCTCTGGACCACAAGAGTCACGGCATCCCCTCTCGCTTCCATGTCCAGCTGTGGAGGACAGATATGAACCTCTGACTTTAAGGCCCCACCCACTGTCACCAGCATCCACACCCCCCCTCGCTGCCCCAGCACCACCAGCTCCCTCAAGCCTTAAACAGCTGGGCTATGTGGGACACCCAAGCGACTGCAGTGGCTCGCTGCAATGATCCCTTGCACTGCTCACCCGTCCCACTGACTAATAATGACTATGATCAATCATATGTGAGACTCCACTGCGAGAATATCACGCAAGATAAGCGCTGAGGTATGAACCCCCACCAGCCAAGCAGGTGTTGTAGTTTTTCAGTCCCAGGCAGAAAAAAACAGCAAGGAGGGTCACTCGGACAGCACGCCAGGCGAGGTCATTCTTTGCACGCACCGAAATGTTTCTCATCATAAAACCCCTTTTCCTTTTTATTCCACTGGACGTGAGTTTCCTCTTGTGAGTTTTCCCTCTCCTCTCTGAAGCCTCGGTGCTGTAATCCAATCTCATTAGCTCTATGAATGGAAGGCTCTCTGTGTGAATCCATTAAGAAGGCTTCTCTGTGGCTCCCCCTCTGTAATCTCTCTAACCCTGTGGGATTAATCACCCGCAGAGAACAGAAATCGATCCATTTAATCACTAAGAGATGTGACAAAAACGCTGTAACTGGGGGATATGGTGGAAAATTATTGGCCAATTGAAATTCATTGGAGAGAGAGGGAAGAGTAAAGAGAGAGAGGGGGGAGTGGAGCAGGACTCTGTAGCACCTTAATGAGGCAATCATTCCAGTTATTTGTGCTACTCTATGTATTTGCGCGTAGAAAGGAGGCTTTTTATTTGCTCGGGAAACTAGCAGTGTAGAAAGTAATACACAAAACAAATCAATGATTAGGAATTTAAAAAAAAAAAGCCCAGACAATGACCAAGACAATCCTGTCATGTATTACAAACAGAGTACATTGTGTTTAATGCCACTCACGTTGTTTTTGTATCTGCGTGTTCAGCAGAGGTGTGTATCTGAGGAATGAGGCCAGGGTCCGCTGAGAAGTGTTGTAACGTTTAAGGTTTGATGATGCCTCCATGAGCCCATAATGAGAAGGAATGAGGGTCGCCCGGCGACGTTAACCCACTAATAAAACCTGCCTCCCTTTAAAGGGTGTTAGAAAACCACAATTACCCCCCTGACATTTTTTTACTGCATGATTTATGAACTGAATATTGCATCTCCCTCTCGAACCCTTACTCCGGCTGCGGAGTAATAAAGGGAAGTTAAGGGGCAGTATTGATCGGCTAAAAAGTAGTCTTTGATTCACCACGGACCTGCGGGTGAATAGAGAGGAAGAGGAAGAGGAGAGGAGATGAAGAGGAAATGAAGAGTAGAGGAGAGGAGAAGAGAGGAAAGAATACGAAGAGGAAGAGGAAAGTAGAGATGAAGAGGAGACGAGACGAAGAGGGGACGAAGACGAAGAGGAGACAAAGAGGAGAAGAGACCAAGAGGAGAGGAAAGGAGACAAAGAGAACAGGAGATGAGAGAAGAGGAGAAGAGAGGAGAGGAGAGGAGAGAAGATGAAGGGGAGACGAGAGGAGAGGATAGAAGAGGAAGAGGGGATGAAGACGAAGAGGAGACAAATAGGAGAGGAGATGAAGAGGAGAGGAAAGGAGTCGAACGGGAGAGGAGACGAAGAGGACAGGAGACGAGGGAAGAGGAGATGAAGAGGAGAGGAGACAAAGGGATGAGGAGAGAAGTCGAAGAGGAGAGGAGAGGAAGAGGAGGTGATAAGGAGAGGAGACAAAGAGGAGAGGAGACAAGAGGAGAGAAGACGAAGAGAAGAAGAGATGAAGAGGAGAGGAGACGAGAGGAAGAGGAGAGGAGACGACAGGAAGAGGAGAGGAGACGAGACGAAGAGGAGAGGAGACGAAGAGGAAAGGAGACAAAGTGGAGAGGAAGAGGAGAGAAGACGACAGGAGAGAAGTCAAAGAGGAGAGGAAGAAGAGAAGAGAGGTGAGCTCATGTATTGATGAGTTTCTCTCTCCCACGGCCCTCCACCACGCCGCCCCTGGCCGTCTGGACACCCGCCACGTGTGAACAAGCTTTCAGCTCACATCATCTTCTCCACTTCCACCTATAATTGGCCATATGTGTCACCAGCACCCTGCTGCTGCAGCCGCTGCTGCTGCTGGAGGGGAGCAGAGGGAGATCACAGCTTTGACAAGGTGATTGTTGGATGGTTCTTGCTTTGACATGTCAGGTAAGCCTCATCCTGACAAACACTTCTGGAGCCCTTCTACCGCTTCAATTACTGGTAACCTGTTGTGTAACGACTGATTATAACTTTAACAGCTCTGCCAGTAAAGTTGTTAAAAAGAAACACCCTAAACTTTAAGCACTTGTCCTTTACATGTGGACATAATGAGATATTTATACCGTCTCCAGAGGATATTTCTAGTCGCTCTGCTGTGGACAGAAAATGTACAGTACTGTAGATCATCAGTAGGCCAACCTCTGAATAAGCTGAATACATAATGCCCCAAAGCGGCCCATGGCATGTGGCATTCAATGAGCATTCATTAACCTTTACTGCTGCTGCAGTTACCTGCATTAAGTAAGGCAGTTAGGTACAGTGTTCAGACAGGTTATCAGGTAAATATCATTGGATAGAAACTCAAACAAACCCAAAACACAGGTGCATACAATATATGCAACTAAAGTGTTATTTTGAGTTTTATTTTTAGTCTCTGAAATTCATTGTCAGTGAAATTGGCGGTGAATGCGTCAGAGAGGGAGAGAGGGGGAAAGGTCAGAGATTGGATAAGGGTTTGTCCCTCTTCCCTCGTCTGAATGGCAAATGTCACAGCAGCCGGCGGAGAGGCGGCTGCAGAGTGCAAGAGAAGGGTGAGTGGAGGGGCGGGTAGAGTGAGGAGAAGGTGGATAAGAGGGGAAGAGGTGCTGAGAATGATGCTACTGGGCAGATGCTAAGTGGTGAGTGGCGATAGTGATCTTGCCAAGCAGAGCAGCAAGGCAGCTGAGGGCTTTGCCTCGGGGGAGTTGGGGGGCAAAATACATATGAAGCAATGACATGCACATACAGCAGCCTTAATGCACTTTCATTATCCAAAGTGCATAGAAACAACTTTCATGCTTTAGAGTTGTTTAAAAAAATGACAAAATTATTGATTTTCTATAATTATCTTTGATACTGAAGTAAAATAAAGTGATCATTATGAGAGTACAGTATGGACTGTGAACAGTGGGCAACTTCAGGGTCTGAGAAGTGAAGCCAATGCTGAAGTGCCTTAAACTTGCATTCTTTCTAATAGCCAGCAGGGGGCGACTCCTCTGGTTGCAAAAAGAAGTCTGATTGTATAGAAGTCTATGAGAAAATGACTCTACTTCTCATTGATTTATTACCTCAGTAAACATTGTAAACATGAGTTTATGGTCTCAATCACTAGTTTCAAGGCTTCCTCAATACAGCATGATGTTCATTTAGTAAATTATGGTCCCATTTAGAGTCAAATAGACCATAAAGCAGGGTATGCTTTAGGGCGTGGCTACCTTGTGATTGACAGGTTGCTAGCACGGCGTTGTCCTGTCTGAGAGTTGTCCGTGTTTTCGTCGTAGAACTTTAACCCTTTCACAGTGTGTTTTCAGTTCATGAAAGTTTATCATAACCTTTTTGGTCGTCTAATAATGTCTTATTCAGCGTTCGGTTGTACTTAGCTCCACCCTCTCGTGTCACATCTGGTTGCAAAAAAACAAGATGGCGACGGCCAAAATGCCGAACTCGAGGCTTCAAAACGGCAGTCCAAAATCCAATGGGTGACGTCACGGTGACTACATCCACTTCTTATATACAGTCTATGATTGTGAAGATATCTTGCTAGATGTAGTTATATTACTGGATAAGAGTCAGTCCAGATTTCTAAATATGATCCTCTTTCCCTTCTTCCTTCTCACACACATTGCATCACAAATGAAGAAGACTACCCATTTGAACCACTGCTTTCGACATCGGTGACAAAATAAACAGTACTTCCACAAACGTCTGGATCTTAAGTTCGGTTCACTTTAATTTTCTGAAGATTCGCAGAACAAAAGCGAGAACCGTGAGGGCAAGATTACAGGTTCTACATGACAAACTAAAACAGTCAGACAAGCGGGCTGATTAGATGGTTTGACGCTGTTTATTTGTGCCATTGATGGCCTATAATCACAGAGTGCAACAGAAAGTCCTGTCAGGATGATGAGGTGCTTTTGGTGCCATAGCAACACATGTCTCTTCATCCGACACATCAGGAAGGCCGGCGTTATTATGAGGGATGTTGTGATGCCGTGTTTGTTCTGTCCCTCGCTGCTTCTAATCTGGTGATTATCTAACAGGCTGCTGCCACGCGTCGTGACTACCCACATAAGTTAACAATGTTAATGAGACATTTCGCTGAAGGATATTAAGATTGTATCTGCACCTTCTGACACTGGATGTCAACGGCACAGTGTGTGATGAGCCGGTGTGTACAGTGTGTAATTGTGGATGCCGGTGTACTGATGGCTCGTCTATTTGAAGAACATACCGCGTACTCATGTGACTGTGTAGCTTTGACTTCCAGCTTGTGTATCTTATATTTTCCTCTCCTAGCTTTCGTCTTTACTCTCAAATAATGCAATACTTATGTTAGAGTTTATACTGTTATAGTGGCTTTTATTCAGCACCAGACAGCCTTTTTGTTCACCCAAAGAAAAACAATAAGCACACTTATTTTTAATCTTTCTGGTCACAATACAAAAAAATGGAAAAAAAAAAACCTTGTGACCTCAGCATCTTTAGAAGCAATGCTTACCGTTCGTTTGCTGGATGGCTCTTGTTTTATTCCGTCACCTCCTTGTGAAGATATACCTCACAAAAATGTCTTCTTTTGGTCAAATCTCTGAGGTCTGTGTTGGTGATGAAGCACCTCCTGCGTCTAGAGACCAACTTGTTCACATATTCATTAAATTGTTCATTAATTCACATACAGTATAGTCCACCTCGTTCATCACACACATACAGGTTCATACATGAAATTTGACCTCTACATTTAATTCCCAATTTATTTAGGAACCAGGGATCAAACTGCCAACCTTGCGGTTAAAGGACGACGACTCTACCCACTGAACTACAGCCGCCCGAGGTAATAAATCAAGTGGTCATTTTCTCATAGACTTCTATACAATCGGACTTCTTTTTGCAACCAGAGGAGTCGCCCCCTGCTGGCTATTAGAAAGAATGCAAGTTTAAGGCACTTCCCCATAGGCTTCACTTTTCAGACCCGGAGGTTGCCGCCTGGTTTCTCCCCATATTGCATCAACGATGATGAGTCAGTGTCTGGTCTGTGAGGCCAGTTTCACTGTGCAACCCCTGAACATGATGAATTAAAGCCATTGTGTTTCCTTTTCTGACATGAAGATGGACGATTTTGGGGCGTTAAAGCTATGATTTTTTCCCCCCAATAAGCAGGAACTAATGTTTTGTTTTTTCAAATTTGCCTCTTTTCACCCCTCTCATTTTCCTGAGAGTCAGGAGTGGAAGCGCGCCGAGGCATCGGGGAGGCCGAATGAGGTGGCTTCATCCCTTCTAAAGGAATGGCAGAGGAGGGCACTGGCACAGTGTCTGGCCTCATGACTTAGTGAGACACATGGGACCTCCGGAGACAGGCCACCATCTGGTGTCTGTCATTGAACTAGCTTGACACCATGACGAGAAACACGGAGGCTTTACAAGGCATGTCTGCCTCTCTTTCTGTCCTTTTGCGTCAATGACTTGGACTCACAAAGACTGGCAACCGCCACCGCCCCTCCCTCCGCTCATCTCTCTCTATATATCTCAGTCTGGTCTGAAGATAGACGAGAATCTGCTGTGGGATTATGTACTGTGAGCTGCTAATAATGTTGAAGAGCCTCCTGGGCTCCCACTCCCGAAGCAACGGTGCAATAAAGCCAGGAGCTGGGAAATACATGGCTATTTAATGGAAACCGAAGCTTCTGAGCTGCTGTGCTATATTTACAGGTGGCCTCTCTGCCTCAGCTTTTTGCATCCTGTGCTTGTCTGCCTTGCCCGCCCGTCAGCCACCTTGGAGGAGACCTGGCATCTGCTGTTCCCTGTGACTCCCCTACAGCCTCCCACGCCACTGCCACACTCTCTGCTTGCACAGGCAATAAAGCAGGAACCAGTGCAGTCATTCTGATTGCTGCTAAAAGTGACACTTGCAGCACAAAACAGGTGACAAAGAATGTGTGTTATTCACAAAATGTGGAGTAAGGAGGGAAGAATCGAATCCTCTCTCTTCATCACAGTTTGTTGTTTGTTGTGCTTAGTGCTGCTGCCCAGTTTCCCAACTATTCAAATCTTTGCCATTTAGTTTGTACCATCTGTCTCACACCGAAGTCAGAATGGGTATGACACAACAGGGCCACTGTTTTGTTGTCTTGTTCTATTTATTCCCCGATAATGAGAAATCAGCAGAGGGACTGGCATGGTGCTAGCTGCCACCCATGAAACTCTTCCTAGGCCATATGGCTTGTCTACGGGGGGCTACTTGACTCTTCTGACTCTGTGGCACCAGAAGCACAGATCTTGATCTCTCTTCTTCAGAGGGTTGTCATGAATCCACACCACCATGCATCCTGGTTGAAACAGAATAACTTTTTTGCAGCGTCTCTACTGGATACTCTGTCATCTCCCTGCACCTGCCTGAGTTTATTACAGTAATTTGACGGGTGGCTTGATTGTCGAAAAGCAGCAGCAGCAGCAGCAGAATCGGTGTGAAAACGTCTCGGACAAGTGACGGCAGCCATGGGGACATGCTGTGGGATTTAAGCTGTCATAATTGTCCTTCCTCTTTGTGGGACACTTTGTCCATATGCGTTAATCCCGACTTTGACTTTGTGTGCTCAGAAGACAGCACTGTGTGACTAATTACGCACTCTTGGATTGTTTGAAGGGGCGCAGATTGAGGATGGCATGCATGCAATGTTTAATTCAGCATCCCGGCATGAAGACTTTTAAATCTAGTGTCGGCCCGGCTCTGCAGCAGCAGGCTCTGGCACAGACAAGACTTACTTGTAATCCCCAGTGTCGCAAACAATAATGCATGCTCTCTCCCACAGTGCAGTACAGTAGTTTGAAAGTGTTGAACATGAAGCAATGCACACTCCAGTATACTGTAGTAAATACGCATTTCATTTGATTAAAAATGCAACAAACAAATGTCGATAACACAGTTAGCGGCACAGCAGCAGTGAAATCAGCCCAGTTCAGTCATGCATCTCCCTGATTGATCTTGCCCACTTGAGTCCCTTTGTTCAGGGTGAAAACTCATCCATGACACCCAAGGGCGACAGGGGCTAGTAATCGAGAACGACATCATTACAGGAAGCTTTTGTCATGCTTGCTGCATCCATTCCCTGCGTGCTCTTTCTCTGGTCTCCATCTCTCAGCGTATTGTCTTGAACAGAGCTCCCATTTCAATGAATCAGTTAACTCATTTCCCAATTTCTCTGTCTTCATCACAGCCATGAGACATTTAACAATCCTCCTGGAATCAGTTATCGTACAGTTAAATCAGTTAACATATAACTTGTAATATTTGTAAAAGTTTGCAATCCTTGCAATATTTCTGTGCATCATTGGGTGGATATGTTTTTATTGTGTGCTTGACGTGTTCATATTTCTATAAGTTAAAAGATGTTTTTTATCTCTAGAACTGTTGGGGTACTTCTTGGGGTCCGTACAAAAATACTATGTCACAATTTAAAAAAAAATATGTAATTAAAATCCAAGTCAAGAAATAGGGAACAAAAAAAAAAAAGAAAAACAAACTTCAACCAAAACAAAACGAAAAAAAAACAATAAATCAACAACAATAGAACTGTTAATGACAGTAATAACAACAAATGACCACAAGTAAAAAGTTTTAAAACAAAAAAACAAACAAGCAAACTACCAAAAAACACTAAAATCAACAACAATAAAACAGTTAATAACAACAAAACAACAAATACTAACACCTTAAAACATTTGAGCCTGCCGTCTCTGAGCAGCTGTCAATCACTCGCAAACTCTGATCAAACGGTCAAACTAGGTAGCGCTGATCAAATATGAATTAATATTCTGTTACTGTAATGCCTATTTCTCGCCTGAAATGTTTTCAGAAACATCTTGTAGTGTACTGTTTAGCTGTAAAATGAGAAAGTTTGTGACCTGGCAGCCATGTTGAGATCAGTTGAGGAAATACCAAGCACCGCCCACCAGCCGGAGCAAACGTTCTCATTTTACAGCTTAACAGTACACTACAAGAAGTTTCTGAAAACATTTGAGGAGAGATTTTTTAAAGCCTGAAAACAGAGACATGAAGAGGTGCAAAAGTCTAGTTTTCTCTCAGAACATTTGAATTACAATATGCTGAAAGGTTATTATGGAATTTTTGCCCAATGATGCCAAAGACATTCTGCCTACTGCCACTTTAATTGCAATTTTAAAACATTATTGCAGGTTTTTTCAAGATAAGACAAAAAAGGTCACAAAGGCCAACCCATTTGTTTCTTCTTTTTAAAGCCTTTGCAAATAAAGTAATTTTAAGGACACAATAATCACAAACAAAATTTTCACAAGTCTCTAATGGACTGATCTAAAAACAACAACAGCCTTAATCGGCACTGTAAGGGTCATCATGTGTTTCAAAATGTGCCAACTTTACTCAAAGCAGAGCTAGGGCTGCACAATTAATCAAAATTGTATTGATAATAATAATAATAATAATAATTTTCAAATCGCAGGAGGCATAATATTTGTTAAAGGTGAAATGTGAAATGTGTGCCAAAATACCATTTTAAATTAAATAATGTGGTGCTGCAGAGATGTCCTGGTCTGCACTTCATATTCTACAGACTTAAGAAAACATCTTTGTTTGGCACAGATCCCCGCAAAAATCACACCCTAATCATTTTAATATGATTTTCAATGAAAATGAGAATAAAGATGTAAAAATTATCATTCCCTCTAATATTGCAGTTCATATCACAATTGCAATATCAGTCAAAATAATCATATAATCATAATTAGATAAGCCCTAAGCACAGCCAGATTTGAATGGTCACAACTAAACTAAAATATTTTGCAACCAATAGAGGATAGCTGAGAGGAAAATGAAGGATTATTGAACAAGAAGAGATGTACTGCTCCAAAATCAGTGAGAAACATCAGCCATACTGCCAGGAATTAGACATTATCATTTTTTAACCACAAAGCTCTTTATATACCCAGGTTGGCTGAAGTAAGTAACATTAGAATATATTTTTTGTAAATAACTACCACATGTATGTATTATCAGTTTTTTTATGGAACAAAAATAGCTTTGTCCTCTTGTGTTTTATACAGGAAGTATGGCTTGTATCTCTGATCTAAACCCATTCCCCATCTTTCAAAATATAGTCATGAGCTCAACCTCTCCGTGCAAACATATGCATTCATCCACATAGCTGGATCAGAATTTAGATTCAGCAGCATCACGCGAACGCGGTTAGACACGCAAAGGAACAAAACAGCACATAGATTATATCATCTTTCAGAGCTCAACCATCGGTGGAATATGAAGAAGAAGAGAAAAAAGCGGGTTGTTTTTATCTCAACAAACAATTATTTTGTTCCCTCACATCTGGAAGAGTCCAAATCCCAGCGGGTAGCCACCTCCGGCATGCACAGCCACGCTGAGCAGCGCGCCCCAGGAAGACCAATCCAATGCCATCACAAACAAAGAGTGAGGCCCAATGGAGCACGTGTGGAGAGAAGGTCACGAACCGATCTGAACCAGCTCAACACAAACAGCATCATCCAGCCTGTCTGAGACCACATCTTGTAGAGCTGCCCCTGGTTCAGATTCTGGTCTCTCCGTGCCTGTCTGGGTATATTACCGTCATCCTACCACTGTGTGGCCGCACGCTCACTCTCATGAAAATGTATGGAGGCATTTAAGTCACATGAAATCTGTTATTCAAGGCTCGAGAGCATGCGTCCATATCTCTTCCATATACTTATCGGCAGTGTTTTCCCTGAATTTGATATGTTAATCCTGATTATCTCAGATGTACTTCAGGGAAGATGCTGGGATTAAATCCCTACTCAGACACGTCACAGCGTTCAATGACTTCAAGTAGGCTCCTCAAGTATAGAAGCCTTGAGCTGAGTAATTACAGCTTTGAGCCACATTGAAACTTTAAACTTTCATTCTTTTCGTACAGTAAACACATGTCCACTATAGTGTTCTTTCTTTAAATTATGTCCTCAATGTCTCTCGCATTAACTCGCATGGCAGATAGCTCAAAGCATCCACCACAACTTATATATAACATCTTATATAGTAATGTCACCTTACTTCCTCCTTTACTGTTGTTATAATTACTGCGGCCGCTTGAGAGCATTGTCACTTGAACATAAACATATCGCTTCATTTTACAGGTCCACAAATTTCATGGTAATTAGGTGATAATTAACAAGAAACCTATTTGAAATTTCTTTGGAATTACTGCCAAATTACCCCAATATTTACCTCAAAATGTATCGAAAATTACTTTATTATAAACATTATATTCCGCTATTTCCCAACAGCTGGTAATTTATTTAATACATTTCCATGATTAAGAATACAAAGTTCATTGATTGGCTTTATTTCCATGTCTGCTGGTAAATAGATAATAATTATCAAATAACTTCTTTGAAATTTCTTAAAAAAAACTCCCTGAATCATTACATTAGCTACCAGGTTACATTTGGTGGAAGTCACACAATGGTGAGATCTGATCAGCAGTGTCTTCTATTAGTTTTGGTTTTCCACCTCCGATGAAGAGCAGCACACAGCCGCTTCTCAAGCCTAAGGGCCCCATTTTAACGATTATATGCTATATTAGCATATAATTATTAAATAATGTTCATAATATAGTAATGTTCGACACATTTTTAGGTAAATATTGGGGTAATTTGGCAGTGATTCCAAAGAAATTTCAAATAGGTTACTTGCTAATTATCACCTAATGAAACCCATGAAATTTGCGGACCTTTAAAATGAAGTGTTACCCGACCTGGCTGCTTCTTATCATGTAAGCAGGCATTTACCTTTCGCTTTTTTATCACAGAATCAGGTATTTTCATCTTTTGTACCGATCATTCAGCTGAGAGTTTCAAGCCGATCCAGGCCTTGGAGGTTTATCTCACAGCGCCTATGCAACTAATAAACGGCCCAGAAAACCTTGGACCTCTGAAATAACTCATCCCTCGGTGCAAAGCTATTATATACATTTCAGTTTTGTACCTCATTCATGTGATATTCATTCCCCATACTGTATGAGAAAAATAGTCAGCATGTGAGCAAACACGGTGTGTTTGTGTGCTAAGGAAACATCAAAGGTGTTGTGGGTATGCTCAACCCACATGCACTCCACAAAGTCTCTACAGATTTCTCTTGCAGGCAGAGCCCAGTCTTGACCAGTTGCCAGTTTGTTTTTTTATCAAAAGAGGTTAAACTTTGAGGTCAGCTGTAATCTTTTTTTGATATATGCAAATGTGAAAAGCCCCTCTCGTTCCAAAGTGCAGGTGTTTAACAAAGTGTCAGGATCCTGCAGTCTGACAGCAAAGAGATGAATATCCCACTCAAACATAAACCGTGCTGATGGGTGAATGTTATACACCCAATCAGCCGTCCCTCCTTTTTTCTCCTGCCATGCGAGACAGGTGCTGCTATGTGCGGTGTAGTGGGACTGAGTGGCATTTTAAACTGAACTCACCATTCTTACCTGCATCTGCATTGTGTCTCCAGAGCAACTGCTTTCCCATTTAGCGGCTGACAATATCCAAGCTTTCTATTCATTTCCCGTCTTTCAGGCAGGAGGAAATGAATCACGGGGCTGTCAAGGAGAGGCACAGGAGCAATAACAGGAGTGTGAGAGAAAAGAAACTTTGATATGTGAGGTTTACTCACTCTTTATTCCTTACGGACCCTTGGGGTATGTTGTGGGACACCACACTGCTAGACTCCGGCTGCTAAAGCTAACAGACCTGCAGGTGTAATTTCATCTGCCCATCTTTTTCTTCCCTACCTCCGCCCGTCTCCCGCTTTCTCTCTCTCTTTCTGCTATTTGGCATCCTCTTCCTCTCTCTGTCACACAGGCTGCCTGGCTGTCTGTCCTGTGTCACTTTCATTTCAATCACAAACATCATGCTGCTGATTCTCAGTAAGAAAATACTATCAGACAGAAATTACCTCAATAACCTAACGCAGACCTAAATCAGACATACAGCCTATTTGCACACATCAAGAGTACTAAATAATGATAATTTGTTGTAGATTCAGCCTTGCATATACAAACAAGAATGTGAAATGGAGACAGGAAGTATTGCGTTTTTTGTTTAAAGAAATGCAAAAATTAGATGTGAGATATGAGATATCCTGTCCTGAAATTAAGTGTTTGAAAAGTTTACATTTTGACCTGTTGATGAGAAATCAGAGGATCACCAAATTAATAGGATTTTTCTATAGGGACCACAAATGGGTGCACCAAATTTCATGGCAATCCATCAAATAGTTATCGAGATATTTCATTCCGCACCAAAGTGTTGGAACGACAGAGCAACTGACAAAGGAGCAGTTTCATTTGTGTTCAAAACATAACGTTTCATTCAGTTTTACGTGTCAGAACATGTCGCTTTTAAGTTTCGCTTTCACTTTTACAACGTAGTAGGCCCCTAATGACCCACATCTATGGTGCTTATAGCGACCGATAACGTCTATTTAATGGCCTGATAACAGTTGAATCGGATGGACAGAGCGACTGACCAACCCAGTCGCCAGAAAAAAATGTTGGCATTGTACGTAACGGTTACTGCAAACCACGGGATACGTTGAATGTCGAAGTGTCCATCACCACTCCCACCTGTCTTAGTGGACTTTAGTGCTTCTTACACTCGTTATTATAACACCTCACCCTTAATAACGGTCGCTCAATATACTACATCACTTGCTCTGACCGAATGCAAAAAACAAAAAAAACGCCTTCATTCAACTTATCCGTGATTTGCAGGAACGTACATTGCCAACATTTTTTCCTGGCGACTGGACTGGACTGCCAGAGAAACGTTGCCGTCCCCAGAGCTACCTCACTTCTGTGGTTAAAAAGAAGACAACACGTGGACAAAGGGGTGGAAGTAGGAGGAATTTAAAAAACAGCACTGCACAATTGAGATTAATTAGCTGCCCATCACAAGGGTGAAGATAGTAGGGACAGACATATTGCCTATTAGACCTGAATAGGAAGGATGGAGTGGGAGCCAAGTAAGGTGTCTGAGGCTGATGGCAGAGGACAATTCACAGCAATGTATCTCTGATGTCAAACACAGGCCAGAGTCTGCAGCGCCGCCCCCTCCTGCGATAATACCACCACACAGCTGAGGAGAGAGCAGAGACTCCACTAACATGTACATTTACTCCTACTGCTCCCCTTTGGTAAAATGTGATAAAAACTTTGTTTACTGTACACGCACATAATAATCTGATCTGACCAATACTTTATTTGTATCTTTCATACAGGTTAGTGCCGTTCACAGTGCTTTACAGATGACTGACTTAGTAACGAAGGTGGGTGATAAATATATATACTGTTTCCATGCCATAGAACATAGTTAGATCATACACTTTATATTAGAAGTAGACGTAGTCACCGTGACGTCACCCATTGGTTTGTGGACTGCGGTTTTGAAGCCTCGAGTTTGGCATTTTGGCCGTCGCCATCTTGTTTTTTTGCAACCAGAAGCAAAGAACGTATATTGCCAAGAAGTGAAAGTCAGTTGTTGTAGTCAAGTTGTTCCATTGCAACATCAGTGCCCAGCAGCAAAGCTACATTTCCACCATTTTGGACTGAAAGCGACTACCAGGTGCCAGTAGAACGTCCGACAACAAAGTGCCGTACAAAATTTAAAAAAAAAAAATTTGATTCTATTGTCATATTGTACCGAAATGGCCGGTGTTGAACAATAAACATATTATAAATATAATAAGCGTTTTCAGCCCAAAATGGCGGCAGGGGCGGTTGTCAACAAACGCCGGAGTTTTCATTTCATTGCTTCTATTCTCTTTGTCAGAAGTGACACAAGTGGAGCTAAGTACACCGAACGCTGAACACTGAAGACATTTTTAGGCGACCTAAAAGGTTATAATTAACTTTAATGAACTGAAAACACACTGTGAAAGGGTTAAAGTTCTATGCCGAAAACACGGACAACTCCCAGACTGGACAATGCCATGGTAGCGACCTGTCAATCACAAGGTAGCCACGCCCTAAGGCATACCCTGCTTTATGGTCTATTTGACTCTAAATGGGACCATAATTTACTAAATTAACATCATGCTGTATTGAAGAAGCCTTGAAACTAGTGATTGAGACCATAAACTCATGTTTACAATGTTTACTGAGGTAATAAATCAATGAGAAGTAGGGTCATTTTCTCATAAACTTCTATAAAATCAGACTTCTTTTTGCAACCAGAGGAGTCGCCCCCTGCTGGCTATTAGAAAGAATACAATTCAAGGCACTTCACCATTGGCTTCGATTTTCAAGACCCCGGAGTTGCCCACTGAGTTAGATAGATATTACATCCTCATTACACCTCATACACATTTCTGTTACAACATCAGACTTTCCCTCAAATCCGATCTTTCTGTTATGTCTCTGTCCTGGAACATCTTTGTGTCTCTCTTTATTTAAATATTGCAACAGAACTGCCTTGAACGTTTCTATTTATGGTAGCTTGAATATAATATATATATATATATATATATATATATATAGAGAGAGAGAGAGAGAGAGAGAGAGAGAGAGAGAGAGAGAGAGAGAGAGAGAGAGAGAGAAGTGTCTTACAGTACCAGCAGACAACCTTTAGCATGAATTGTCATGGCTATAAAATATTTGGACAACAATAATGAACTTACAGTAAATATAAAGGATATGACTATTTCTATTTTCCAACTATTCTATGTGACGATTCTGTTCATACCTACAATCAAAGATCTCCTACAGTGTCATGCTTGCAGTATATCAGGGCACCACATTGCACACATTGTTCTCGCTCTCCTTTGACAATCTGTCGGTGTGAGTTTTATTATGGAACCTGATGCTTCACTTTTTTTCGAGCTCTCACCTCTGTGACGACTACGATATTTTAAGGTCTGCCATCTGCACAGGTGCCAAAACAGCCTGTGAGTTCTACTGGATGTCTATGGATCAATCTGAGATTATTCCCCAGGTTCCTTTGGCTGAAAAGATGGCCCGTCCACTCACTCTCTCTTTCACACATACACACACTTAATGATTTTTCTGAAGTGAACAAAACAATTAAGTAAAGCCTGCAGCATCAAAGTCCTTCAGTTAAAGCTCAGGAGCCTGTAGGGAGGCGTAGTGGAGACTGAAGACAATCAAAGAAATCAAAAGGCAAGTGAGGAAAAAGGCGCTGCGTATTTATTCTCTAGCCTCGGGCATTTGTGTCGAGAGGTTACCTCTGAGGGATCTCCTCATGTTCTTTGTTCAACACCTTTGTTCTCCACCACAAGCACCTGCTGTGAATAGAGGCTAAAGACCTGTGAAACTTCTCAGTCTCAATCATCAGTGGAAGTGATGTTGCAGTTACAGTTTATCCGTCCCAAAAGTACTTAAGTTTCTGGATCCGTTTTGTTTCTCTTTTCTAGAAAGGACTTTTTATTTTGTCTGACAATTCCTGGGAAAGGGCTGAGTAAAGATGGACTACTTGTTGGGGAAATGGATGAAATTTGATAAAGCAAAAAACATGCAATTATTTAGAAGATGGAAGAGAGTTCACAGAAGGTCTTTTTAATTATTTTTACAAAACTGACAGTTTGTTATGATCACGACCAAATTGACCCTTTCCCTTTTTATATGTATTAAATATTCAATTTTATCTTGTGGCTATCTGTGAGAAAATCTGTATTCGTCAACTATGTTTTACTTTTTTGTCAATTTCAACTACAGTTACTACGTATAATGGCATAATCTCTTCAAGCAAAAAATATCATTATAAGAAGAACTCCCTTCTACAGTAGGTCATTTCTAGGAAACCAAGGGACGGAAACTAATTCAAATTCATATATTGCATTTCTTAAGACTAATTGACTATGAATTTTTACATTATGGAAAATGTAGTCCAGTTGTACTACTTGTGCCAATGTCACAGTCACATTCACTCTCAGCTAGCAGATCCAGAACTTCTACTGTAATCAATAGCCAATCGATCACCAATAACAACAGCAGTATCTGCCTCTCCCTGTTTGTCTCTCCAAAACTGTTTTTGTCCTCTTTTTAGAAATACCTATAGCTTAAATTTCTTGCAGCAATACTCAAGTGAAACGTGTCTAAAGGCACAGGAAAGTAAGAATATAATATATCCTTTATTTAATAAAAGTTTCATTGAGATTAAAGTCTATTTTTTAAAGAGTGACGGCCAAGAGGGCAGCCTAAACATTGTTACAACAATAAACACAAACAATGCAAGCAGACAAATACAACTGTCACACTCTAGAAGTGAATGAGCACAATATCCAGTCAATATGCAATACAAAAAAAGTTATAATGCATAAAACAGGTAACTTTTAAAATGATTTTAGTGAAAAATGTCAGCGCAATCACACTGACCAAGAGTGTTATTTTCTCGATCCTTTAAAATGGACTTAAATTCCCCCATAAAGTAGTAATCAGCTCCAATTTCAGCTCCTTCTCTACATTATTCCAGAAAGAAGGAGCAGCATATTTAAAAGCTTTTTTGCCTATTTCTGTTCTAACCTTGGGGACCAACATCTGTAAAATATTATGAGAGTTTGAGGGATTTATATATAAGAGCCAAACAATGTGAAAGTCTGCAAACATAGAGAGACGGCCATTAGTAGAGAAACGGAAGCAGAAGTTTGTCAAAAGACGACGTATGTGACACAGATGTGAGAGTAAAATATGTGTGCATTAACTATAGAGGGTTTAATAGTGAAAAAACTGCACCATGTCTTTAACTTGTTGCCTCCCACAGGTCAACACTGGTCAGGTGATCTGTTCCCTACAGGTGGAAGGGGGCGTGGCCCGGGGAACAAAGAGGAAGAGAATTGTTTGGAGGGAATTTTGGTTTTGTTTGTGAGGAGAGACGGAGGAGTAAGGTTGGAGCCTTCTGGGGAAAATAACCACATTTAACTCTTTTTGTAGTGGTACCTCGACCGACTGAAGACAGCAGGGAAACCAACGTGTACTGAGGACCATAAAGAATGAACAGCAATGCAAGCCAAGGCCGGATTATGTTTTCCAACCCGACATCCGGTGAGTTTGAATCCCTTTTGGAGATGTTTTTTTTGCAGTGCATTGCTTTTTCCTGGTTTATGCTTTTGCATTTTGAAGAGGACATTGAAGCTTTATTGTTGTTGGATTATATAATTTTTTTTTTTTTGACTTGGACAAATCTTGTGGACAATCCAGTGGACATTCCTCCAGTTAACTTTCTTGTGCTTTTATTAGGGGTGGTTTTCTTCATACATTGTGTTTAACAATTAAGTTTCCTCTTGGTGCTTTCCTTTGGTGGGGTCACAAGGGATTTAAAGCACAGGCACAGTTTGCGTTGGTTCATGGGGCTCACTGAACCCCCTGGTGGCTGTAGCAAAAACAAAATGCATGTAGGAATATCTATATTTTTTATAATAACACAGAACTAATAATTTATTGTAATAATGATTACTTTCAACCTTGTTGTGTCTTCTTATTGCAAAAATAAGAAACCAAGAAGATAATAAGATATATTTGTGGTCTTTTTATTTACTTATAGGCCTAATAACATCTGAGCGCTCCACACCGAATCTGTAAAATATTCACTTTCAAACAAACCAAGTTCTTATCAGCCGTATGCTCGAGATCAGACTTGAGACGTAACTACTTCAAAGACGGGTGATGATTGCTATCTTCCTACTTTTAAAACAGAAAACACACGTTTTTTATTATGATATTTACTGGAAATGACGTACAATATAGCCAACAGCAAAAAGAAAATTTCTGGTGATCTCTTGGTGATCTCCCTCCAGCCAGCTGCCACCTTATTTAATTGTATGTAATTAAATGAGAAGGTATCATATAGATAACTCCTCAACTTCACCAATCAACCGTTCCTTGTCCATTGCGGTGCTTTCAAAGTACCACAGTAGCCCTTGAACTTTACATGTAACTATAAACTTAAAATTGAAGCTGATTGACATACATTGCTTTCCATCCTTCATCTGGGAACTCAGCCAGTGTGCCGGACTGGTCCAGATTCAAATAGCTTCCCTCACCACGCCTCATCAGCTTGCGGGTCTCTGGGAGAAATGCACACAAACATAAAATAAGCTAAGAGTCATCACAGTAGCAGCCTGTTTGTTACTAGAATAACACATATCCATTTCAAACCACATACCCACCAATTAATATGTATGAATATTGCAAGACCACGATTTCTCTGCCCAAGCCATCTGTCTACTGGCTAAGTCGACTCTGGGGTCTGCCTGGCAGTTGAAGTCATTTGTTGATGACAAGCAGGTGATTATCAAGGAGATCATGCATGCAGGAATAATCCCTCTGTTTTAGTTCTCACACACGTGGTTTTGGTGTTAGCATGTTTGGTGCAATAACAAGAAAGTTCCTGTTTAAAGTTATGACACGACAGAAAAGCCACCGATTTTACGGAGGATAAAAATGTGAACATACGTTGAAGAAGAGGCGAATGGAGGGTGTTTTTTTGTTGTTGACAAAACTCATTTTAATTGACAGGAATTGACCAGATTCATTGCAAATGGGAAATAAAAGTTAGGTACAGTATACTGACTATACTTGAGATAAATCCCAGGGCCAACACTGGATCAAAGCTAGCCTGAGTGCTGCTAACTGCAGCTGACTCTCTGATAGGCCCAAGTCTGCAACATCCTACCAGCTATATAGGCTGATTGAAATGACGATGGCACTAAAAGGCTGTTGCAATTTGGACTGATCACCATTGTGCCTATTTGAGTTAAAATATATTAAATGTTTCATGATGAAAGAAGGAAAAAAGGTTTATGCTTGCTCACCAAATAAACCAAAAAAACTACAAAAAAGAAAAACACAGAGGCACACAAAAGGCATACAAATTGACTGATTTCCAAACACCAAATGCAGGACAGCCAGTAAGAAAGTGTCAAAAAAATTGCAAGGGACATACCAATATGTCATACTTGTAATAGCAGAAAAACAATATTATCCAAGACAGAACAATAAGCAGCAATAGAGGCAGGTTACAGCTGGCTCAACACCAATAATAATGAATTATCCAATCCAGCTCAGATTTGAGAGAAAATCTGTTTAATATTTATATATTTTTTTGGCTTCTGCTCTAATGTGAGATAATCTTAGCTTAACTCTAGTCATTTTCAAAACAAACAAAACACATGTTTGATAAACCTCTCCCATAAAATGATAATTTGTTGTTGTTCTAATTATGTGATAATAGTACTGCACATTTGTTTGATGAGTCAGCTTTGCGTTTTGCCAGCTCTTCTTGGACCGATCTACTGTATTTTCAACCTTTGCCTCTGTTAAAAGATATTTTTCTGCTATTCTCTGCCCATATGGAAATTAATTTCTGTTACAGAAAGTGGGGCAGTGTGTCTGGATCTGATTATTGCTGACTGGGAACATTGGTAGATCAATGGTCCTTTCTGGTCATCTTGGTGTCTGATGGATGGCTTGCCACTTGTGATTTGTCCATTAATTCAATTGACACAAACTATTCTTGCATACAAATTACATTCTGCGTATGTCATGTGTATACCAAGGGAGATTGTTTTAATCTCTGCTTTATTGTGACTCAAAAAGCTTCTTCTTGCCCGTTGTGTGTCGGGTCATGGGTCAAACTGGAAACAACAACTCTCCATGTCTGCACAGCATGCACCTTGGACCACAGCTAAACCCGTTTTAGAGCAGAATGAGACCCGCTGATCTCTGTGTGTTGCACTATGTTCGCCGTATTTGTGACATTTCGAGAAGCGAGGAGCCAGAGTAGGACTAGTAGGAAGAGTTGGGCTGAATGTGTGGATTAGCTGTTGGATGTGTAACATTCCAGGGGATCTATTAGCAGAAATGGAATATGATATTCATAACTATGTTTTCATTAGTGTATAATCACCTGAAACTAAGAACCATTGTGTTTCTGTTAGCTTAGAATGAGCCCTTCATATCTACATAGGGAGCGGGTCCTCCACCATGAGTCGGGACGGCGTTATCAACTGTACCTGCTGTATGAGGGCGGTGTAGAGCGGTGGCCTTGAGTAAGCCAATGGTGCACGCTCACATGCACTACAATGCACTTGCGTCCAGCCCGGCTATGTCAACTGTTAAAGCAAGAGTGTACACTGTACGTACACAGTCAGCTGATGATATTCTAGTCCAGCAGATGTAGAGAGAGGTGTGCAGATATACGTGGGAACAGAGCTTCTCTCATGTCTCCTCGTAGCTGCTGAGCGTCATTGTAATGATGTTTTCAAGCAGCACTTAGTACATCCTGGTTTCACGTGTTTACTGCATTTGAGGTCTGATTGGTTTTGTGTTAAAGAATCCAGAGGTGGAGAGCTTTCATGTGGACACAATCTCTGTAAGGAACCTGTGTTAGAAGAGTTCAAGGTATCAGTATTGATGCCACCTTTTAACTATACAGTTTGTTTTACGGGTCATTAGCAAGGCTGTGCCTTTGACCTTAAGGCCTCTGTTGGTTCTGTGGACTGTTCCAATCAATACTGTGGGCGTGTCCATCAATGTGCCGACATCTGAGGTCTACAGGTCACTGTTGCTGGCCTCCACTTTTTTTTCCTGCAGATTTGTGGGTGTTTTATTACTAAAGATAAACTTTCTAGAATGTTCATCAAAATAATATGTTTACAGTACCATTGGTACACCATACTGTACCTATTAGCACTACTTGTATATAGTCTGCATGTATTTATTTTTTTTATCCATGGCCGTAACATCATCTCAGTCTTGATTGATCTTTAGAAAAATGTTATCAAGGTTAACAAGGTGTTGAAAAAGCGGAAGAAAAAGCAAGGTGCACTTCAAGCAAGGTGTTTAAGGCAGATCAGTGTTTCTGTGGGGGAGAGTAACTCCCTTTGGCGTGGACTTTGGACTTTGTAACTTTGCAGACCTTTTACATGCACAAAAAAATATATAACACACTAAAGGAAAGAGAAAAGGCACAAAAGCATGGTAGGTCCTCTTTAATAAGTATGTTGTCTTTAGTGTATAATCACCTGAAAATAAGAATCGTTGTGTTTCCGTTAGCTTAGAATGAGCCGTTCATATCTACATACGGAGCGGGTCTTCTTCACGGCGTCGGCGTCGGCCATGTTTCTACAGTAGCCCAGAATTGACAAACCAAACACTGGCTCTAGATAGGGCTGCCGCGGTGAAGGAATTACCCCTGCGGTGATAATGATTGGCTCGACAGCGAGATATGCAATATTATTGCCCTTTTTTTTTCAAATGACTTAATTTATCCTGTTAGGCTATTATTATGTATATTGTTGCTTTTTAAATGACAAAGATGACAGCAGTAAAAATGTCGGCACAAGGTAGAGTACTCGCTTTGGATGAAGAGAAGGCGGAGACACGTAGGGAGAGAGGACGGACTATGTGAATTAATTTCCCCTCTGTTGTTGTTGTTTAGCACTTGTACATGCAGGATGTAACGGTTGGTCTTTGTGGTATGTTGCCATGGTGGTATGGTGACAGTGATGACAGCAGCGTTTTACTTAAGGTTGAACATTTTTCAACTCTCGGCAACCAGAAAAAAAATACCAAACATCCCTTTAATGCCCAGTTAGAATGCAAATAATTGTGAGTTCTGGGAATTTAGATTTTCAAGTTATGACTCACTTGGATGTCAGCATTTTCTGGTCATTGCTTAATGTTTCCGTTTTTGTTTTTTAAACTCTGGCCATTCAAGTAACACTTTTGAAGCGTCCTCTAAAGCCGGGGATGCTCTAGATCAATAGCCTGACCACAGAAAGCCATTACTGCCTGGCGTCCCCCACCTGTGGCTGGAGATGGTCCGGGTTAACCCAAGTTCAGTTTAGATGGAAGAGGTAAATCCTGTGTTGCAGTACAGGGGGACTGAAATTACACCTCTGACTGCACTAAAAATATAATGGCCAAAAACAATCCTAATTTTGCGCCGCTCCCACATCAGCCAGTGAAAAACCCTCCATCAGTCTAGAGAGTCTGTGCGTCACTCTCTCTCTGTGACAAATGACCTTGACCCACAGCAGCAGTGTAAGTACAGATACTCACTTAATCAAAGGCACAAAAGAGAAAGGGTTAAGAGAAAGAAAATAACCATGGAAACGCAGAGAAAAAAAAGCCATCCATTGCTTTGTGCCCTTTTAAACTGTCAAGTAATGATTTAGGATGAGGTGGGGTGTGGGGCACAATCCCTTACAGCTCGGCCCCATCACCTCAGGAAGAGGCAAAATAAGACAGCAGGGGAGGCAGGAGGAGGGGTTTGCGGGGAGAGTGTGGGAACATAAGGGAAGAAAAATAAATCTATATCCGTGCCTGGATGCTTCCGTCCGGCCCGTCACTCTGAATTCATCAGTCTGAATTCGTCAGTCAAAAGCAAAATGTCACACCTTTCATCTGTTCAGCCGGACTTTTAATTGCACGGGCAGAACATAGTTTGATCGAAGTGAGGCTGCGGCGTGCAGGGATGGGAGCGAGGTTTACCAGAAACAGGAGGGCCAGGTGAGGGGCGATGGCAGCCAGCAACAAGACAAGAAAGCAATAAAACTGATAAATGATGCCAAGACACACAGCTACTAAGACCCCACCACCACCACCACCACCTTCTCCCCTCTCACAGCAGCCCTTCTCACAAGCACACCTCTCCAGAACCAGCTCGAACAACCCCCACCCCAACACCCACCACCCCTCCGTCTCCTCTCTAGAGGACTGGACAGCTCTTATTGAGCACTCGTCTGTTTACAGATCAACACTTCCCATCGGGTTTCGGATCAATGGGATTATATTTCTTATAAAGCAGGACGGAGCAGAGGAAGGTGGGGGCGGCAGGAAGGGCGGCACAGGGTTGCGGGTGTGTGAGTGAAAGGCAGAGGATCGAGCCGTCAGGAGAGGCTGCACGAGGGCTGTTGGAGGATGTGATGACAGAGCGACGATTTGGGGAAAGAGAGAGGTGGAGGGGGTTGAACAGAAGGAGAGCCAATGCCTACAGATGGGATAGAGGGTGGGGAGCTTATTGATCTCCTGTCCGTCTTCTCTTCAGAAGATCAGTGGCAAACAGAGGCCCTGGTGTTTATCATTTAGTCAATGCGAGGATGAGGACGTTCTGTCTGGGGATATGGAAATGAGAAGCCAACTCTGCGATACAGCGTGTTTGCACGATGCAGATATTGTCCCAAAATGTCTTTGAAAGAAAACGTGGCCGCAGAGGGCAAAAGTCAAGATGTTTTTCAGAAAACACAGCAAGCTGTTAAATATTCACATGTGTTAATTAGCAGAATTGTGGCAGAATTGAGTCCACAATGAGGATAACAGATTTGTTTTCATTTCAGTCTTTTGACATGCTGTTGAGAAAAATAAAACACTGGGTTTCTCCCAGTGGAATTTCAGCTTGTGTTTGAAATCAGGATCTCTTTATGTTGCATATGATGCGTATGTTTTCTGTGCATTTGCGAACTGAAAACCGGGCATCCGTGTGTGAGTTTATGTACTTACGTATGTTCTCCAAAAAAACGATTATAAATGCAAATAGTGCGTCTGCCATTTAAATAGATTACTGATACAAGGGTCGAATGTACAGTAAGGGATTGCATGGCAAAAACGAGATGGAAACTTGAACAATGAATGATGAATATATTTGCATATTTTGAGTGATCAAATGCCGAAGCTTCAAAAGTTAAAGATTACACAAGTGCTATTTTGGAAAACTGTATTTAATTCACATTGAGATGGAGATGGAGAGAGATCCTGAGAGACAAAGAGAGCGAGTCCTTAATTACTGGCGGCTCTCCAGAATGAGCCTCCTAACCAGTTTAGTTGTTGGCTGGGTTTTAGTCAGTTTGATGTGTATTGTCTAAACCCTCTGAGCTGTGTTTTCACTTCCTCGTCCCCGAGAGGTGACACAAATGTATTCCTATTGCACACGGCGCTATTGATTGTTCTTAGGTGGGAGAATTAATCCGCGGTGAGCACAAATCATCTTTGAGGCAGGCGTTTATTCCCACACTCACCTCCAAGTGCAACACCCCGGATGCGTTTCTATCGCGTGGTAATTTGAGTTTGTGGATGCACTGGCATGCTCTGTCAACTTAAAGCCCCCGTCTTCAGTCCTTGCCCTCTTGAAAACACACACACCAGCCTACATAAACATACACACATGCGTGCTCAGACACTCGCGGACTCACAGATTAATGTCAAGGACTTTTTCCTATTTAGGATTCTAAAACATTATACATGCAGATTAAAAGCACATCTCTCCACGCACCTCCTCTGCTGTGGGATGTTCTGCGGGCTTGTCCCTTTTATTTCCTCCCCTCTTCAAAGTGGCACCAAATGTAATCCTCCTTAATGGATGTGTAATATTTACACTTATACCATAATCGCTTAAACATTCATTTACGGAGCCATATTTGGTTGTTCGTGTCCCTGACAGCCTATTTATCAAAAAGTAAATGTGCAGAACCTCGCGCCCCCTGCAGCAATCAATCAATATGCTCCTCTCCCGGCTACCATCAGTGGAGATACGTCTCAGGCCAAAATTAATCACTGTGAAGTTTGCATAATCCCCCGCCGCTTCCCCCCACCCATTACCCCGCGTTTGAGAACCTTTACCTTTGAAGACCGTTCTGATGACTGAAGGGATTAATCAGAATCTCCCTTTCTCAAGGCTGATGAAATTGTAAGAGTTTATGCGGCGGTAATATCATGTATTAAAAAAAAGGGTATTTATATTCAGTGATTAGATCTAGCTTAACTGATTGTCTGGAATTTTACATTTCTACTTTTGAGAAACTGTACATCATAAAATCCTGAGCAACGCAGCCTCGAACCGTGAGTCTGTCTCAGCATTTCATCAGACAATCTGAAGTGGTCATGTTGGAAATAAATGAAAGGATCCAGTTGTATGAAATTAAATTTTCTTCTTCTGATTATTGCCACATATTCAAACTCAAAAGAACCTGCTGAAATGAAATGTTCACATGGACAATGTGCAGCTGTTAAATGTGCAATAGCTGTAAATGTTAACGCACACAACTCATTGTTTGCTTGCTTGTTTTAGACATAGTTATATTATACAGGAATAGCAGTATAAACAAGAATGTGATGAGAGGAGTTCTGCATTAATTGGTTACAATTTGAAACTGCACTGGTTCCCAACCCGGGGCTCCCGGCCCCCACTAAAGGTCGCCAAAGCTTCACATGGGTTCATGAGGCCTTCTTGATTTTAAAGGATGTACAACAACTTTTTAAAAAAAAATACAGTTGCCTTATAGCTCAGCATTTCATTCATTTCTGTGAAGAAAACTAAATTCAATGGTTATTTTCAAAGTTTGGCTTGTTATTTAAGATATAAACTTAAAAACTAGAGCTAATGGAACAATGGCCAAGCGTCAGGGACGAATTTGTCAAAAAAAGAAGCCTATTAAGTATCTATGATTGTTAAAAACTACATAATACAGAGATTTGTATTAAACATTCCTAACAATAACAGGAAAACTCATCTGTGATGCAATAATCACAGGAAATAATCTGCTCAAAATTCATCAAAATCGCTCGTTTTACACAAACTTCCTGCCATTATTGCGTTCATTATTTGGGTTAATTTTACAGTTAATCAGTTGTTCTGTGCCGTTATTGTTGCATGCATTGAATATAATATGAAATATCCATAAAATGTCACTTTGTTAGGGGTCGTCAGTTTACTCAATGATAGAAAAGCGGTCTCTTAAGGAAAAAGGTTGCATGATTAGGCAAATAGAGGCCTATGGGCCAATCCAGCCGCCCAACAAAAATGTCTGATCCCCCAGTGAAAACTGAACTTTTCTATTTCATAGTTTACATTCAAATGTGTACATTCGTATGTCATAAATCTACTATAGATAACAATATAAATGCAATGCTCAAGTGAATCACAATAAATATGACCTTGTAACATCTAATCACATAAAGAGAGGCATCAAACAGAAGCTTCTTTTCCTTGTTCTACACCAGGCTATATGAGCAGAGCATGGTGCTGAAATAAAGTCAAATTAACTCACCAGATGAATAATATAAATAAAACACAATAAAATAAATAAAATAAAATATAATGGACTTTATTGAAATGAAACAAGCCCCCTTTGAATTCTAGCACAGTTTAATTCCAGGGCTTCAGCCTGTTTGGGCAGAACAGATTTGTCTCTCCCAAATGCAAACACAGTAAAAGCAGATAATAGATCACATCAACAGTACTTTTATTGAACCATAAATGAAGCAAGCCACTGTTTATTGTGCATAGTAACCTATGAATGACTTTTTTATTCTCGAAGCACAACACAGAACATACGTTTACATATATGAGTCATTTATTTGCCAAATGAGTATTAAAATAACTTAAAATAGCTGCTGCTCCCACTTACTAATGAGAGAAATTGCATCTGGCCTCAGCTAAATTACTTAAAAGAAATAAACTAATAGAACACATTTCAAACATTCAGGCCTCCGCACCTGTACAACTTTAAGTCTCCCTATTTAGCAGTGGTTTATAACACACATAATGTAGGTGTAAACAGATATAACTCCTCCTGGGCACCCATAAGCAGAGGCTGGTGTATAAACAGATAACAAATGTCAATATAGTAAAACACAGTTGGAATAATATAAAATATGTCTTCATGGGAGAAGTTATGATTGTTGACAAATACTGTACATTAATAAACACTTAAATGGTTCATAACACACTATAATGTAGTTGTATGCATGATATTTTATTAAATGTTAACATGCTCTTCTATAAATGCTAAACAGGAGGACTAAAAGTAAAGTGCATCAGTTTTCTATAAAATTAATATTTCTCTGTCTTACAGTTACTGGGGTAACCATATCTCTATTTCATACTGATTAACCTGGCAACATCACCCAATATTACACATTTTAATAATGTTATGTTATATTATGTCTACCTCTGATCTTTGAAACAAAAATAGAAAGTAATACTGCATTCTTGAAACAAACAAACCACAGTGACATGCCCTTTTCATCGGGTACTATACAGTATGTTCCTCTCATACCATTATGCAAATGGCATGATAATAATGCAAATCAGTAAACGGTATTCTGAACAAGATCATAATAAAGGCAAAACTGTTTTGTGTTTGTGTCTTGTTGTTACATACGCACATCTTGTGTTGTTATGGACACAACGTAATATGTTAAATAAACATAAAAAATGTGGGGGAAAAATTGACGACGAGCTGGAGGTCCTGAAAGGACCAGCGTGTAACAATTAGAGGGATCTATTGGCAGAAATATAATATTAATAAATATGATTTCTTTAGTGTATAATCACCTGAAAATAAGAATTGTTGTGTTCTTGTTACCTTAGAATGAGCCGTTTATAGCTACATCGACGCCAAAATAACAACACACAAGAACAGTTTTTTCCCCTCAGGCCGTCACTCCAATGAACCCTTAATCAGTCATACACTGTCAATAACCCTTTAATACCAAATATCCACTGCTGCTGTTATAGATTATAATTCTTACAGTCTTTAATGCACATTTTTGCATATTTTTAGATTATAATTTACAGTCTTTAATGCACATTTTTGCACATTTTTAAATTATAATTTACAGTCTTTAATGCAATTTTTTTTGCAATGTATACATATCGTCTTTCACTTTCACAATAATAAAAATAAAAATAAAATGTCTATATGCAAGTCAAGTGTTCGGAAGTTGTAACAATACAAATAGTGCAAAGAAATAAATACCGGATGGATATACATGGACTGGATGATTACATACAGTATATAGACATCTTCACATTTGCATACTGTATATAATCATCCAGTCCATGTATATCCATCCGGTATTTATTTCTTTGCACTATTTGTATTGTTACAACTTCCGAACACTTGACTTGCATATAGACATTTTATTTTTATTTTTATTATTGTATTCTTTTATTCTGGAGTCAAATTCCATGTATGTATATACTTGGCGAAATAAACCTGATTCTGATTCTGATCATAGGGAGCGGGTCCTCTTCATGGAGTCCGCCATGTTTCTACAGTAGCCCAGAATGGCTTGGGCCCAAGTCGATAACATTACTCCCTCCCGTCGCCGCTGCTTCCTCTCTCTCTCTCGCTTCACCACTCACTTCCCTCATACACACACACTCTACGCACTGGCTCTGCTCCAAGTGACCTACACTACTCTTAGAACAACTGGCGGTAACACTTCATTTTACAGGTCTGCAAATGTCATGGTAATTAGGTGATAATTAGCAAGTAACCTATTTGAAATTTCTTTGGAATTACTGCCAAATAACCCCAATGTTGGCAGACTCCATGAAGAGGACCCACTCCCTATGATCAGAATCAGGTTTATTTCGGCAGTAATTTGGCAGTAATTCCGGAGAAATTTCAAATAGGTTACTTGCTAATTATCACCTAACCATGAAATTTGCGGACCTGTAAAATGAAGTGTTACCCAAATGGCTCTAGATAGGGCCATTCACGTTTTTTGTGTCAGCCACCATAGCTCCCCTACACACTTGGCACACTGGAAAAGCTTCAGTCGACTGCAATCTCAACCTCATCGCTAGATTGCCAGCTGTGAAAGGGGCACTGTTGTATAAAATGATTGGTCTAAAAAGTGGAAACTATAAAAGCACTGCATCAGGAAAATAATAATCATCAGGTATAAGGGCAGAAATACAGAGCCAAAGACATAGTGTGCTTTCAAGAGAGAGAGATGTCACTAATGTTACACATCATTAGAGCTGCAACGTGGTTGAATTCATATGCAGGTTTGAAAGGGATGGAACATGAATCATAAGACATTAGTGTTAAACTAAAGCAAAACTCACTTTTCAATTACTAGATTTAAAAAAAAAAAAAAAAAAGCATTTAAATCTTTAATATAACAAAGGGTCACTGTGTAAACCTTGCACTGCTTTGTCTCCAGACAATCAGACAATACATGCATGCTGTAGTACAAAGTCGTATCAATCTAAAATCGGTCTGGCAGCACATCTGCCTAAACTCGCGCCAGAGGAGCAATTTACGATCATGGTTGTTTTCACACGTCCTAAGTGGCCAATTCTACGTCCCAGAGCTCCATAATGTCGATAGCACATTTGGGAGTGAAAGAGTGTTTCTGGGAAAAAGTAGGGAAAAAAAACAGACATCAAGCATTAGATGACAAGACTGTGTCTGATAATGGACATAAGAGCTGGGAGGCATCCACATGGAAAACAAATGCTCATATTGGAGGCTACACACACATAACAACACATGAGATTGTCATTGTACTAAAATATGAAATTGTTTATGAAATATCAGACTTCTTAATTATGCTGCCTCTTATCAAGAGCCAGCAGGGCATTCCTGCAGATTTGTGCATTAAGCTTTTGTGGTATTTTTGTCTTTTATTATTTGATATGCTGTAAAAATGAACGCTCTAATTAATGCCACAGGGTCAAGTTGTAAGCATGTAAATTGAAAATTGAGGATGATGAAATAATTCTGTGAAACTGAATTAATCTCCTGCTATGAATCAGTGTGGGTGCAAATTATCACCTTTGGGTATTAAAATAGGGATGCTCCAAAATCCACCATTTTTCAGTGGTATATTGGGTACATTTATTATTTGAATTGTCTGTGGAGGCTGGACTTTTGATGAGGCTTCCTCTTTGTGTTGTGAATCATTTCTGACAAGAGGACAAATATCACAAACCAGATTAGAAAGCCTGTGACAGTCTCATATTTCTACCCATATTATTACATGCTATCATATTCATTTGTGAATGATTTACTGATGTTGTCATGGCAACAGCTGCTCCATCCTCCTCATCCCTGCTCCTCTTCGTCTGATTCATTTTTGCTGTTTGCTAACATCTCCTTTCCTGTTTCAGACATGCTATTCCACACCTGCCCACCAGGTGTCCTCAGTCGGTCACCTGATGCATCACCTGCCTGCACAGCTGCTTCTCACTGAGGGGATGGAGAGCCAAAGAGTACAAAATGGAGGTAAGTGATCTTTCCATCACTCTTATTTAGTTATTATATAAAACTGTCTAAAAATCTCACTTTGTGGTGTGACCGCCACCTTACTCCTCGCCAGATTCAGTTTGTTGTCTTGACGTTTCATCACTAGTGCTGATGACCTATTCGCTGCCGTTTGTCTTCTAATCTTAGTATTGCTACCTTTAAGCTTGCATTCGACAAAGTAAATGCTGTTTTCACCCTACCAGCCCTTTCTACAAGGTGTGCTTATGGGTTTAAGCCTTGTCTTTGATTGTTACCCAGGTGTGCTGTATTTATCACACATAGATGCTATAAAGACAAAAGAAACACTGTAATACCATCAAGGTGTTGATTGCGATGCAATCTTTGCTGTTGTGCAAATGAACTTGTAGTCCACCGCTCAGTTATTTTCAGAGCAGTGAAGCCTTCACTGGTGACAAAAAGCTGACATAACATTTCACTTTACAGTTTAATCAAGGCTGAATACACAAAAGAGTAGCTAAACAAGCAATCTAATGGAAATAGTGTGTTCAGTAATATTAAATATTGTAGTTATTCAGCTTTAACTCAGATTTGGGGTTAATGGTAGCAGATACAATCTATCCACAGGTTCAGGTTCCTTTATTTGTACCAATTTGGTATCATTCTTGACAGAAATTTTACAAACAACAGAGACAATAGACAAACTGACAAAATGATAAAAATACTCAAGGCTCCAATAATCACTAAAACCACTAAAAAGAATAAATATGAATAAATAAATAAATAAATAAGTGTTGCTTCTATAGCATCTGTGCAATGTTGCTACGACTTGTTCATCTAAGTGATGGCTGCTGGAATAAAGCTGGTTTTATACCGCTTTATTTTACACCTTGGAACTATAAACCTTCGTCCAGAAGGAAGAAGCTGAAATTCACTGTACAAAGGGTGGGAATCGAGCCGGTTATCTTCTGTAACTGTCTGCTGTATGTACGGGGACCCTGGGTTACCAATCAGCCTACTGGACCATAACAATTTGAATCTAAGAGTTTCTCTTCTTTAAAGATAGGTTTCCAAACAATGACACCAAAGAAAAAGATAAAATCGATTCAATAAAAGCACAATAGAATTAGGTCATCATGGTTTGGTCAATGTGGGAATACAGTTTCCTCAAACACTGGCTCCCCTTTTTGCACACAGCTTCACAATATGCTTAAAAGTTCAGAGTCAATAATTGTCCAAGATATCTGTGAGATTGCACACGGTTCACTGTCTAACTCTTAATGGATGTGACTTCACGTGTGTGGGCATGTCTTCTAAAATTAGGTCGGCAATAAGCTACATGATTCTGACTACAAGAACGTATAGTGTCAGTTTCAACAAACCATTAACCTGACACTTACTTTCCTCAGATAAAACAGACTGAGAGAGGGATGTAAATTGTGTCTCAACTTTGAGTGACATGAGGTTGAGATACTGTAGTTATACCGCAGTCACTGTAATTACCAGCCGAGACAGAGACGCTGGTGTTGTTTTCACCTTGTGAGTCTGTGTGTGTGTCATCATGGCAATGTGTTCCTGGGGACACTTGCCACGTGATTATATTTCTGCGGACAGATTTCGTCACCGCGATAGTGTTGCAACCGTGCAGGATGCAGTCACGAAACTTTACAGGTGTGTAGTTGAGATCAAAATGAAGGTCAAGTTTGAAGATGGGTGTGGTCCGAGCAAAGGTGCCAGTCTGATTTACAGACGTCTCTTTTTACATCCATGGCCACAGTCTCATTGGTGTTTTCAGTCCAAAAGTCTGTTGTCAAAAGCACCGGAGTTTCGTCTCTTTGCTTCTATACTCTTTGCCCTCAATTTACGCCCCTGGCCCGATATGCCGTTGTGGCTGATATGATCCCATCGCAAGATGGTCTCTAGTTAAATATGGTTTAATTTTCAGCATACATTTATCTTTGTCACCATAACACTTTAAAAGCCTCAGTAGCCTATGAATATAGATTACACACCAACATTCGGTTTTTATGCCACCTTCTTAATTGCCTCTTACCAACTATTCTCAGAAACTGCAAAGATAACTCTACAGCGTGATTAAACTTTACACACCTGCTTAATAAAATAAGGAGCAAGTTTGAATCCATTCTGACATAAATCAATTGATGATGGTTGTACGTGTGTTACTGACTGTGTTACAGGATAGAGGATGCCTTGTAGTACATAGAATTTTAAAAAAATTTTGTTGTCGTTTGTTTGTTTGCATTTTAAATCCATAAAGTGCAGTTCAAAAGACACAACCCAAGACCTGCAGTTCTGTGGTTCTAGTGGCCCTGTGAGGCTGATGGATGAAAAAATGTGGACTTTGCTATTACTAGATTTTTAGCGCTAATGATCCAAAAATTTCAGCATAAAAATTCATTCTTGACCAACTATTATGAGTCTGTTTATATCAACTCTATTTCCTTCTTTTCCATTAGACTTGTTATAGCTCTTGATATACAGTATTGCACCTACAACTATTTGAACGCAGCCATGCCCTTTTCACAGGACATAATGAAGGGCAGGCTGAATGTGCAATGTTTGTCAGAGATTTCCTGCCATGGTCACTGGCTACCCATCAGAAAGCAAACATTAACTGACAAAGTCTGTGTAGTGCAAATGCATTTTTGCAAATGCATGTTTGGTGCCATCTGGTGACTTCAAGCGTCGGAGTTGAAGGATTTAAATCAAGTTCCAGCCGCCTGATGTATGATATAGAACAGCTGCCATGATATTACTTGAATTGGATGGTGGAATAATGAACACATCTCCAAACACACTAAGTTTGCAAAACATACTTAATTGGGGAGACCCTCAGGCCCTATATATATATCTTATGGATAACTAAAACACTGCAGTGTACCATGCTGTGTTACATAATACATTGTTTTTGTAAGTTGCTCCTACATGGAAAAAGGGAGTGTCTCCTCTTCTGCTCCACTCTCTGGTGGGAGCAGAGTCGGCAGTAAAAGAATTAGTGATATAAGAGTCACGCACGTGTGTTGAAATTTGTGGCTGTTGCTGGGAGGTTCCCATAGGAATGTGTCGCGAACCATTACCTGCAAAAACAACAAGTAATCTTGAGCAATGCCCGAGGGATTGGAGTTACATTTTCAGTGAGTCAGAACATGAAGACATGTACATGAGATACGTGTCCCGACCTGAGCAGCAAAGAGTCCCATAAGAGCACAAAGGTGGGCGACTTCATTGAAAAATGATGAAATTAAATCCATTAAGGGGAGATACCTCAGAGGAATAGAGTAACATTTTTAACTAATAGATGTCACCATGAAACTCCCCAGTTGTATTAAGAGTTGTTTTTTTTGTATTACAAGTTTTCTGAAATGTTATGTTTAAATATGTAAATGCACTATTTAATGCTAACTTTCAGTCTACAGACGCAAATAGACAAAGTATAAAACAAACACCTATATGTGTATTTTGGATGTTTTCTTTACAGTAGTCTGCAAGAAGATATGTTAAGGAAGCAAAATAGCACAAAATCTCAAAATTGAATTGTGCATGAGAAACTGTTTTTGCGTGGGGTGTACTGTCTCGCCTTAAACTCACAAAATAACTGAAGAACAACAATTAAAATGAGAATACATTTTCTTGAAATCACCTTAAGTCCTTAATCCTCCAACATACAGAGGTGATATCAATACCACCCATGTCTGACGTGAAGGCAAATATGCTGACACAGAGATGTTGTCTAATTAATACATGAAGTAGTTTGAAGATTCACCTAATTAGCATTATTGATGATGTTTACTATATTGTGTTCATGGGATATTAGGTGGCCCAAGTGCCTCTTTTTGAGACGTAACTTTCCGTAAGGGATGGTGTGATGCTCGCTTCACGGAGGACACGCCTGTGTTTGTGTTGGAACAAGCACTGTGGAGGTGTAATAACACCAGGGATACTCTCTCCACCTCTCTGCACGATCTGAGAGAAAGGAAACTTGACGCTGCTGCTGCTGCTGTCTAGCACAACTGTTTAACTCCAAAAGGTGAATATAATTACTCCAATTTATAGCAAGATTATAACTTAACGGTGATCTATGTCTTGGTTAGCATGTACTCTCAGATAATAACAGCTCTCGTATACGTTATATTCACATTTACTGCAGAAAATGTACCGATAAATGCAGGAGTTTTGTAATTGAGAGGAAGAAAATCAGCTTTTTAAAAGGATAATTTGCTTTTACAACAATAGACGATTTGTATTTTTCTTTGACCAAATATGACTTAAGACTTAAATACTTTTCTTTACGTCTTTTATATAAAAGAAAAAGTATCAGTTTTCCTGCTCAATACCTGCTGAATGGTGACCTGTTTGTGGATATACTCCTCTAAGCTTTCAGTCCTGTTCCTCTTGCAGCCAAGATGCCAGAAACAGCAGAAGCTGTGTCAGCCACTCTCACCACCAACAGAAACTGCACCGTGGAAATAGCCAATGTCAGCAAAGTCTACTGCCTCATCAACCCCAAGTAAGTCTGTAACTGTATTTACCAATTTAATACATGGAAATGAACATCAAATCTGAGATCAAAGACACAAAAATGTTTACTGAAAAAAGTACATATGAATGAGTGACCTAATACATGCAAAGATAATGTGATGAAAATTACTATTCATGAAAAAAAAAATTAATTTGCTTTTTTCTTCTTAATGCACCTCTAAATTGGAGTTCAGTGCAGGTTTGTTAAGTCTATTAGTCACCTGCATTGTTTTCTGCACTTAGAGATAAGCTTCTGCATAGTATCACGGCCTGTGTGTGTGCTCAACAAGTTTGATGGGTTTCAGGGAGAAGTATTCACGTTCAAAAGGCTTAATGCATTTCTTTGAAGTGCTTTGAGATTGCAATGCCTGATTACAGCTCGAAAATTAGCTTCTTAATACTATTTAGTATGCAGTCCTCTCAGAAAAATGTAGCATACACACCTTTTTTTTCTCTCTAATAGTCATAGAAAAAACAGCTTTCCAGCGTGAAAACTCAGTGTTAATTCAATGTGGTTATACTGTTTTAATTTTAAAGGGGATATATCATGAAAAACTCACTTTTTCAGTGCTTGTGCATCGCCCATATCTTGAGAAATCCGAGCAGACTGGGCGTTTTCGGGAGGGGTTCTTAGAGAGACAGGTGTTAAAACGGAGCGTTACAGACAGAGGGTGAATACAGGTATATTCAGACAGATGGTAGGAGAAAAATAATGTGTTTTTTGAACATTAAAGCATGTAAACATGTTGTATGTATGAACCTTGAAATTTAGCATGATATGTCCCCTTTAAATAAAGCTCAATGATATTGCAAGTGAAATCTATTTAACCTAAATAACTTATTAGGTTGTAGCCTGTTCCTCAACAATGAAATATATCAGTTCCATCCACTTCTGTGAGAAAGGGGAAATGAATAAAACAAAACAATAACATAAATAGAAATGACCCACGTCTACTGGCATCTCTACCATACATTTATCTAGCCGTGGCAGGACAGACCGTATCTTGGATGGGTGGTTTTCATGTGTGACATCACTTTGCTGAGAACATCCACCTATCCATCATGCACTGACACACACTGCCTCATTGCACATCGCATGCAGGTACACTCACTGTTGCTTAGAAGTCCACAGCAGTGCTTGCACAGTCACACTCCATCCATCAGCATAAGGTAGTTCAGGTACCCTGGAAAGCCCAACACTTGAAAAGTTCCCTGACAGTCTCCACAAAACTTGCAAAACTCTTGTTTTTCCATCAAAAGTCTGGGAAGTGTGACATGAAAGTGATTGGTAGTGACGGTGAGGATTTGTCTCCTGCTCTCTTGTGTAGGGTGTACATGTCAAGTGGCTACTGCCACCACCCGCCCCAGCCGACGGTTCGTTCCCAAATGACCGAAGTGTGCTCCTTCGACAAGGACGACAACACCGCCACGGGCTCCGTCGGCCTGCTGACCTACGACCTCTTCCACATGAGTAGCCAGGTTTGCTCCGAGCGCATGGCCATCATGTTCTCTGTGCCCTATGACCGCAACATCTACAAGAACCGGCTGGCCGTGGGCGTGATGGAGCATTCCCGTGCCTGCGACAAACATATGTACGACCAGCTGTATGATGGGAAAGACCTCACTGGCCTCACCCGCTCCGAGGCACACGGCAATGGGGTGGAGTATAAAGCTCCAAGCGTTGATGTGAGGGCTACAATGTCTTCTATTGGCAAATGCATTGTTAAAGTGGAGCTCTACGATAGAATGGGTCGTTAGTTTGTACTTTGTTTGTACCCAACAGAATAAATAAACTTCATTTGATTTGACTACTGCTGCATGTTGACATCCAGAGACACAGAGGAAGACAGATTTTGCTGTCATCTGTATTTTGTGTCCACTGAAAGATATCAATATCTGACAGCCAGCTCATTGATTCTCCATTAGCTTATTTCTTGGGCTTATGTGTATTGTACACTCCCTTTTTCTTTGATTATGGTAATAAAACATTCAGACCCGATGCCTGTGTTGTGTGTGTTATGTTTTCACTCAGTATGCTTTCATTATTACTGATGAACAGTAATCATTTTTTAATCTCTTAGCTGGATCCGTCCAATTCTGACGAGCAGCAACAGATGGAATATCTGCATAGATGTTTTTTTAATCGGCATGATAACAATATTGTTCTTCTCTGGCTGTGACACTCTCCATCTTGCTCTAAAGCAGAGTTCCTCAAACTTTTTGGGGCCAGGGACCCCTTACAGGGGAGAACATTTTCCAAGGACCCCCTCTTAATCGTAACACCGATTAAACACATGCTTACTACCATTTGTACTCTTAGATGTCATTGGAACTATTTGTATTCTAAAACTTGTCAACCTAAGTACTTCAGACCTGTTTCACAGTAATACACAGAAACACATTTCAATTTGAATCATGTTAAGATAAGATGAGATAATCCTTTATTGGTCCCAAAGCAGAGACATTTGCAATGTTATTGAATGTTAAGTAAGGGATAATGTACAGAGGGCTTCGTGTTGGGGTCCACCGCATCACCCTGTTGGGGTTTATTTCACAACAATAGCTGTACATTATCCCGCTTTTTATACGGCTACTTACTTAAGAAATCAACAATTTGACATAAAAACAGCCCGCCAAAGTCAGAAATCTGAACTGCGCCCATAGCAACGGTCTGTTATAAAGAAATAACAGACCGTAGAACGCTGTGATTGACCAAATTAGATTTGAGTATTCAACAAAGCCGTGTAATCATACCACTTGTATACCTTTAAACAGAGGGTCATTTTATTCAAATTGCATTGGGACTCAACTTGGCAGCATTTATAGCCTACATTTCAAGTAATTGATCATAAAAGCTTTCAGAAAATGAGCAGTAGCAAGACTGGCACAGTCCTAATAAATAGATATTTATAATTACCAGTCTAAAGCTGACTTTCAATTAAAAATAATTAACTTATTGCTGTGTGTCACAATCATATCAGAGTTTCTGTTGGCTCAAAGCTAACGTGGGTGGGAGTAATGGACACAGTATGCTTTGTTTTATTGGTGCAAATCGTCCTCATCTGTAGATTTGCACTTTTTAATGATGCAGCACAATCTTATCATTTATAGCTAATTATTTCATGGACCCCCCCCTGACAGAGTACCACAGACCCCACTTTGAGAGTCACTGCTCTAAAGCGTGTGAATCTTGTTTATCATTTGGAATGCAAGAGTGTCAACCAACGGAAAAATAAGAGTAAAATATCTACAGAGATGTCCGTCTCAACTTGTCTCTGTTGCACAATACTAAAGGAATGAGATCACCAAACCACCTCAGTTGTGTAGCCATTCTGTAGGAGAAAATTAGTGTGTTTACCTAACAGGTTAGGTCCATAGGAAACTGCTGGAACCTGTTCAATTCTGCCACAGACAGTCTTGGGTGTGGCAGTTTTATCCCACAGGGCAAAATACAGGAATGTTTGTTCTCATGGTTTGTGTTTTTGTCTTTGTGTTCTCATTTTTGTCTGTGTTGAAAGAGGGTGTGTGCTGTCTTGGAGTTGTGTTACAAGTGGGAGGGTTTCCTGAATGAGGGCCTACATACTTGTTTTAAAAAAAAAAAAAAAAAACTACCGGCACCTCCCTTCCAGGTAACTTTTCCCACTTTGAGACTTGGGAGCATCAGCAGAGGTTCTCAGCAGGTAAGTCACTTACAACATTTTTGAAAAAAGACTTTAAATAGAACTTGATACGAGGCAGTAGCTACAGAGAATGGCTCATTAGCTAAAAATAAAGCTATTTGTAGAGGCACACAGAAGCCTGATGGGGCATTTGTTTGATTTGTATCTTCTATCTGTTGATAAAAGCGGTGATCATCTTCTCTAGTGTTTTCACTCTAACTTCATTATTGCATGCTACTTAGTGCTGTAATTGAAGAAGTGCACTCTCTAATGAGGCAAAGAGAGTCTGCAGCTACTCTCGGATTGTTCACAACTGCTTTGAGATCTCATTAGCCTCTTGAAATGCATCATTCGTGTGCGCTTTTCAAGGTCAATGTAATGCCAATACAGCATGTCAGCTGAGCAGAGGTCAGGGAGGTATTTTATATTGTAGTAATTCTCATGATTCCCAGTGTGTTCAGGGGCGGAGGGGAGTGCTGTAGTCACAGCTGTGATGTCGTTCGGTTCAGATGGTTAACACTTAAATTACCTTTTCTTTTACAAGCGGATCTCACACACCCATTCCACCATAATGGAGACAGCTGAAGCTGTAGCAGCCGATGTGGACAGCAAGAGAAGTGTTACCATTGAAATCTTAAATCTCACTAACAACTACTGCCTCATCAACCCCAAGTAAGCCCTGACTGCTTTGTCATTTATTTTTAAGGCTTGTTTGAAACGTATTAGAACATGTGTGTAATATGTATGTCTGTTTGTGTACAGGGTGTACCTTGAGAATGGGGAGACATACAACCCACCTCAGCCCACAGTGCGCCCTCTAAAGTCAGAGGTCTGCACTTTCTCCAAGTCCAGCAGCAGTGCAACCGGCAGCATTGGTGTGCTGACCTACGACCTTTTCGAGAGGTCAAAGAACGGCTTCATTGAGAACCTGGCCATCATGTTCTCCGTTCCGTGGGACTACAACCTGTACAAGAACTGGTTTGCGGTGGGCATCTATCAAAACGGCCGTAACTGTGATAAAGAATTGTACAAACTAATGTACTACGACAAGAAACAACATGAGAATGGGTTTGTCAGGGAGGAGGCCACTGGATCAGGAATCAATTATGTGGGCACCTACCTAGATATCAAGGCCACAATGAGTCCCCTGGGCAATGCCATCATGAAGGTGGAGGTGTGGGATAAGCTTTTCACACCCGTGCAGCAGCCGTACTAGAGACCCCTCCTAACCAGTTTGAGTCCCAGCAGCAGAATTCCTCCCTCCACCCGAAGCAGTCGGCAGACATGATTTAACAGATGTATTGTTGCTGACGTGTCTGTATACCTGCGTATTACCCCTCAGTGAATCTGCTTAAGATCAGAGTTTAGTTTGTTTATAAATCCAGGCGGCAATAACCTCCCCCTTTATAGCCGAAGCCTCCGTCTCTTTCTATAGCATCCGGTTTTAAAATGGCATCTTTAGAAATGAAAATCAAAGGATGACTCAGAGAGCTTAATAAAACACACCGAGGGCTTGTCTGTATTTACCTTGACACTGTAGTCTCAGAAATAAAATAAACCTCTCTGCTGATGCTATTTGTGTGTGCGTGTGTGTTGATTGAGTTCAGAAAAGTGCTTCAAAAGATAAATAAGATTGAAATGTTTGAATACAAACAATATTTTCAAGTGAAATTTAGATTGTAAAAGAAACAAAGGGTGCAGTTTTTCACCATATGAGAGCAGCGTACTGTAGGGACACACCCATATCCATCATTGCCATCACTGTATTTACATTACACCAAATGTCATGTGGAACTGTAAGACTTTATAGAGCTTGGTTTAACATGCATCATATCTAAATGATATATTACATGGTTGGCATTTTGCTCAAAATTAACACCTTCTATACGATTTTTCAGAACATATATGATTATGAAATATTTGTGCACCTTTTCTGTAGTTGATTTCTATTAAGATATTCCAGTTTTCTCTTATTTTGTTAAAGTAACCTTAAGCTAAATTATACAGTTGTGAAGCAGCTATAGCACAATGTAGTAAGGACACAAGAGACTGAGCAGACTGACCTCTACAAATCAGTTTAAATAATAATAAATACATCCTAAATAGTGTCTCAAAGAACACCTACATGAAAACAAATAGTAAATTCTTGGCAAAATAATACCTTGTGTCATTGAAAGGTGTTTTTAAGAGACTCAGTAGAACAGTATTTGTACCCAGATTTTGAGATAAAGAGGGTTTTTATTGCTGACCGTCCTGGCAGAACCAGAGGGAACACTAAAATCTCTTCTGTTATGTGGTTATTGTTGAAAACACAGTAAACTCAAGGAGAAAATGAATAGACACATTTGCTTTTTTTTTTGCAATTATGATCCTGGCAGGAACTACTATGAGGTATAGGAATGGATTTAGGTGGAGACCCCATTACTGTGACTGCTCAGCAGCTCATCACACTTACTAAAAGCTTTATAATTCTTTAATTGGGGGAGAAATTACAATCTTGACGTGTTATCTCATCATCTAACAACTTGTTTGGCAGTAATGGCACAGCACATTAACCTCGAGAAAATATAGTATTCTAGGGCAGGAGGCCGTGTCAGCTGTTAATTTACATCGCAGGCGAAGTTCCCCCCCGATTTTATTTCGTATCTCAACGCTGCATTCGTTGATTCTGTTTTCCCGTTAGATTCATGATGCTTTTGCTGCATTAACTGTTCAGCCACAAAGACGCCAAGATCAAAGGTTTTTGCTCACTGACACCGTTGCATTTGCATAAAAGCCATCCATAATCTAGAGGCATAACCTAGGCCCGTTTAGGCTCAATCCCTGAAGCATTGTTGAGTAGTGTATCGGAAGATCCCTATAAACAGATGAGGGACACTAAGCAGAAACTTTTGTTTGTCACAGCTTTAAAATCCCCACACGTTGCTTTCATATTTTCCCTTTCAATCTCTCCTCTATGTTTACTATACCTGCGAATAAGTCTTCTTTCATGTTTTGTATTATATTGTTCACAGTGTGTGGTTGTGAGGGAGTGCTTTTGTGTTTGTGTCTGCATATACGTACAGTAAATGTGTTTGCACCTGCACATGCAGCGATGGATATTTTATATCAAATGCATTCTTTTGTGCAATATACGATTCATATTTAGGAAGTCTGAATTCAAGAACAGAGTGGGATTAGACTTCTTAAACAGGAAACTCAAAAGATATGTGGAAAATGTATTTTCCTGTGTAGATAAACTTAAGAAGCTCAGCATTTGTGGATTGAAACTGATGCTATTTACCACTAAACGAGTGAATCTAGCTGTTTGTCATGGTAAAAAGCTTCTGTCAAAACCCTTCCAGGATGTTAAGAGGAGAGGGATGTGGATGAGTGCAGGTGCACCATCGAAGTGACAAAAGATCAGATGATCACACTAAAGCAACAGTAAGGCTCCAGCTGAAGCCACTGCAAGATGAGCAGAAGTGAGAAAACAACTGGCATGATTTTACCATAGCAAAGAAACTCCCTTTTAAATGTTGCAAGCATTATCACTCGGTATTTCCTGTATTTTTGACAACACACTGTTGAACTATAGTTTTCACGCTATGAATAGAAAAAGGCTGAAGAGTGAAGTAAACAAGCTGCATGCATCTCCTCCCTTTGTACTTGAAGTCTCTATTTACTTCGCCCTGTTATCATCGACACCTGTTATCAAGACTGTACAGTGGCTGGGTCTTTCAGAGCATGAAAAAATTACAAGAACATTTTAATTTTTCAGACTCACTCAACAAAACTGGTTCTGCTGATCAACACAAAGCTCATGCAGAGTAACTGAATGAGTCTTGATCATAATCTGTCTGCATTAAACATTCAGCTTCCAAGTTTGAATATCAGTCATTCTGTTTGCTTCGATATGAAGCCGAAGCACACGAGAGCTGTATTGTGTATTGACTCAAACTGGGCGCGTCCAAACAGAAGCATTTGAATGTCAATAACGGGAGGTTTGGGTGTGAACGGCAGCTCTTTTAACAGCCTAAACCACTGCATGCCCATAGATAAAACAGCAGTAATATATAATACAGATTCTTTTCTCATCAAAGAGAACAGAACTTAAAAGGTGCCATTTTTGAGTGCCTTCAACTACTAAATAAGCTCTCAAAGACTGCCATCTAGAGGCCACCTCTCATAACAAGTCTACTCACACAGTATACAGCTTAAATGCTCTAAGCACTATGCAAGTCTCTATAGATACTACAGTGACGGTAAAATATAATGTATAGCTTCAGAGACTGGGCTTCAGTGGTAAGCACTGTCGCTTCACAGCAAGAGGGTCCCATGTTCAAACCCGGCTTGGGGCCCTTCTGTGTGGAGTTTGCATGTTCTCCCCGTGTCAGCATGGGTTTTCCCCGGGTTCTCCGGTTTCCTCCCACAGTCCAAAGAGATGCAGGTTAGGTTAACTGTTGACTCTAAATTGCCCGTAGGTGTGAATGTGAGCATGAATGGTTGTCTGTCTCTATGTGTCAGCCCTTTGATAGTCTGGCAATCTGTCCGGTGTACCCCGCCTTCGCCTAATGTCAGCTGGGATCGGCTCCAGCCCCCCCGCGACCCTGAATAGGATAAGCGGTTACAGATAATGGATGGATTCAGAGTGTTCAATGACTTGGTTCAATGGTTTTAAGTAGAAAAGTTTGTGTCCTTAGAAACATCATCATTATTAGCAGACAGTTGTATTAAAGGGTAACTTTTTACTATTTTTCAACCTGGACCCTATTTTCCCATGTTTTTGTGTCTAAGTGACTAATGGGGACAACATTTTCTGTAGACGGCAGCCGCAAAACGACCTGCGAGGGCAAGTGAGTAGCATCGATGTAACGTTACGTCCACTAAAAGTGCTTGTTTTTCCACAGACAGGCTCAGATTGTTATTATAACTGTCTGGCAACATTATGGAAAGGAGCCTACAGAGAAATAAAATGTTTTTCTGACCTTTCGCTTGATCCGGTCTGTTTGTTATTGTGTCCAAGTCTCAAGGAGAAGTCTCGTTGTGAAATCTGAATATCCGTGTACTCTGGCTCAAATAAATACAGGTGGCCATCGAATTCAAAGATTTCATCCACATTGTGGAAATCATCTAAATATTCAGCCATGACATTGAAAATCTTTTAGATAACACTAAGCTATACTTTCTGTACTCCAACACAACAAACTCTGCCCGGCTGGCTCTCACGTTTCCACCATGGATGTATTCCACTATTCCACCGTTGTCTTCCGGCAACACGTCACCTCGCCAGATTTCACAACGAGACTTCTCCTTGAGCGAGACTCTTTCCATAATGTCAGACACTTATAATAACAATCAGAGCCTGTCATGGCAAAAACAAGCACTTTTAGTGGACGTAAATGACGTCTAAAGCGCTCTTCCTCAATACTGGACCAATTTCTGAAATTGTTGTCACTGTTAGTCAGTTAGACACAAAAAAATGGTAGGGTCCAGGTTGAAAAAGGCTGAAGCTACCCTTTAATGTAGCTTACCCTCCTCTCCTGCTATTCCTGGCTCCTAACAGGTCTTGACATCCAGCAGGGCCTGAGTAGTTCACTGTGTGTCCGCCCTGATGTGTGTCCGGCTGCAGCCTCGTCATCAGAGCTCAATTACAGGCCTCAATCTCAGTCAGGTTCCCCACTAGAGGGTAAAACAATAGAGTCAAATATTTTTTTTAAGATAAGCTGGAGTTGCATTGTTCTGCATATTTGTTTTGTTTTTCAAAACATTCTGCGGGTCATATTTCACAGACTGTTCATAATTCCTTTGGATGAGATGTGAAGGTCGAAGGTCATGTTATTACCAGCAGGCTTTGGTAATTGTCTCATCATGTTAGCTTGTTATTTTGCAACTTCTCATCATGCAGATGTGTATCATGTAACAATACAGATAACCTGAGGGAGGACACTCAGTGTTCTCTACAGTACTCTTATTGTTATTACAAGAAGCTGATCTGCAATGATGCTTCTTTCTCGCTCCCTCTAAGGCTGTAATAAATATTGTTTTAAAATATCAGTTTGTAACATGACACAAACCAATTCCATTTCCTAACTCGTATTAAACCATCAAAACAATGTTGGTATTTATGTTATCACCCCTACAGTGTTCTATAACCCCAAATTACTTTAAGAATACTTAATTTGACCAGGGTACATACTAAGTTAAAGTATGTAAACTGCAGTACATGAGCAGTGATCGTCACCTATATTTCATGGAAATTGAGCTGTCCTTGTTGTTGTTTTTTCTTTTGAAGATACAAGATAATAATGCAAACAACCGTACAATGTTACTTAAACCATTTATAATCAATATTTTTTGTTATTTATGAATTACAAAAGGCTCGCAGTGATGAACCCACAGAGCATTATTACAGCTTTATAGCTTTATAGCAGCTTTCAGCTCATTGTTTCCATATTCCGACCTGCAACTTTACTGTTGTGGTTCACTCTCAGGCTCTCATAGCATCGTTTTCAGCTGTTTTCATCAAAAAGAAGCACTATAATCCTGATTTATGCTGCTCGCCCACTACCAAACAGCAAACAGACTACGTCAGGGACTAGCTGGTGAATATAGTGGCGCATTTAGCAGCTAAAGAGTCAGGTTTCCCTCAAGAGCTAGCGGGGACAAAAATAAACAGAGCTAAAAGAGAGTCTACCTGAGCAGAGAATGAAGTCACTCTCCCTCTGTGTGTGTTGTAATCCGAGTTTCTCCGTGCTTTGTTGACATAGCCGGGCCGGCTGCACGTGCTTTTAGTGCATGTTAGTGCATGTGAGCGTGCCCACTGCTCTCGTACGGCGGTTACAGCTGATAACGCCGTCCCGACCGACGGCGCCGTTGCGGAAGCATAGTGCCCACCCTCCGGTTACCCCTCAGGTTAACACTGTTATCTCTGCCTGCAGTGTTGTGCTTGTTTTCACTGTTAGCACTGTTAGCGCCGTTCGCTACAATATGCCGGCTCAGCTGTCTCCATATTGATAGCCGTGCGGAGGCAATAGAAATACTCCCAATCTCACATTTGTCACCTTTAATGTTGACCTTCCCAGGTCGGTACAGACCCTGCTCCTTTTCCACCATCGTCAACGACCTGAAGCATATTTCTGCCTCTTGTCACTCAAATTTTCAGCTGGCAGTGGAACATGGTTGTTCATGCTCTGTATTTCTCTGAGTTTATTCTGACTGATCGAGCAGCAGCAGTTCTGATGTCAAACCTACTTGATCGTACAGTCATCTGCTGCCAGCTCGGTGTCATCCAGCTGTAGGGTCAGCTCTGACACAGCAGCGCCAGCTCAGCTGCCTGGATCTCACACAGCAAAGTAATTACTCGTGTCACACTGAATGACTCGCATCGATGGCTGCAATCTTTTAATTTTCACCAAGTCTGGCAAAACTCCAATCTGCAAGTGTTCTAATAAACTAGTCGGCGTGAACAACGTGTAATGCAAACAGATTTTTATGAATAAAAACATCTATAAAAACGACGAGATATCAACAACTCATCAATAACTTGGCATAGACTCCAGGAAGCTGACTTTCTCTGGCCACCTGGAGGTTGACCAGCTGTCGTCATTGATGCTGCTGATGAATGCTCCTTCATATGAAGCAGTGAGGCTGACACCGTCAGCCACCTCTGTTATTTCAGCCAAAGTCCCCAGCCAGCCACACTACTAAGTCTGCCAAAGGAACCAGCGGTTGATGTACAGATGCCCTTACCCGCTGTCCTTCCAGCCACTCTGCCAGATCTTTGGGACGTAACAGTTACCAGCTCCCACGGTGAAGAGACCCAGAGGCCCAGACAGAGGCTCCAGAGCCAAGACCTGCAACTGGAGACGCAGCTGCGGCTCTTGGGTGTGATCACTACAGCAGAGAGAGGAAGGTCTCTTATATCTTCTGAAAACAGAGTTTCTCTATCAGTTCTAGAAATATATAGTATATCTATGTATCCATGGGTGTGCCATATATGTTACATATCCTCATACAACGGTTCGTATGATATCTTACGAAAAGTTATTCCTCATTTTTCGTGCGTTTTCCTACTAATGTCCAAAACAATTTCCGCTCGTTACACCCATACAGTCTTTTCAAAATAAACTTTTGTCTTCACAGGGAACAACTTGGTTAGGTTTAGGCAACAAAATTATTTAGTTAGGTTTAGGAAAAGATCGTGGTTTGGGTTAAAATAACTCCGGAAGTGGCGTAACTTAAGTACGAAAGTTACATGACAAATAAATCAGTGTTGATTTCTGGTTTCACACGGGGTACAAACACCGGTCTCCTGGGCGAAAGTCCAGTGTCTTTTGACCCACCTGTCCATCCCGACTTCCTCCCTATGCGACGTTTGTCACTCTTTATACTTCCTGGTTCACGCGTGTCATTTGTACGCCGTGTAGTGTGTATTGACTGCAATGTAAACACATCCATGTAAATATGCTACGCTCAGAGTGAGTAACGTAAAATAAGAAGTGAGAAAGATTGCTTTCAACTTTCAACAGCTTTCAACCAGGAGACTGGTGTTCGTGTTTGGTTATGTCCCAAAGTGTTGAGTTCTTTTTAAGTTACGTTAGTGACGTTTGTGATGTGCTTTCTGTACTTCTGTTACGTTGTTTACGTACGTATTTCACTTAGTGTACATACTTATTTTAAGCCCAACCATGATGCTTTTCCTGAACCTAACTAAGTGGTTTTGTTGCCTAAATCTAACTGCGTCTGTTGCCATAGTTGTGTTGCGAATAAAACTGAACGAAACGACACGTGAAAAGGCAAAAATGCGTTCTCGTGACACACAGAATGTCCTTTTAATGTCATGCTATTTATACGCCTTATGAGATCGAATACTAATATTTAATTTGGTGTATAAAATATATCTTGAGGACTGCAGTCATGCTCCCTGGTCCATTTCAGAGAGCCACTCCAACCCCACAGCATCAAGTCATGATCCCACTTCAGTGTCAGCATAGATCATTGAAACTGAGGCCCATGGGATTGTGTTCAGATCAGCTGATTTATATAACAGTTGAGGCGTCTCAAAAAGTTATGTAATTGTGCTGTGGCATTGCTGAGGGACAGGAGAGTAACCTATTGGCCTCATGTACTCCCTTGAAGGATTCCTAGCTTTTACCATAACTGACATTATATTTTTAGTCATTCTTTTTTTATCTATTTTTACACTCCTTAAAGGTTCTTTATGCGATATCCGGAGCATTAATATAGCAGCAAACAACTATTGTCTATGTAAAGATATAGAGGAGTAATGTCTACCTGAACAGAGAATGAAGTCACTCTCCCTCTGTATGTGTTGTTTGGGGCCTGAGGGGCGTGGCCGCCATTTTTAAAAATGGCCACCAAATAGGTGCTAAATATTCCAAAGTGTTGCAGAAAACTGATTTTATGACTGTTAATGATTTTCCAAGTTGTGTTCAAGCTGATTAGATCAAATATCAGAAGATCATGTTTTTGTTCCCTCTTTATTTTTTTAAGGGTGCTTTATAAAGCTTTTAACCTGAGAAAAATGTGAAAACCATATAAAAGGAACATGGTTACTTCAGGGTCAAAGTTCAACCCCTTGCCTTCATGATAGAATGGCAAACAATATGATCTTCAGCTTTCCATTGGTACATTTCATCAGCAGTAAAATTGAGATATCGCTGGATAAAGTTCTGGGTTGCCAGTAACCTCTAATCACAGTTAGACTAATAGACTACATATTTACACATATATATAGATAAACTATTTTTCTGCACACAAAGATAAACAGCAGCAGGTCAGCCAATGGTTATGGGGATACAGTTGCTCAAGAAAAAAGACAGGAAAGTTTTACCTTTTTTATACATTAGACTTTTTTTAGAGATGAGTCATTTTGGTGCTACTGAATCACAAAGCAGTCTGTCACTGTATCACATAAAACCACTAGAGGGCAGAGTTTCCTGCCTGAACACAAACTCATATACTGTAAATTGACCATGGGTATTTGACTTGTGTACTGAACACACAAACATATTGTTCGCTGAAACAATTGATGTAATGCGACTAATAAATTATGATTGTTTTCACAATCACATTCTGTCTAATGGCATCAAAAACTGGTTTCAAGCTTACTGTATAACAATAAGGAGTAACACAGAATTGGATGAGATCAGAAGGGGGGTGGGGACGAGGATAACCCGACATCTATAGAGGAAGAAGGTCACCAAACACACTTTCCTACCCAGCCCTGCCAGACGCACACACACAGGCCCACCCTGCAGTGTTGTGTTTGCCAGATGAGGGTGTGATACATGACTGCTGTCACTGCTTCCTTCACTACATCAGCACTTGCGCAGCATAGCAACTGCAACACAATACACTGAAGATACAGTGAAACACTACCTGAGGCCCAAAGCAATGCCATCTGCACTGCACTCAGGAGACAGGGGTGTTTAATCAAATACTGACAAAGGTTAAAGGGTACTTTTGCTAGAATGATGCCGCAACTCTGTTAATGTATCCCTGTGAACACCAGCTGCTTCTTTCATGTTGTGATTGGCTGAAAAAGAACCGCTTTTGATGGTTTTCATTTATCCAACAGTCTAGATGAGTAAAAATAAGCAACAGCCAACAATCCAACTGTAGATTTAATTGTATAAAATATAAAAAAGTATATTAAAATACATACAGTAAATGGTGTGAGAGCAGGCAGAATGTGCTCTCTCAGATAGTACAGTAAGTCCCGACAATGGCAGAAATATAAAACAGTATATAAATACACATTTTGATCCAAATCTGAAAGCACTTACAGTGGCTTTATCGTCATTCACGACTGAACAATACATAACCACATTATCACGATTAAGCTGAAAGATAACACTTTTATCTTTGTGTCGTTGCTCAGTGTTTATCGCTATGCTGCATAAACGATTATCTGTCTGTCTTTTTGTCTGAACTGATGGAGATGTTAGATCGATATGCTTCAATTAGCTCATCATGTGATCATGAGGATTGTCGTTGTTTGGACAAGAGAAGGATTTCTTACTGTTCAAAAATAGACAATACCAGGAAAGAAATCTCCCTTTCTGGGCGTACCCACTCATTGTGTCCCATCTGTAACCTCTGACCTCAAACCTTACATACGCCATGGCTCACATAACCAGATCCATGCATCACACTACACTTGTTTCCCTGTCCTTTCTTTACACATCAGAGGACCCTTTTCATACATCAAACACGGACACATACCTGTATCTAATTAGTTTAGGCTGCGCATGTCCTCTGCATACATACTGTATATTGTCGAGGTTAGTGGCTCAAAGCAGAGTTAAAGGGGGCATATCATGCTCATTTTCAGGTTCATACTTGTATTTGGGATTTCTACTGGAACATGTTTACATGCTTTAAAGTAAAAAAAAAATGTTGTCTCTCTAAATATACCTGTATTCACCCTCTGTCTGAAATGCTCAGTTTTAGCGCCTGTCTCTTTCAGCCCCCCTCCTGAAAAAGCTGCTCTGAATATGGTGCACCTTTGCAAAGGTAATTGACTGGGATGTCTTATTTCACAGTTTGTGGGTTGGTAGGCACTCCAGATACCTAAATGTATGTGCACAAGCACTGAAAAAGTGAGTTTTTCATGATATGTCCCCTTTAAATTTGAGTGGCAGCAAAAAGAAAATTGCATAAGAAGAGTTCAGGAGCTCAGTAATGAAAATGACCTTGTCTTTTCACAACACAACTGCTGTCCAACATATTGAGGAGAGTCAACACAAATACGTTTTTTACTATACTTTTGCAAGCTCCAGAGCTTTTGTCATCATAACCCTGAACACTGGGTTCTCCAGTAAAAAAAAAAAAAAAATCAAGCTCTGTTTTCTGAATAGTGTGTGCAACTGGATGTGACCAGAGGATTAATGCTCAGATCTCGAGTGGGGTGGTTGAAAACAAAACTTTTGTCACAGTATGGTAGCTACAGGATTTTATATAATAACATAGATTTTGTCCCAGTGTGTCTCTGCTAGCATCGGGGAGGTTGTTATTGATCATTGTGATGCCACTGATTATGACATTCACTCTAAATCAGTGTCATCTTCTCTTCCTCTATGGCTGATATCTCAGATATCTCAGTCCTCTGCCAGGTCACTGGTGAGATGAAAGCGCAGCTGCGGTGTATGTGTAAACAAGCTGTTGTCCTCAGGTTGGGAAAGGAGGGAGAGCGCAGGTCAAAAATATATTGTTCTTCGTGGTTGTGAGCAGAGCCAAGATTTTCAGGAGCTGCCATCCCCGTTCTTGGTCTTGAACACCACCAGGCTAACCATGACAGGGATTAGGCAGATGGGAGTTATCACCAAGGCAAAGACGATGACCGGCGGCGGGTCGCTTAGCTCCTGTGTGGGACAATCCATGAAAAACCTAGAGTGAATGTTCACAAAGGTCTGTTCCACCAGCGGGTTGGGCCACGGGATCATCAGACAGTCAGATATCTTCTCCGTGCAAAGGCTGAGGTTACTGTACAAACTGCAGTGTGGAGACAGGGAGTGTGCAGAAGATGGTTAGCAAATATTTAACCATATTATAAAGAATTAACTGCAAATATATAAACACACTGCTTACCCGCTCACATTGCCCCAAGTGCACCAGTCAGAGCTGTTTAGTGATGTCATTGCGTGATAAAAAGTGGGGAGACATAGATGGTCAAGCAGCTTGGAGAGACAATCCATTGTTGGTGCACCATAAACATCATCACAGACGCTGCAAAACTCCATACAATCTTGAGAATTATTCCCACAAGCTGCATGAGGTAAAGAGATAGAAAAAGAAAGACAAAGAGAGACAGATTAGAAAATAATAAATATGTGTTGGACATTTTCAAAAGATTTCCATGAAATTCTTTGTTTACAGAGTGATATAATGTTGTATGAATATGTATTAAGGTTATAAAGTTATGTCACCTACCAAATGATAGGAAGGTAGACTCTCCATGAGTGGCATCTAAAACAGAAAAAAAATGTTTAGATTAAAAACTTTACATCAAGCAGCACCCTCTTTAAATCTGCCATGTAAGGCCTTTCTAATTCAGTTAATTAAATAATCAGATACATATATCCTAGCAAATTTCAATGCAAAGAGTATTTCAGTCTATTGTAGCTCATGAGTTCTTTCACATGTCTAGCACTGAGGCAGCTGCATTTGCAGCTGTAGAAGGGAGACCACACACTCACCGCAGAGAAAGGAGAGGAATACCCCAATGAAACCAAGTGCTCCCTTCATGTCAGAAAAAAATGAATAAAGGTGCGTTTTCCCCGACCGGTGACCATGTACAATAAACCTAAACTTCTCAGACTGTGTACAGCGAGGCATAACAGGAAACCCGACAGGATGGAAGAGACGCGGTGTAACCTTCGGTTACCAGATGTCCAAACAGTGTTACCCGCGGTTACCAGATGTTCTGCGAAGATCTGTCTGACGGCCCTGCGCCTTGGCAGCAGCTCTTCCCCTCTCCAACGCACGCTTCTTTTGGATTTTCTTCCTTTTTTTAAAGGGGTGGAGGCAACAAAGATTGTCCTCTCCATTCTCCCAAATAAAAGGGAGCACACCCAAGCTGGGCTGGACTCACATCTGAAAACCCTTTACTCTTTAACTCTTGTTCTGCTTTTTAGTCTCAGTTTCTCACAGTCGAAGGCCTGGCCAGCTCACAGCATGTGATTTATTTGCCTTTTGGGCTGCCTCTGCCAAATAGGAAACATAAGTAAACATTTAGGGCTTAGCTTTTTAGGGTGGATGTAATCATGACTCTGCAGGGTGTGCTGTGCAGACAGCCATGATTTCATGTTTGGGTTAATTAATAAAGAAAGAAGGAGTTATTAGTCAGAGCTGACCAGCTGTTTCAAAAACCAACTAACTGATATTTCCACCACAAGTGTGGGAAACTAAACTTTAGTTTTGTTTTATGTCATGAGGAGCTCATGCTACATCTGTGCGGTAGTTTCTCACTGTCACCACTTTAAAGAGCAATGTGAGAGAGCTGGTTTCATTGATTGGATGAAAAATGGAACGCAAAGTTCATGTTTTCTCACGACCAACTTGTTAATTTATGTCACTGAATCCACATGTTGGGCCTCTCACAACATCTGTTTGCCGAGCAGCCTTTTGATTTAGTAATGAGGAAATGTGTCTTTTCAGCAGAGGAGGAGCTCAGAGTTGGGGGGAGTTGGCAGGGGAAGGAGGGGGGACAGTCAGGGGAAAGACAAAAAAAAAAGGAAGGCACAGGAGGAGGAACAGTGAAAGGGGCGCTGCTCCAAAGTTCCAGTTGTTTCACAACCCGGAGTTCATGCGTTGATCACAGACGTTGCGTGGGGTGAATGACGAACAAATTCAGGAAGTTGAGCCAGGTGGGGTCTGTTCATAATGAGGTTTAAGTTAACCTTTAACCCCAAACCACTACGGGCCTCGTGTCTACTGCTGTTGACCCCTCACTGGTAGAGACCTCCACAGGAGTTTGTCTTGGACTCTCATGATAGTACACACAAGGAGATCTTGGCAGAAACCAGCATCTCTGTGCTCTGTCAGCTCCAGGCCAAGCAAATGAGTTTAAGGAACTGATCCAAAACAATCCCCCACCGGACACAAATATATAATCACTATCTGTAACTCTAAAATATAGAACACGTAAATAGGACTCATGTGTTTCTGCTAAATTATTAAAGAAAGATTAAATCAAAACCTGACCATTCTTGTTAACAGAATAAAATGTCATAGAAGAAAAGTTGTAAACTTACTGTCAACCATCATCTCTGTTGACTGATACCCTGTAGAGAAAGGAGGTCATGTTAGTCCAAGTATTTGTGGTTATGTATGATTTTTTTTTCCCTTTTAGAATAAACATACCTATTGTTGTGGCCGGTTGTGCTGCTAACTTTTCATCAACCAGACAATCTACCGTTGTGCATCCTGCTATAAGAGAAATAACATAATTGGAGAACTGGATATTGGAAGATGTAAAGTAAAAAAACAAAAAACATTCAATTGAATTATGATGGATAATCCTGTGTGAATAAATGTCAGAACTTGTGAAAGTATAGAGGAGGTAAAAGAAATAACAAGGAGTAAGCTGTAGGGAGTGAACAGGTCAATGCATACTTCCTTTGTCTGTTAGGAAATCTTAATATATTCAACTCAAGGACATTTAAACTTACAATACATTCCCTTCCCACAAGAATAAAAGATCCTATTTAATAAGATAGGAGCAAATAATATCTACAGCATGAATCATAAAATAAACTGCAATAATCTGGTGCTAACATTTAGAAAAGAAAAAAAATTTTAAACAAATTTGTTGTGTCAGCTTGGTCAAAATCACTCTATGACCGTGAAACCAAACTGAAACCAAAGTATAAAACTCAATCATGAGACTCGCTAAGCTCCTTTCAATCACTGAAAGCCCCTCAGCATTCTTCTTGAGAGGTGAGACAGAGGGCAAGTAAAGAAGTTATATCATAAGAGTGAAGAAATGGACAGTGTAAATCCTCGACTTACCCCAGATGAGAAGAGGCACAAAACAGCCAGAAAACAGAAGTGAGAAACTAGTGGCTGCTGTCATTTTGCCTGATAATGCTGTGTCCGTCTTGCCTGGTGGGTAGGGATTACATATCTCAACCTTTCTGCAGGAAGGCTCTATAAAACAACAGGAAGCCCTCATTTCCTAGGATGGGCGGATTCACACAATGGGACAGAGAGCCTCTGATAAGGTTCGAACTACTGTGGTCCACTGGTGCACCACCATCACTCCCTCTCTCTCTCTCTCTCTCTCTCTCTCTCTCTCTCTCTCTCTCTCTCTCTCTCTCTCTCTCTCTCTATCTATTTCTTTCTCTCATCCCACCCTCTGTTTTCAAACAGAAAGAGAGAAGTTGGGGAGAGCCCCACCCTCTCTTTTTCTCTCTCTCCCTCTCTCTGTCTCTACCTTAGATTCATAGGCTACTTTTATCAATACAAGAAATATGTAGACATCAGTAATGGGTTCACACACCAAGTGGACTAATGACATGTGAGCCGTCCTGGACTAAAAGGATTCATGCTGCTATTGAATATCTGACATCTTCTTTTTAGCTGCGACCAGCAGCTCTATAGCTCTGACGGTTGGTCTGTTGGTTGGTCGGTCTGTCAGTCGGTCGGTTGGTCGTTCTGTCGGTTGGTCTGTCGGTTGGTCTGTCGGTTGTTCGGTTGATTCGTTGGTCGGTTGGTTGGTCTGTCGGTTGTTCGGTTGATTCGTTGGTCGGTTGGTTGGTCTGTCGGTTTGTCCGTCGTTGGTCTGTCGGTTTGTCCATCGTTTGGTCGGTTGGTCTGTTGGTTGGTTGGTCGGGTGATTCGTCGTTAGGTCCGTTGGTCTGTCGGTTTGTTTGTCGGTTGGTCTGTCGGTTGGTCGGTTGATTCGTCGGTCGGTCGGTTGGTCCGTCGGTTTTGTCGTCGGTTGGTCTTTCGGTTTGTCCGCCGTTGGTCTGTCGGTTGGTTGATTGGATGGTTGGTTGGTTGATTCGTCAGTCTGTCGGTTGGTCTGTCGGTTTGTCCGTCAGTTGGTCTGTCGGTTGGTTGGTTAGGCTGCCGATTGATCTGTCGGTTGGTCGGTTGATTCGTTAGTCGGTCGGTAGGTCTATCGGTTGGTCAGTTGGTTTGTCGGTCGGTTGGTGTGTCGGTTGGTTCCGTCAGTTGGTCGGTTGATTGGTCTGTCGGTCTGTTGGTCGGTCGGTTGGTCTGTCGGTTTGTCGGTTTGTCGGTCTGTTGGTCAGTCGGTTGGTCTGTCGTTTGGTCTGACGTTCGGTCTGTTGGTTGGCTGGTCAGTCGGTCGGTTGGTCGGTCAGTTGGTTTGTTGTTTGGTCGGTCGCTTGGAGATTTTGCTGTGTTACGCTAGTAACAGCTAATGTAGATTTGAGTCGCTATAGCCTCAAACAGAGATGAGGAGCAGGATACAGATCTGGTAAGCGCACTTCTTTCTAACTTCACACCGCCAGATTTTTAAATTTGCAGTTTTTAACTGACTCAAGTGACATCACTTGAGGCAACAGATTTCACGCGGCCCCTTCTGGAGCCACAAAAAGCTTTATACAAATGTATTCACATATGCAGTAATACTCCCCATTTACCTATAAACAGACTTTTATGGGTTTCTGTTTTTGTTGCTGTAGAGAATGAGCTTTACTGCTGGTGAGTAAGGAAAATGTTTTTTGTATCTGTGCTGTGTTACACTATCAACGCTGATGACAAGCACCCCCTTCCCGCCACCTCTGGATCTGACGTCACACTGAGCCTCTGTGGTAAAGCGAGACGTCAGGGATCTCCAGTATGGAGCTGATTCACTCATCCACGTCACTGAAGGATGAGTGCTCTTTCTCAGCTGCTGAACTTGGGAGGGAGCCAGCGAGCTCGGGGCCAAAATTGCTTCCACATTTCATTTCAGAAAAAGGAGGCCACTCTTTTTTTTTTACGTAACTGACTGAATTTTAAAAATCCTGCAAACAGATACTTAAATACATCTGCATCAAACTTTCAATGTGAAGTTAAATAGCTGAATGGAGGAGCTTGACATGTTTGAAATGTTCTGTTGAGGGAAAGCAGAATAAGTGGAAGTTTCCTTGGCTCGTCTCTCTTCTCTGAATTAATGCATCTTACATATAGTACAGTACATATCATATTTTAAATGGCTTGAGCTAAGCTACTTTGTGTATCTTTGTCACAGATCATAAAAGCTGCACCATATTTGAAGACGTGAGTCCCACAATGACAGGTTCCAAGACCAACACACACTGTTTACGTTTTACAGAATTAAAAACGTCCTGCTGATAACGGCCGTGCTCCCCAAGCTTATCTTCCTGTGTGTGTTTGCTTTTGTTTGACAGGCCGGTATCAACATGGCACAAGCCACTTCAAATACCACTTTAGACACGCCAAACATGCTGTATCATCTGAGATACTTTTGCTTACTGAATGCATAATTACTAATCCGGAATGCACAACATTAACAGCAGAACCAGAGACAAGAAAGGATCAACAGCAGCACGGTGATCAGACAAAAACACACTGAGGCAGTCGTGTTGGTATACGGTAGCATATCAAACCAAACCTCATGTTGGTATAGCATGATATCGAACCGTGTCAAACCAGGTTTCTTTATCTGAATTAGACGTGTGTGGATGAGCACATATTGTGTCATGAGAGGAAACGTAGCTGAACAGTGCCATCTTGTGTGCCAGATGAGTAGCATCGCTGTGGTTTAATTTGATCCATTAAGGGTTTATTTAGAAATAAACTAAAAAATAAACCAAACCGAATTGTAGGTGCAATTGTCACAACTGTTTGACGGGAATTCACAACTCTATTGCATGTTTGCAAAAGGTAGTAACTCACCCAAAACACTTCATTCATGCTTCAAAACCAGTTATTGTGTCAGTAAGTTGGCCAATGCCACCAAAATGAGAAGTTGTTTTGTCATCGTGTGAGCCGTACTGGTCAAAATGTTTAGATGTTTTTTCACCATGGCAGTCAACCCTGGAAATGTTTCTTATATGCAAATCTCTGTTTTGTTGACACTGACTGTTTACTGTACGATACAAGAAAGTCAGTTCTGTCGACCTGAAGGTTGTTGTGCATCACACCGAGCTTTTTAGATTCACATTCCAACAGCAGATAAAACTTTACTGTGAAAAATCAATACTGTAGGCTACAATACTGTATGCACAGAAACAGGATATGCACATTTGTGTTTACAGTAAATGTATTTATGTAGCGATGTGTTACATGTACTGTAAACAGAAAATTCACCTTTCAGCTTTCAAGTAAAGTTATATACAGTGAACAGAAAATTTGCCACAAAATGACATCCATGCCAAAAAAAACCCTGCAACAAAAAAAAGAAAACTGCTATAGTTCAGTAAAAAACAAGAAATTGTACCTCCCCACAGTACTTAACACCATGTCATAGACATTTATGGAATATACATGTAGAAGTTGGGAAGAGTATGACAATCTTACTGAGAGTCAACTCGTCAGTTCTGATCAATAAGTCATGTGCAAGTGGTTATTGTGCAAATTGTAGACAACTGTACACTCTTTAGCACACATGTGCTAAAACACGTGCGATTTGCTTGAATGAATGAGAAATTATAATCTGTCGAGAACAACAAACTAATTCTTCAGAGAGTTGAGCTTATTGTTTTCATTAAAAATAATTCTCTTTTGAGAATTGAGTCAAAGCGAATGAGAAAAACTGTGAGTAAATAAATGGTTCTTCACTTAATAATTGAAGGGATATGTCCTTGTCCACAAGGGCATCAAAGGCTAAGATTATTGAAAAAGTTCAATATAAAATATATTTATTATTATTAGTCCGTTCTCTTTAGTCAGGGAAAGTCTTGAGAAAAAACTCTCTACTGTTCATGTACATCTGTCTATATGCTTCACATTAACGCACATCTTTGGGGCTATATCTCTGTACATTGCATATTCTTTTTATACTTTGTACAGTGAACCTTTACTCATTCCTTGGACAATTTTTAACATTTCTGCTTATAAAAACTGCACATCACTTTCATTTTAATTAAGACATTTTGTGCATATTTTTTATAGTATTTCTCATATTTTTAATTGTAATTTTCTTCTATTCTATATTTATGTTTCTTGAGTTTTTGCAAAACTTTCTTTTATTTTTAATCTAATTTTCTCTTATATTGTTTGTCTTATGCACCAATACACCAACGCAAATTCATTGAATTTGAAAACCTACTTGGCAATAAACCTGATTCTGATACTGATATGCCCAAAAGATATTATCAAGTCATATCTCAAACCCCCTTTATGTTGTTATTCTCTTTGAGGTTGTGTCTTCTGATGGTTGCTGGAAGGTGACCGTGCAGATGTTTTTTGTGCTGTTTTATGTTTATGTTTTTATGTTATTCTGTTGACTGTTTGGAGCATGTGATGCAAGACAAATGTTCGTGTGAACGGACATTTATACGATAAGAAGTTTTATCTTCTTATCATATAAAACTAACTGGTGTTTTCCTAATATCCTGAGTTTTAATTTCTGTGAAACAGGAAAAAAAAAATGTGTGAGGAGTTAAAAGAGGCAGCAATGCCTCTTTCAAGTATTTATGGACATTTATATATAACATGCATCATTTTAGTTTTATGGAAATAGCTTTTGTGGAATGTTTGTTGCTTCCTGAACTTAAAAAAATAAGTTTTTCCTATTTTCACACTGTCACTTTAAACCTGCAGTAGGCAGAATGGTGTTGGCATCATTGGGCAAAAATTCCATAATAACCTTTCAGCATATTGTAATTCAAGTGCTCTGAGAGATAACTAGACTTCTGCACCTCCTCATGGCTCTGTTTTCAGGCTTTAAAAAATCTAGCCCGTGACGGGAGATTTTGGCCAATCACAGGTCATTTCAGAGAGAGAGCGTTCCTATCGGCTGTTCATTCAACGGAGGCAGCTGTCAATCACCCACAAACTCTGATCAGACGGTCAAACTAGGCAGCGCTGATCAAATATGAATTAATATTTTGTTACTGTAATGCCTATTTCTTGCCAAAAACATTTTCAAAAACATCTCATAGTGTACTGTTTAGCTGTAAAATGAGAAAGTTTGCTCCTGCTGGTGGGCGGTGCTTGGTATTTCCTCAACTTGATCTCAACATGGCTGCCGGGTCACAAACTTTATCATTTTACAGCTGAACAGTACACTACAAGATGTTTCTGAAAACATTTGAGGCGAGAAATAAGCATTACAGTAACAGAATATTGATTCATATTTGATCAGCGCTGCCTAGTTTGACAGTTTAATCGGAGTTGGCGATCGATTGACAGCTGCTCAGAGACGGCAGGCTCCAGCTCGGCTCTGATTGGTTGTTTTCCTCCGGTCTGTGTAATCTTGCAGATGCCTGAGCACTGGAGGACACAGAGGCACATTCAGATTACCTGACTCATGCACTACTGTCAGGATATGGTGACCGCTTCATAAAAATAACTTTTTTTTAAAAATCATATTTGGTCAAATTCTACCCACTGCAGCTTTAAAAGAGGCAGCAGTACCTCGTTAAAGTATTCATGGATATTTATTTATAACATCCATCAGTATGCAATATTTTAGTTATATGGAAATAGCTTTGGTGGAATGTGTGTTGCTTCCTGAACTGAAAAATAGGTATTTCCTGTTTTCACACTGTCACTTTAAATAGATGTAAGTTTAAATAGATTTATTGTTTAAGGACGGCTTATGGATTTAAATGATGCGGCTCCTTCTACTCATCAGTTTCATCATTTCTAAAAACTCAACACAAACCAAAAAACGTGCTTTTTGTCATGTTTTCAACTGAAGTTGTGTAAATTAGGATTTTACGTGGAGTGCGTGAAGGCAGCAGTGGCCCGAGGACCGTCATCAGCCCTCTCTCTCTCTCTCTAAACGGAGGATAAATGCGTCGGGCTCTCCCTGCAGGAGGAGTGCAGAACAACAACTCAACTGTTTTCCATCCGATACAACTCCACAGTAGGAGTTTTTAACTATTTACTCATTTTTCATTCTTAATATTTTGGACAGATTATTTTATCTTCTCAATCTGCACAATCGGGGTAATTAATCCTATTAGCTATGTGAATATATTTCATGGTGTACTGTGTGAGCATTTGTTTTGCTATTTAAAAAAAAATCACTAATTCCTGTTAGATTTATTTATTTTAAACATCGCATTAAAAAAAAAACACCACAGAGCGTCATGCCCTGGCGCATTTAGATGGCGATCTGGACAGTTGCATCAGTTCCTGTGTGTGCGTGTAAATGGCTGTGCTGTAGCTGCTGCTCCACGCTACTTTTTATTCCCAGGACGCAGAATAGTAATAAATCCTCCTCTGCTAGGAAAAGGCTGTGATCATAATAAAGACGTCACCCTCCTGCTTCGGGTTGGCTCTACTGAGCCAAGTGCGCAGCTATTTGTAAGCTACAACAACAACAACCTCCAGCACCATGCCCATGGATAACGTAGGGATTTCTCTAAGATCCCCTCGCCGTGTGGACACGAGATCTGCGTCAGATCCATAGCAAAGACAGCCTTTTAACTGCTCCGGATCTCTCGACTGTTAGAAAAAAAAAAAAAAAAAAAAAAGACTTGATCGCGTTGCGGTGTCTTCGCAACAAATAGGACGCAAGCCGTGGATTTGAAGGTATTTAATAACTGCGACACTGGATGTGGAGGTAGACGTGCACACGCTGGAATAACGTGCTGTCATTGTGGTGCTCGCTCTTTAAAGTGTTACACATTTAAATGGATCCCGTGTGTCTCTACGGGGCTTGCAGCTACAGGACACTTCATAGCTGGGGCTCAAACGTGTGCACGACTCATAGTACAGGAAAAAAAAAACGCACTGTGGCATCTTCCAGATCTCTGTTTCGTCTTTGTACTTATTTTTGGTTCTGTTCAGCTGTTCAGCTCAGACAGGGAACTTGATGTTCACTAAGGTGATTATGAAACACAGGAAAACTGTACTACGCACTTTTCTGCTCCGCTTCATATTGGTTTTGTGAAGAGGCACGCCCACTCCTGAGCAATGTGGATCATGCCCCGTGCTGCTAAATTATTACAGACTTTACTTGTTTAGTGTGCGCACGATGAGTTTGTTTGGTCATTATTTGGTCAGTTGCAGGCTTTACCCTCAGTAGTTTAAAGCACTAGTGTGGAAGGCTCCTTTTTTTTCTTACATGAAATGTCAGTTTTGTTTTGCTAACAGAGGGGGGCACTCTTTCTAAGAGACTCCAGTGAGGCTGAATGGGGAAGTTTTATGTCTGTGAGAGGCAAGTTGTACTCGCTGTATATAGCCTAGTAATAAATAATTAGTAATTTAACATACAGTAAATTACAGAAAGGGACTGATAGCTTATTACACCAAAACTATTAATTATGAGCATACCAAAACCTATTAGTTGTATTATTGAGAATTATAAATAAGTAGGAAGTTCCTTGTAGGAATATTATTTGGAAATTCATAAAAAAAATTAAAAAAAATGCAATCTTTTGGGAACTAACTGCTTAAAAGACATGTAATATTTGGGGGGGATCTATTTGCAGAAATGGAATATGTAAGGGATAATGTACAGCGAGCCGGTCAGTGTTGAGAAATAAACCCTGACAGGGTGATGCAGGACAAAGCAGAGGGGTCTTGCATCGCCCTGAAGGGGTTTATTTCACAACAATGACCCGCTAGCTGTACATTATGTACTATTATTATTACTTAAGAAATCAATAATTTGACACAAAAATGGTCCTCCAGAGTCCAAGATCAGAACTGCGTCCATAGCAACGGTCTGTTATACATAGCAACGGTCTGCTATAAAGAAATAACAGACCATAGCATGCCGTAATTGACCAATCTGAATTGAGTATTCAACAAAGCCGTGTAATATGTAAGGGATAAAGTAGAGCGAGCCGGTCATTGTTGAGAAATAAACCCTGACAAGGTGATACAGGACGAAGCAGAGGGGTCTTGCATCGCCCGGAAGGGGTTTATTTCACAACAATGACCCGCTAGCTGTGCATTATCACGCTTATTACAGGGCTACTTACTGAAGAAATCAATAATTTGACACAAAATGGTCCTCCAGAGTCCAAGATCAGAACTGCGTCCATAGCAATGGTCTGTTATACATAGCAACGGTCTTTTATAAAGAAATAACAGACCGTAGAATGACGTAATTGACCAATCAGAATTTAGTATTCAATAAAGTGAGCGGAGGGGTACACCACTAAATGCTGTCAAATCCTACACATTGCACCTTTAATTTGACAACAGACTATCCTGTTTAGTGGTCTTGATGCATCGTATAGTGACATTAGACTGGTTTGACACATAGTATCTCCGGCTTTTTAAAGAGTCATGGAGGAAACCGCTGCTGCAGCTCCAGCCCCTGGCACCGGTGCTGCCCCGCCAACCCCGAGACCTCAGCCTTCCTCCTTCATACCCTCCCGCAGCCTGCTGGAGTGGAGACGGAGGGTCAAGTCTGAGTATATGCGCCTTCGCCAATTAAAACGCATCAAAAAAGTAGACGAGGTCAAGGTGAGTTAGCACAATTATTGACAGATGTTTGTTCAATGTATGCCTGTATACTGTATGTATGGTGATGGGGACTTGCAGTATAGGTGTGTTATATATGTAGGACTCACTATTTATGTTTCTTACAGTATGTGTGACATGCTCTTTGTTCTGTTTGATTCCAGACCCTGTTCATGTCCAACAGGCAAAAGATTGAGCAGCAAACTAATCTCCTGAATGCAGAGTGGTCCCGGCTCCGGATTCAGTCCATCCCTCTGTCGACGTCTGGCGGAGCTCTAGCCAACAAGAAGGTGTGTGATATTATCGTGTGAGAAAACTCATCTCCATCACGTGGCGTCCTCTCCACCAGCAGCACCAGTGTTCTGCTCTGATTCCCACCTGGTTGTCAGGTGTTACTAAAATATCTCAGGACAAAGCTGTGTACCAAAAATGGATCAGCCTAAAACTGTTCTCTGGCCCTGTGGGAGCTCATAATACAAACAGCCTGAGGGCATGACAGCATTTTTCTCTTCCCCCTGTGCTGTCAGGCTCCGCTTTATCGTGTTTACTGGGTTTATTTTTCCCCGTTGGGGGTCGAGCAGCAGGTGTATTCGATTATATAGTTATAACATTGTCCAATAATGCTCAGGACTGCTTCATTGTCTTGTCAACCCCAACCCACCTCTGGTTCTCTTACAGATGTGCACGGTGGAGTTTGGCTTCCCAGAATTCAAAGCTCAAGCCATTGCCATGAGACCGCTATCAACAGTGGCAGGAATCCCCTTCATGTACTCCTGGTCGCCCCTGCAGCACAACTTCATGGTATGATATAAACCACTTTGTGTTGTGGGTGATGCAATTACATTGATATTACAAGTGCAGAACACACTTTACATATTATTTTACTGATTCCAGTTTTGAAGATTTTCCTGTGTTCAATGAAAATGGACATGATCCTCAGTGAGTTGATTAAATGGACGGAACATATGGAACAAATAGGGCTGTAACGATATCAGATTTTCACTACATGATTATCGTGGCGAAAATAATTCAGGCTAATGATATTATCTCGATATCTATAGAAATTTTTAAAAAACAAAAAATATTGATATATGCAAATGTATGTATATATTTATTATTGGAAATCAATTAACAACGCAAACTCGAGCCCAGCAGGCAACAACAGCTGTCAGTGTGTCAGTGTGCTGACTTGACTATGACTTGCCCCAAACTGCATGTGATTATCATAAAGTGGGCATGTCTGTAAAGGGGAGACTCGTGGGTACCCATAGAACCCATTTTCCTTCACATATCTTGAGGTCAGAGGTCAGAGGTCAAGGGATCCCTTTGAAAAGGGCCATGACAGTTTTTCAGCAAAAGACAAAATTTAGCGTAACTTTGGAGTGTTATTTAACCTCCTTCGCGACAAGCTAGTATGACATGGTTGGTACCAATGGATTCCTCCGAAAGATTCCTTAAAACTGAGCCCGCTATAACCTCCAAAAGATTGATATCGCAAGTTGCGTTAATGCATTAAAGAAATTAGTGGCGTTAAAACTAATTTACGTCGTAAATCGTGTTAACTTTGTTATGTTATCGTCAATATCAGTATATCTAACACCCCTACGTCTAAACCAGTTGGAGAAACTCAAGAACACATATCATCAAGTTAATTATTTATTAATTAATTATATTATTAGTTTATTCCAAAAAAAGTTTTATTTTGTAAATACATATTATTTACTGGTAACATGCTCACCAAACATAAACACACACAGCTCTTGCGACACAACTTGGTTTACGTTTCTTATATTTCCAGTCCATTTGTGTACCTTTATTGGACCGTGGCATGTGGACATTTTGTGAACCTGTAAGTTACTTTAACGTTTTCGGCTGTAGGTCCTCAAAAGCAACACTGGTGGTGGCGTGACATGCGCCATCAGCTGGTCGCAGCATACCCGTCTTGACGGAATTTTTTGTTTCTTAGGTGGAGGATGAAACGTTCCTTCACAACATCCCGTACATGGGCGACGAGGTGCTGGAACAGGACGAGGCCTTCCTGGAGGAACTCATCGACAACTACGATGGTGTCCATGGTGACAGAGGTGTGTGTTGAATTTGCTGTCCCATTAAAGGGATAGTTCGGGTGTTTTGAAGTGGGGTTGTATGATGTACTTATCCATAGTCAGTGTATTACCTACAGTAGATGGCGGTCGGCAAGCCCCCAGTTTGGAGAAGCAGACAGGAGTTACCGCACAGAAGCAAAGTAATGTACTGCTGTGGACGGGGCCTTCAGCAAAACTTATTTTAGCCACCTAAAAGAAAGGCTCACCGAAAAAAAATCAATATCAGTTTAAGTGTAGGCTATATTTAGAATATTTTCGCCGGTTTACCATGCCGTAAGACAGCTATACAGTCTATGTTTGTGACGGGGAACTGAAGCTGTTATCTGTGCTCTCGCCAAAGCACCTAGACTCCATTGAAAAAAACAGTAATTTTACCTCGCAGAACACGGGGGTTACTGGCCAAAGTCACACAATAGCACAAACAAACTAACCGATCGAGGCAGCGATAGACCAGCAACCCCTGTGTTCTGCGAGGTAAAATTACAGTTTTTTCAATGGAGTCTGGTGGCTTTGGCGAGAGCATAGATGGATACAGCAGCTTCAGTTCCCCATCAGAAAAGGCTGTCTGATGGCAAGATTAAGCAGTGAAAATATTCTAAATTTAGCAGATACTGTAAGTACCTCATACAAACCCACTTCAAAACACCCAAAATGTCCCTTTAAGATGTCTGCACAGATCCCACAATCTAACACCTTTCATACTTAATATTACTCCAACATTCACAAGGGAATTTGCTTTATTATATTTTGATGATGCAGCTAATGTCATCGTTTCTGTGGAAAGCATAAATATTTAAGGGATTGGCACTTCTGACGTGTAAATTGTCTCCCAGAGGGGGGGTTTATCAGCGATGAGGTCTTTAAGGAGCTGGTGGAGGCCTTGAGCCAGTACTCTGACCACGAGGAGGAGGAAGAGGAGGAAGCAGCGGTGACGACGACGGCGGTGGCGGCGGAGGTGACGGCAAAGAAGGAGGACGAGAGAGTGATGAGGAGGAGCTCAGTGGAGGGTTCAGAAGAGACCAAACCTGGTACTGTGGCTTTCATCAGGAGGAAGAGGAGGAGCACTACTGAGGGTGAGCTGCTCTGTGAGAGAACAAGAGGGCTGCAGTGTGAACAAGGCTGGTACTGTTCCTCTCATTACACTGTACAGCTGCCACAAGGTCGCCCTGCCACAGCAGCCCTTGCACGGGCATTGTTTACTTTAAAGCTGCCCCTGTGTCCCTGCATGGGTACAGTGTGTGAGGGGAACCTGTTTGTCCATGACACCGATATGGCCAGGCTCTAATTACAGAACTTAATGACCTCTCGTACCAAGCTTTATGGGAAACTAGGCTGTATACACACTTAGTGATAGTGAAATGGAAGCACACCAGTCACTCAGGTACTAGTGCACAAACACATCCATGAATAAAAGATAGTGAAAAAAGAAAACTACACTGTTTATAATACACCACGATTGAGCAGTTTTTAGAACACGTTATTGCTCACTGGCCTTGAGCGTTGGGAACATTTCTGTATTGCAAAATGTTTAAAAGAACATATTACATAAGCTTTATTTGTATCAAAACATGACATGTGGACAAAACTGAGTTATTTGCTTAACCAACTCTCTTTCTGTCTCCCAAAGTGAGGGACTTGTCCAGCAGCAAGAAGGTCCCCAACGACAAGATATTTACAGCCATCGCCTCAATGTTCCCTTACAAGGGCACCACAGAGGAGCTGAAGGAAAAGTAAGAAAAAGTGCAGCGAAACTGGGGATCTCTGTGCACAATGCCGAACAGGCCGTTGCTTAGTGTTCACCATGGAGACGCAAGCTGTCAGGGAGGGAAGTAATAATGGTGGCTCCCTCTCAGGCTCTCCGACTCAAAGGAGCGGTTGCATCAGCATCTGAAAGAGCTTTAAAGAAATACCTACAACTTCACCCAGAAACTTCAATTCATAGTAAAACTGTGGTAAAATAATATAATATTACTGCTAAAACTCTCCCTGTCACCTCCACAGGTACAAGGACCTCTTGGAGCCCCCCCGCCCGGTGAAGCTGCCCCCTCTCTGCACCCCCAACCTGGACGGACCCTTTGCTAAGTCTGTACAGCGGGAGCAGTCGTTACACTCCTTCCACACGCTCTTCTGCAGACGCTGCTTCAAATACGACTGTTTCCTCCACCGTAAAGGCTTCCTTTATGTTAAATATTATTTCTCCTTTAGTGTGTTGATTCCCAGTGAGATTGCGATAAATACATTATGATTATATTATGATTTCCCAGCTGTTTTATTTAAGTATTTATGTGCAGTTTCTAACTACAATAGAGAGTCAAAATATGTTTGTTTCTGTCCATAAAGCTTTCCATGCTACACCCAATGTTTACAAGAGGAAGAGTAAGGAGATCCGCATCGAGACTGAACCATGTGGTGTAGACTGCTTCCTGTTACAGGTATGCCAGCTTCACAGTTATGTAACCCAGTTGTTTTTAAAAGTCTTACACTGTGGGCCTCCCTTCAGACAAAGCTTAGAGAAAGGCCCCCCCTCACCCCCCTTAGTTTACTTGCTTAGTTTCGCTCAATTCCTGGATGCCTATGGGGTCGCAACACGTCCTCATCCTGACTTGTCACATACCACCGCTTTGTCACGCCTTGGCGTCACTTTATTTTCGGCATCAAAACCACTATAGTTACCCTTGGCGTCACTTTCGGATTAGGCAACAAAACCACTACAGTTAGGTTTAGGAAAGAACTACATGGTTAGGCTTAAAACTACTTTGTTCGTAAAGTGAAAATGTCACTGAACGTTGTGAACACGGTACACAAACAAACAGCTGATCATAACTGGACACAGCGGTCTCCTGGACGAAAACCTTGTGTTTGTTGGACCCATCCACCTCCTATCCGGCCCGCCCTTAGTGTTTCGCTCTTTAAACTACGTCACCACACTCCCGGTGCATTTTGTCTGAGCGTTTGCTGTTGTGGAGGGGTTTACATTGTAGTTAATGGAACGCCCGGTGTGTTTCATACCGGCGCTAATGGGTACCGTGACAAAGCCTTGGTATTTGATGCCCTGGGAATGAGAACAGGCTGGGGATCTTGATTTTGTTTTTTTTGATCCCATACACACTCAACAATTGAGCCAAGATAGCCTAATATTGACATAACTTCAGACGACACCAAATACTTAAAAAAGGTCTGTCATAAGGCATTTATTAGTTTCTGAAAAACAGTAATATTCCCCAAAACCATGTGTATCTCTGAACTCTTTCTTGAACCAAATCACACACATTTGGGCTATTCTATGTGATCTTCTTTTGATAACTAATGTAATATTTTTCACTTCCATTTACTGAGCCTCCCCTGAACCTGTTTGGAGCCCTCCTGAGGCGGCCTGCCTCCCACTTTGAAAACCTCTGATGTAACCTATTCATGAATTCTGTAGTACATGCCATATCTTGTTGTTTACTCTTTGTTGTTCTTCCTCTTCTGAAGAAAGGGGCTAAAGAGTTTGTGGATCAGAACATGTTACAGACACAACGGTCTCGGAGGCGCCGAAGGCAGCAGCGTCCCACCACCTCCAGCTGCCCTGTACCGTCTGCGCCTGCTGAGGAAGGACAGGGACAGGGACAGGGACAGGGACAGGTACAGGGACAGGGACAGGGACAGGAGGGCTTCAGCGACCATGAAACCACCTCCTCCTCAGGTAGGACTCTGGTCTCACAGGAACTGGGTTTTGAAACCACCAGGTGCTTTGTCGACTCTAGGCATGATGACTAAGGGAATTATGGAAAAGGTTCAGTTTCTTATTCTGTAGTTTTTATTTTTACTTTAACTCATTGCTATATATTGCCCATTTGCTCAGCTACTCCTAAGTAAATCTCAGTATAGACACAGTTATTTGAGTGTGTTTCTGAGTCACAGTATGACTGGGTGGATGCATCATTTACCATAAACTCCCCTAAATCCCTCCCCCTCTGGAAGGCTGTCTGCCCCGACTGGCTGCAGCCTTTCAGAAAAAGTGAAATTTGGCAGAAGATGATAGCTTACAAGTCATATCCTGCTCTCTCCTCTGTCTCCCTGCTTCCATCTCCTCTCAATATCAGCTCTCTCTCGCCAAGTAAAATAAACCCGCCATTAGTTTTGCATGCTTCAGCCCCAACATAAACACTTTGTTCCCTCTCCCCCTCCTCCTACTGTGTTCTTTTTTCTGTTGATATCTTCATGTGGAGAGCAGCGAGAGGGAAATAAGAGCAATCTCCTCTGGCTCTTTATGTTCCCCTCCTCCCCTGGAGCTCTCAGGTTGTTGTTCGTCACCATCACTGGAGTCTCTGTTGGTTTTGGAAACCGCTCGTGCTCAGCCAGTGACTCAGCAGACTCTCCCGCACGTGTTGAGATAATGTGGAAAAAAAAAAAAACAGATTGTTGAGCAGATTATTAAAGATACTCAGTGCTGGAGCATGTGGCCACAGCAATGCTGCATTCAGCCTGTTGCCAAGCAACATTCGGCTCTCTGCCTCGAGCTGTGGGTGTACGAGCATCAGTCTTGAATATCCAAAAAGCGAAATCAAAGCCAGTGTGTGTGTGCACATGCAGATACACAAAAATGGCACCCAGAAATAGCTATATGTGTGTGAGAGTAGGGTTAAATTAGCATGCTGATGTGTGTGTGGGCAGATATAAAAAACCTTTTGCCAATAGCAAAAGTGTGTGTGCGCAGCTGCATGTGTGTACCTTCAAGAAATATGAACCAAACTTTCTGCCAAGAGTCCAGTGATACTAAAGTGTTTCTGTGTGTGTGTAACAGAGGGGAATTCGCGATGCCAGACTCCCACCAAGCTGCGTCCAGGGGATGATGACGGCGAGCAGCAGGCGTGCTGTGCGGTCCAGTGGAGCGGGGCGGAGGAGTCGCTGTTCAGAGTGCTACACGGCACGTACTTCAACAACTTCTGCTCCATCGCTCGCCTCATCGGTACAAAGAGCTGCAAGGAGGTAAAATGTCCGCACAGTTAAAGGAAAACTTCACCCACAAAGTGACTATCTGTATATCAGTTACTCACCCAGTGTTACCTTGAATTCTTGAAGAAAACTTTTTCTCGCATGCCACCACGGTGAACGGAGAATCAAAAATGGAGAAAAGCATTCAGGTGGATCTATTGGCAGAAATGGAATATAATACTAATAATTACCGTTTATATCTACATACGGAGCGGGTCCTCTTCACGGAGTCTGTTGCTCCACCATGTTTCTACAGTAGCCCAGAAAGGACAAACCAAACACTGGCTCTAGAGAGGGCCTTTCACGTTTTCACGTCGGCCACCGTAGTTCTCCTACACGCTTGGCACACAGGAGAGGTTTCACTTGGTTGCAATCTGCAATCACCACTAGATGCCCCCAAATCCTACACCATGGCCCTTTAACAACAGCAAAACTATATCAAAACATCCGTTTACAAACTTTCACACAACTCCTGCAGTATAATCCAAGTCTCATTTATCCAGTCGCATGCTCAGTACTTCCCAAACCCATGCATCTTCGCTAAAACCTTACTATTTAAAACACTTTGCACTCATCCAGACTCACATAGACAGTAGCATGCTTGCACAAGCATGAGACTGTTTATGCAGAAGTGTTTTAAAGGTCCTGTGTGTAGGATCTGGCGGTATCTAGCGGTGAGGGTGAGGGCTACAGGTCTGGTACAATAAGCTCATTTCTTGCTAACTCCACACCCCAGATTGTTTTTATTTCAAACTTATAGTCTTCAGACCTAAACGATGTTGCCTCTGGAGCCACAGAAGGCTTCATACAACCTTTAATAGTAATAATAATAATCCCCAAGATCCCCTCAGATTTTGATGTATAAAATTGGTTCCCCTTTAAAATGCCAGATGCTGGAGTGAGATAAAGGCTAAAAATAGATGAAACACTTCTAAACACTTCAGTTGAGCCGAAAAGACACACATAAAACCAGCCCATGCAAAGGGAATGGTGACAAATAGGAAATAAAAGAAAGATAATTTTATTACAAAAAAGGGTTTTCTAAATTGTGAGTTGTCTCATCTGTTGTCTACTAGCTACATTAGCTATGAGATGTAGTTTTAAAGGTTAAATAATGAACATACAAATCTGAAAATTATGCATATCTAAAGTAGACGACATACTTATGTTGCTGATTTCTGTTGCTGTTTGGGTCAGTGTTAGTGTAATAACACATGCATCCTGTGCCTGTGGTTTTGTGGTGTGGATAATTGGGCTGACTACAGAGAGAATGGCATGTGGCTCCATAAACACGGATGCTTACCAGATGTGACGTCTCTCAAGTTTTCTCATGATGCAGTCGTTCAGCCATGGACATTCCCAGACTTATGTCAATAAAGTGCCATGTGGGCTGTGTGCATAACAAGGCTTGTGGAGAAAATATATCAACTTCTAAGTTAGATTTCAAATGTTTTTTTTTCTTCTTTTGAATGCAATATATGCAGTAAAGAACAGGTGAAACAAATATTCAACATATTTAAGATAGGTTTACATCCACCCTTGTAGCGCCTCTTGTCACACGGTCAGTCCAGAGTCTGTATTGAACTGTCCGTCACGGCCCTGCTGGTATCCAGAGGGCCCCGCCCACTGCTCAACTGAGTGGAAATGCTGAAACCAGCTGCATCATTATGTACAGTATGTCTGTGTCCTAGGGAGGAGGCCAAATCTGGGTTTTGGCAGCCAGAAGTGGTTGAGTGTGTGTGTGTTTGTGTGTGTTTGTGTGTTTGTGTGTGTGTGTGTGTGTGTGTGTGTGTGTGTGTGTGTGTGTGTGTGTGTGTGTGTGTGTGTGTGTGTGTGTGTGTGTGTTTGTGTGTGTGTGTGTGTGTGTGTGTGTGTGCGCGCACAGATGCATGTTTGGCCTCTGTAGTGGAGTTTTGATAACAGAGGACGGCGAGGAGAGGATGTTCTGTGGCATAATCGCCACAATGTGCTTTTCAGCTTGAGAGGGCACAACATTACACAACGTAATTAAGACGAAGAAAACAGAATTTCTTCAGAGTAGTGCACATTCGTGATTAACAGGTTGCGTTGTTTTCATTTCCTACAGGTTTATGAGTTTGCAGTGAAGGAGGTCCTGATCCATCGTGTTCCTTTGGTCGACGGAGACATTGCGCCCCAAAAGAAGAAACGGAAACACAGGCATGATATCTCCAGTTACTCTCCCTGTTTTTCCTGAGTGATGGGAACATGAACATAACATGATATCTTGCAAAAGGGAGCTTGACCCTCAATGAAACTTCCCTGAATAGATAAAGGTTCAAATAAATAATTAAATCATACACAGATAAATGTATTATGCACTGTCGCATTCGTATTAAAACTGCATTTGGCCTGCCTGTCACATTTCAGTTCTTGCCACTTATGAAAAGGGAATTAAAGACAACCTATTATGCTCATTTTCATGTTCATACTTGTATTTTGGGTTACTACTAGAACATGTTTACGTGCTTTAATGTTAAAAAACTAACCATAACCCCCCCCCCCCCCCCCTTCCAAAAAGCCCAGACTGCACTGTTTGGTCAACCAAACCAAACTCTTCGGACTCCGCTCCAGCTCTGCTCTAACTAGTTTTGTTTGAGAGCGTGCCAAACTAGCCGCTAGGCAGGTATTATGCAAATGTGTTACTTGGTGACATCACCACGTTACGGAATAAAAGGCGGGACTTCAAGCAAGGCGTATCAGGCAGTTCAGGAGCAGTGTTTCTGTGAGGGAGAGTAATTCCCTTTGGAGTGGACTTTGTAACTTTGCAGACCTTTCACATGCACAAAAAACTATATAACACACTAAAGGAAAGAGAAAAAGCACAAAAGCATAACAGGTCCTCTTTAACTGAATTGGTGTGGATCAAGTTAGAGGAGTTTTTCACTGTCATTGTGTTTGTTTAACAGGTTATGGGCGAAGATTCAGCTAAAGAAAGGTACGTTCACCTGAAAATAAAACGCCGCAGCACGACTATTCCTACACTATGCCCTCTGAAATACAACGCAGCTTATTGGGCCAGTCTGAGGGCTTTGTCCTCTGTTGCTCCAGATAACTCGTCCAATCAGGTGTACAAATACCAGCCATGTGACCACCCCGACCATCCGTGCGACAGCTCCTGCCCGTGTGTGATGACCCAGAATTTCTGCGAGAAGTTCTGCCAGTGCGAGAACGAATGTGAGTGTCATCTTTCTTATTCACCGGTGGGACCAATGCTCTCATGTACTGTGTGCTTCTTTCTTTCATACACAAACAAAAAGACCTTGTAATGCTGAAGGGAAATTGTTTGTCATAACCGCATTTTCCACTGAAAGCTCACTGTGGCTTTAAAGCCTTTTTTCCAGACCACAATAGAGCAGAATGTAAAACGATTCTGCAGTATTCTGGCAGCGGTCAGAGGAGAAACTGTCCTCTGGCCGGGTAGGTGGGTGTCTGTTTAATACAGAGCTGCGTTCACAATGAGGCATTCGCTGCAGAAGCAACGACCCAGAACTGTGTTTTCCGACTTGGCCACATGGTGGAGGAATGCATTTTGTATGTTGCCCTCTGGAGAGTTTACAACAGAGAACAGGGATAAGATGAAGTAAATATTTTTGCTATGGTTTGGACGAGATAGTTTTGCTTCATTTGTTCATCCGTTGCGGTTTGGTCACCTTCTCCCCCTCCAACCTCCTCCCTACCCGACTGTTACCTCGCCTTTTCCCGTAGCTGAGGCGAGCCGGGGCCAAACAGGAAGCAGCCCCCGGTTTCACATGTGTGTGCGCTAAAGACTTGGAAGGAAATCAAAGGGACGTGACAGGCTCTCTGCCTGATATACAACATCATCTCCAACATCAGTATGAGTCAAACAGCTCCGGCTAAACAACGCTTGATGATACAGACACATAAAACCCACACGGGCTGGAAATGGGAGGTTGAAACGGCACGACTGAGAAGACAAATGAGCTCTTGCTATGGACAGTTTTCCCCGAACAGAGGCTTCTGGAAAGACATTTCGGTTATTCTTGCCTGATCCCTCTGCTCATCTGCCCGGAGGGTGTTGTGTTTCACTCCGCAAAATTGTATTTCAGCATATCTGCCAGCAGAGGTCTCTGAGTGATGGGCTTCTCAGCGTTACTCAGCCATTGAACCATTCCTGTGCTGCAACTGCATTTTGAGATGAGATTATTTATCATATTGTGTTCTGCCAAGTCATTATAATGTATTATCTTTCTGTATAGCTGCATGCAGTTTGCTCGTAAACCTCCTCAGCACGTCCCCTTTCACAGCAGCTGTGTGTCCTGATGTTTTCCAGGCCAGAACCGCTTCCCAGGCTGCAGGTGTAAGACACAGTGCAACACTAAACAGTGTCCCTGCTACCTGGCCGTGAGGGAGTGTGACCCAGATCTGTGCATGACCTGCGGCACCGCAGACCACTGGGACACCAAAGCCATCTCCTGCAAGAACTGCAGCATCCAGAGAGGCCTGAAAAAGGTACACAAGGACACTTGAAGGTCTAATATTCTGTTTTTCTGGAGACAAGTTAGTGGAGTTTAGGTCCCTCGTATATGACTTGTGGCGTGCTAACCTACTTCTGACTTCTCTCAGCACCTGCTTTTGGCTCCATCAGATGTCGCCGGATGGGGTACCTTCATCAAAGAGCCGGTTCAGAAGAATGAGTTCATCTCTGAATACTGCGGAGAGGCAAGTTCAGTGCAGTTAGTCAGATTTAAAAATATACGGTATATTTATAAGCTCTCAACTTGATTGAAGTTTTGTATTTCTTTGTATTATTATTCCTGTGTGTGTGCATGAGCAGCTGATCTCCCAGGATGAGGCAGACCGACGTGGAAGGATCTACGACAAATACATGTCTAGCTTCCTTTTCAACTTGAACAATGGCAAGTATTCCCATTAATCCTCTGCTCATAACCATACTGTACCACTGTTACTGTATTTTACGTAATCCTTAAAGGGATAGTTTGGGTGTTTTGAAATGGGGTTGTATGAGCTTCTTATCCATAGTCAGTGTATTACCTACAGTAGATGACGGTCGGCACGCCCCCCAGTTTGGAAAAGCAGACAGGAGTTACCTCACAGAAGCAAAGCAATGTACTGCTGTGGACGGGGGCAGCAGCAAAACATATTTTAGCCACCTAAAAGAAAGGCCTACCTAAAAAAACAATATCAGTTTAAGTGTACGCTATATTTAGAATATTTTTACTGCTTCACCTTGCCACCAGACAGCCGTTTCTGACTGGGAACTAAAGCTGTTGTATCCATCTATGTGCTCACCAAAGCCACCAGATTCTATTGACAAAACTTTTAATTTTACCTCGCAGAACACAGGGTTTGCTGGTCTACCAGATCAGTTAGCTTGATTGTGTTATTGTGTGAGCGGTAGACCACCGTGTTCTAAAATTACAGTTTTTTTCAATGGAGTCTGGTGGCTTTGGCGAGAGCACAGATAACGGCTTCAGTTCCCCAAGGTCAAGTAAACCGGCGAAAATATTCTAAATCTTGCATACACTTAAACTGATATGGATTTTTTTTATGTGAGCCTTTCTTTTAGTGGAAAAAAATACGTTTTGCTGCTGACCCCGTCCACAGCAGTACATTTTCTCCAAACTGGGGGCGTGCAAACCGTCATCTACTGTAGGTAATACACTGACTATGGATAAGTACCTCATACAACCCCACTTGAAAAAAAACAAACTATCCCTTTAATGCTCTCCATGTTTCTCTGTAGACTTTGTAGTGGATGCCACGCGAAAGGGGAACAAAATCCGCTTTGCAAATCATTCAGTTAACCCCAACTGCTACGCAAAAGGTAAGACTTAATCCGTTTGTTTTTGCTATATGAAGTCAAATATGAATTTGAGTCTTTTGTTGGCTAATGCTACATCTGCTGCCATTGCAGTGGTAATGGTAAACGGAGACCACCGCATTGGTATCTTTGCCAAACGAGCGATCCTGCAAGGAGAGGAGCTCTTCTTTGACTACAGGTAGAGTCACGGGCCTTTTAGTGACTCTCCATCTGCTTCAAAGTAAAATAAAAAAAAACAGGCCGCGCTGTACATTGCGACTGAATTGCTAGTTTCCGCAGTTCCTGTATACTAACTCAGACACTTCCTCTTCCTTCCACAGATACAGCCAAGCGGATGCCCTCAAATATGTGGGGATAGAGAGGGAGGTAGACATGACCTAGCTACACCTCCATAACCCATCCCTCACTCCTCAGCCACCCACTAATGCTTCTGTCCCCCTCTGTAGCGTCACATCTAGCTGACGAGTTTCCATGAACAGTCGCTGTCTCTGCCCTCTCTGCTGCACTTCTAAAAATAGAGAGTCCCTCCCGGCTGTTTGCAGGTGCTCCCTCCCGCCCTGCAGACACCGTACTGTACCACCTCCCACAGTGACGGCAGTCAGCTCTCCCTCTCATCCCACCTACCTGCAAGAGTGTATACGCCAAGCTTATGAAACTAAACTATTTAAAGTGGAAATACTATTAATCCGTATCGCTTACTGCACCAAGAGGATCACATGTTTGTTTTGTTTCATCCTGTTAAAGCAAAGAGGTCGTGGTTACCCATCATACAGTGTGTTACTCTTTAAGCAGTTTTGTTACTGTACTTATAGACCGGCTTCTTTTTTTTACCTCTCAATACGTAATGCAAGCTTTTACATCGTACCTAATGATGACCAGTGAAATGCATGTGCTGTCTCTTGGATAAACAAACCATTAAACAATGTTAGCCACAGCATTAGCTTCAGTCAGATGCTGCTCTGTGCAGTCTCTCAGTATTGTAGTGTGATGTTACCCGCTGCCTGTTCTTCAGCAGAACTTGACCAGCGTTGTATGTTCTTCTGTCAGCGGCTAGCATCACGACCACATCTCTATGGTGAAATAAGTTATTGTGCATTTATATCATTGTTCTGCAAAAATAGGCAACCAGACGAGAAACCGACTGACTGAATGTAACCTGTGATGATGGTGAAGAGATCTCATCCCTCTTTTCATTTTACACATTAACCCGTTCTATTGGTACTCTGAGCAACGTGCATGCACATCAAACATTTATTGTCATGTTTACATGATCTGGAGGCCTTCACATCTTGTGAAGGAAATTATTAACACATTAACAAGTCACACAGTAAATGTCGTCCTTTAAAAATTCAAGTGCCAAATGATTCCACACACAAAAAGGCTGAAACAGTGTGGATGTGTTGCATAATTAACAGAGGTGTGTTAAAGGTTATGACCATACCAGACAAAAGCAAAATTATCAGTGTTTGACCAAATATTAAAGTCCCCCACATGTGAATGTAAAATACCTTTTATCATCTACTTTTTTTTATATGTCCAGATTTGTTATCCACCCTGTTTTTCATTTATAAAACATTAGAGCCCACTTGGAAATGAGATCTTTCTCAATAGGGATGAACAAAATGGAGTTTACTGCTATGTACAGTGTATGCCTATAAAAATAAAAGTTTAACTTTATACATTAAAAAATGCTGTTCCGAGTCCTTGGGTGTGTCTCTGTGTAAAAAAAAGCACCTAAAATAACACATTGACGATTTCCTTCAAGCTTCTTTTATTGAGGTGACAGTTTGGCTTCGCCTTGATTTACACAGTAATGGTCATTTACAGTGAAAGTATTACAAACAAAACCGAGCGGACTGAAGGACAGAAAAAACTCCAGTGTGATCACAAACACAACTGTAATGATCATTTCTGGTACCTGTTGCAGAAGGATTCGGTTTGATGGTGCAGAGAAGTGACTCTAACCTGCCTGCTAATAACTCTGGTGCTTTATTCTTTCGATTTAATACATCATATCACTGTTGACAGGGGATCTGCAGATTCATATAGAGTAGGAAAAAGTCTTAAGTCTTAAATCTCTCTCTAAGTGTTAATAGAGCTCAGAATAGAATTACATGCAAATCATGACTTTTTACTAACCAAAATTTAACTTTATGCACCTTTATGTTTTGTTTTATTGTTTTATTTCTGACGTTAATCTTATGTTTAACTCCAGGAAACATTACACATTTGGTGAAATCAGCAGATACCCCTGTCTGAGCTAACAACATCCCTCTGACCTACTCCCTCTACTGGCCATTTTATCTTAATCCCCTTTATTCACACCCTTCAGGATCAGTTCAGCGCAGATTCAATGTGCTTGTAACTTGCAAACACCTGAGGCCTTGTTTCTGTCTCACTGTACTACTGTTGGTGCACTACAATAAGTGAGTTGGCATCAGTGCACGTTTGTTTTTTCAATGAGAGTCATTATTTAACATCTTGGTGGGCAAACTATGAATACACAAACATCTAAACATCCAGTCAGTCACACACACACACACACACGCTCCAGGGACCACGCATGATTAACTAGTGAGTGACACTGCTAGGCTGATTGTTTATAGTCTATTTACCGGTGAATACAGTGAGGTGTATACATTTATATAACACATAAGTCGACTCTTTCCAAATAGGCAACGAAGCATATTTGACCCAAGTTTGTTGGCTTGCGCCGAATATGAGCTTTGAGTGGTGATTGTCCTTTTAACAAAACACACTATTCTTTTTCACAAACCAACTGTTTCACTCCGTTTCAGTATCATTCATCTCATCACAGCAAAAATATAGCCTTTAAATGCCAGCTTTGGCCGCATCTATACATTTTCATACATCGTCAGCAAGTAGAGCCTTTTACAGTAATTGTTTTTTTTTACATCCTTTCACTGTACAATTTCAGCACAGTCCTGCCCATCTGTAACGGAAGAAACCAACAATGTTGAGTTTTTTGGAGGTGTATTAGTGCTACAGAGAACAAGTACTGCACTTTCTTTATCCTGAGCGTTCCAAAAAGCTACCATGAATAAGTGAACTTTCAGTGCTGAGCAGCCTACAACGAAAACTTCACTGCAGCGTCCACCCCTACATTGCAGAGTCAGAGGATTTACATTCAAAGCACTCCGTTTAACTGTTTTGTTTTGTATAAACCACAGGGATATAAAAGTCGCTTAACACATTATTCATATATTCACGTATACACTCATTACATCCTATTTGCTATCTGCAAATTAAACATCATTGGTGGCTGAAAGAAGCTCATATTATTGCATGTTGCTGCAAAGTGCGGCCATGCTCTACAAATGCATAACTGATAAGTTACAAATGTTTTTTTCCCATTTTTTTTTCACATACACAATAGTGCTTTAGTATCGAGGAGAGCTGCGGTGAGTGATGATAGCCTGAAGCTTTGGTTGCACCACACATCAAACGAAATTTCATCTTGCCAGAGAAGAAAATTTCATTGGACTATTATAGGTAGAGTTTTTGACTTTCCACTGAAAGCAGCTAAACAAGCAGCAGCAGCAGCAGCGATGGCAGCATGGCTGTCCTATGCAAAAATATTCAAGCAGTATGGAAGTTAAAGATTAGCATTTACACTCTTGTGGTCCTCTGTACATATGTGACTGTGTGTGTTTTTATGTATGCTTCTCCATGTGGCCACAGGGAGCAGCTGCTTCCTGAAGGATGCTTATTATTGGGGCTGAAAGGATTGTGAGTTGTGATACTGTTGTTATATAGAGTTGAGTCAAACTCTCTGTAGCACCGAGCTATTGGCAGCTTGACCATAATATAAGCAACCAGAAGGAATGAGACCTTAGATACTTAGGTCACCCTGTCCCTGGTGAGCTTCATCACCTCAACGTTTGTTTTGATTCTGCAGAACACCAATAGCCTGTTAGCTCTCACACCCAGAGGAATATCTTCATATCATCACACTCATCTCCGAAGAACGTGTTTAGGAATCTGAGCATACTGCGATCGGCAAAGCTGCTATCTACTGACACAATGGCAAATCTGAACCGCTTACATGTGCCATTCTGTATACAGTAGGTAATGCACTGTTATAGGCTGCAATACAACAAATAGAAGCGTACATACCTTTTACAACCTCTATATGTGTTATCTCAAAGCTTATCTCATCTCAAGGCTCCATGCTTGTTCTGTCTTCTGTTGTTTTTATTCACGAGCACCAGTTTTGCTTCTGGTTTTTTGTTAGTTTACTAGTTCACGGATTGTGTTCACGGATTATAAACTGCCAAAAATGGCTCCATGAGAGATTGTCATCAAAAGGTATATCTTAGATGGCAATACATTTATACAATAAGATATTGGTAGCTTTAATCGGTCTCAAAAATGGCTCAGGAGAATAAAATCAATAAAAGGGTTAGAAAACATTAAACTGATGTTCTGACTGTAACTAAACATCCCTTAAAATCCTGATTCCACATAATCTAAACCCTATCTGAATAAGCTATAATGTTACGTCAGATCAAGCTTGCTCAGATGAGGCACTTCAGTATTTCACCCTGCAATACAGTGTGAGACTTGTTGGCTACTCACGCAGCATGGGACTTGATGTGAACTTTTAACCCTTTTAACCAAAATATGTAGAGCACCAGGCGTCTGATCCCACTCAACCCGGGGGAAGGAACACAAACCAAGATGTAAAAAAAAAAAAAAGAATTAGAAAACTTAATACAGGTATCAGTTGTTGTAAGTGCTATTTCCCTCTCCCCAACCCCCAGTCAAACCCCACCCGCTGTCCCAAAGGTCCTGTGATGCTAGTCGCTCCTGAACTCCTCTTCAATCTCCGGGAGGTTCTTCTTTTCTCTCCTCAGGGTCTCGGTCAGCGGCCTGGAGCTGCTGGGGGACTCCAGGTTCTTGGGCTCGTTGGTGCGGTAGCTGCCCTTCTGCTGGTACGCGTAGACGTAGATGCTGTACAGGCCTCCGAAGAGCAGCAGCAGAGCCAGGATGACAATGACTGACGGATAAAAATAGCACAGTAAGTTAATCTGCCACACAATGAGGAGAGTGCTTCTCGGAATATTGATGAGGAGCAGGCACTGTTTGGCTGCTTTTTAATGCTACATTATTATATTTTATCAGCCAAATTGAATTTAGGTCAGATATTATCTAGTGCCAGAACCATGCTCTAACATCCAAGTCAGGCTTCTAATAGTCATTCCATGCTGCACATAGAGCAATGTTTACTGTGACTGAATCTTGCTATTTGTATTGTTGCAACATCTTTGGTGCCATGTACTTTGTATTTAGTTTGTTTATGCACACACAATTCACCTGTCATTGACACAGAATGGCCAGTACAATACTTCCTTTGTTTTTTTGTTTAAGGTAGGCTATCACTACTAACAATTCAAAGTTAATTTTCTTTTCATTCTTTTAGTCCAAGTTTATTTGTAGCCTAGGCCTAGCACCTTTTCATACAAATGCAGTTCGAAGTGCTTTATACAGGGAAAGAAAGCAAGGCATATATCAATGGAACATAAGGAAAATAAAGAGCAGAAGTTTTAAACAGCAAAAGTGCAAACATGTAGGCTATGTAGCAACGACAAAAGACAGAAATGGAACTTTTCAAACTTGACAACATAACCATTCTAAATGGGCCCCTTTGCATTTCCTGTTGCAATGTTTGGTAGCTGACGGTCAATTTTTCATTGCCAAATCTGATCTGAGATCAGCAAAAACTTACAAATACTCTCGCTGCCTGACGACCTAGCCTAACCTTAACAGTCTCGCGAGAGTTTCCCCTTGCTCCCTTCTAGCTAGCCACTACCTTCTACCAAAGCTGTTGCCCTAGCAACAGAATAGCAATACGCAATACGCTATCGCGCATGCGCAATCGGGTAGCGGTAGTAGACGGTAGTGGCGGAAGTGATTTAAATAGTAAGATTTTGGCGAAAATTGATGTGTCTGGAAAGTACAGAGCATACCACTGGATAAATGAGACTTGGATTATACCGCACGAGTTGTGTGAGAGTTTATAAACGGATGTTTTGATATAGTTTTGCTGTTGTTAAACCCCCATTTACTTCAATTCATAAAGGATTTATGTCGTTTTCGTCAATTTTCGTCCGATTCTCTGTTCACCTTGGAGGCATACCAGAAAAAACAGTTAGAAGTTCACAAGCGGTGAGTAACTGATATAAGCTTTATTTAATTTAATGTTAAATTGAATAATAAAAAATGTCCTGAGGTGGATTATAAGTGAAATATTTGGTGGTTGTTGTGATCTGAGAGGCTTGCTGGGTTTGTAAATTGAGAGCTTTATCTGATAGCATATAATATATATACTGTGGAGCCAGGCATAATACACCGGGGGGAGGATCCCAGGTAGCCAGTTGATGTTTCTGAAGACTGAGGTGATGTGTGCTGATCTTTTTGTCCTGGTTAGTATTCCTGTCATTGCATTTTGAATTAGCCTAGCTCAAGTCTACTAGCATCACACTGGGAGTGAGACTGATCTTTCTCAGATGCTAATATGATTGTTAAAGGTCAAATCAGCATCCAAAATGACTCCTACATTTGTAATGTGGTCACTTGTTTTATAAGACTGACTCTGGGTATTCACTTTTTTAAATACAGTCTATGGTATTCATAGCAAACAATGTAAAGTGGTTGCACACATCGAAAACCTAATAGGCAGGTTCTGGACCAATAGAAGACAGCAATGAAAATGTAAATAAAGAGGAGAGAACTATGTTGGATATACGCACTGGGTACTCTCACACCAAGAGGTCTCAATGAGGACTTCGGTATCCGACCGTTTCTGTGATGATGATATGTTATGTAATATCTATGGATTTGATCAGATCATTGGGATGATTTTGGACTCTATATATTTGATGTGATTGGTATTGTGATGTGGGTTGGTATGGATGCTTTGCCTTTGGTTAGCTGGGCTACTCACCTTGAGTTGTATTGTGGCCTGTTCAACATGATATTATTTCCATTCACTATGATTTGTATACTGTAAGTGGTATGGTGGGCTTTTGCCAAACATGAAATTATTTGTACACTGGGTTGACTCCAGATGTAGATGTTGTTCCCTTCCTCTGTTAATATCCATGGTCTCAATATTGCAGATTCCTGTTCCTATATGTTTCAGGGGTATCCTATTTTAAATATGGAGGCGCCTCTATTTAATTCTAGCCATATAGAAAGTATTACCGCCACGTGCTTGATGTTATTCTTATGAGATGTGAGGTTCTTACCTATGTTATTGTATATTTTTTGTATATTTTGTATATATGTGATTTTCTTAATATAGCCTACATGTAACATTTCTGGTTGTTATGTGTGGGGGTGTATGGGTCACCGACGTTATCATGTGACTATCATGTGACGTATATATTTAAAGATGGCGTCTCTGTTCATATTTACTAAGTCTGAAGAAGAGCATCTGCTACTATCACTATCACTACTTGAGGATGTGCTAATAAATTGCACTTAAGGGAGCTACACAGTGGTGTAGTGGTTGTTGATGAGGTGGGTGTACTACTAGGTAAATGGGTAGTAGTTTACCAAGGAGGAAGTGGGTATACTCTCATGTATTCCAATGGCTTTTTGGCTGATTGGTGGGTATACTGTAAATCGTCATAAAAAGAGGTGGGTATACCCTCCACTACACCACTGGAGCTAAGGTGTGCAGACCTTTTTTACATTTTCATGTGTATTTACAGACCAGCTTCCTGTGAGTCTGAATAATTGTTCAGTAATTCAAGCTGTTGCTTCACAACAAGGTTCAAATCTCAGGCTTTGTCCTTTTTGAGTGTAGTTTTAATGTTTCCCCTGTGTTTGCTTGGGTTTCCCGTCACAGTCCAAAGACATGCAGGTCAGCTGAACTGGAGACACTAAATTGCCTGTAGGTGTGTGTTTGTTTGTCAGTCAGTGTGTTCACGGTTTAATGGACTGGCGAAATGTCAGAGTCTCCCAGCCTTTTTACCAATGCATGATGGGAAAGGCCTCATCTCCTCAGGGTCATACCCTCAATAAATGGATATAGAGAATGGATCGATGCTGTTGAAAAGATATACTGCACCCAACACAGAGATTAGAGCAGCAGAAATTGTATTTAAAGTGATATTGTCACAGGACAAATAAAGACAAAATATATGTCTTCAATATCGTTGTGACAGAATTTGTTCGCCAGCGGTTTTGTTTTATCAACTACATTTAAAACAAATGGTGTAATTTCTCAGTCATAACCATTTTATCCTGGGCAGTATATCAGACAGGGAGGATGTCTGATAACCAGCGGGGACCATTGTTGGGATGACTGAAAGGCGCACCGATCTTTAATGACATGCTGATGTCCTGCATTAGCATAATACCTCTGAATCTGAATGATCTATTAAACTGAAGCATCTATCAATGATGAACAGTAAGCTGGGCCCCATGTAGGCTAAATATAGCTGATCCGGTAAAGGTCTCAGACAGGGATGGAGCACAGCGTCTCTGTGCTGCAGTTTAATCCTGAGACTCCAGCCTCTCCTGCTCACCAGGGAGACCTGCTCTCATTTTGTCCGTTATCTGTAATACTGCGCTGCAAACCACTCATCTGGTCTCAACACTCCTCTTGTAATAAGGTGCAGGGTTATCATGGGGATTAAATAGTGGAAGAAGTATATTAAATATTGGTGTTTTCCAGAAATCCATAGATGTACAGAGAAACACACATTTGTCATATTTCAGCCTCGGTTTTATGCGTTTGTTTTAATGCACTCATTTCTATGTTGACAGATATAAATAATGTTATTTTTGATATGATCACTCCACTGTTTCATATCAAAATGATGAATTACATCATAATGAATTGATTGATTGATGATATATTTATAGAATAGACAGCTTTCTTAGATTTAATTATATCAAAATATGTTTTTTTTATCGTATTGTAGAACGTTAAATACAATTATTTTTTACTCTTTTTTACTACAGTATAATATTCCTTAGGTCATAATCTGTTTTTTTTTTCGTTGCGTGTTGCCTTTTACATGATTGTTCTACTATCATTGCAACACTTTTGGTCATTGATTTTATATTGATAAGGGCATTAAGGCTTAATATACTGTTAAAGTTATTGTACTGATTTTAAATTATCTGTTTCCAGATAAGTATTGTATACAAATGTATAAATCTAAGTATGTAACAGACATTTAAAAGTGACTGGTCATTTCTAATATTACATATCTCTTGTAAAGACAAATCTATTTTACTTAAATTCATTTCATTCATATACTCAAGTAGATTAAAAAGATAATCTGACCTCAATTGATCAAATATAATCTCCAGTATGATAATAATGAAGTAGAAACGTCTGGCTGTTTATCTTTCAATAAGTATTTTTTTTTTTTCAGTTTTGTCCCACATGTAATACATTTGAGGCTGCAGTCAGACGCTTGAATAAACACTCAAAAACCCACACTAGAACCTGACAACCCTGCTCTAATTTAGGATTAGAGGATTTTAGGAAAAAAGGAAAGAGAATTTCAAACGGCTGATTCGTGTCATCTGGGAGAGGAGGGAAGTAGTGAGTAAAACAGAAGCAGTGCTTCAAAATGAACGGAATAAACTGCTAAATTTAACATCACTGGTCTTATCTTTGAATGCAGCATTTCAGTATTCATGTACGCATGGCATCAGAGAGTATTAAAAAACTTTAATCTTACCTGTTATCCAAAACAGGCCTAGGTCATCATGGATATAAAAATACTCTGAAAGGGAGAGGTACACAAATAAGTGGATGGACACAAAATAACATTCTCATTTTTTTACAGATGCATTCTGGGACATATAAACTCACCTATGGTGGTAAACCAGGGATCTACCTCCCATGGTACATAACCCAGGATAGGAGGGAAGGCGCCACAGTTGGACTCGGAGACGTAGCCTTGTATCTTTACCGGAGGGTCTGTTTCATTTGGACGGAAGAAGGCCTTTAAAGGTGCGTACACGTTGTATCTCACCCCAGATATGCAGCCTATGAAGCCTGGAGAGTTGTGCCTTTGGATCTCATAATCAATGTCACCAACCTCTGACAGAGCAGACGGAATGAATGTATTAATCATACTGTCAGCCAGATGAAAGCATTATTATTATATACAAGTGGTGAAGTAGATATTTACCCATCACTCTGCCCATGAGCATGGACTTTGGAGAGTCAAACCTGGCGTCCTCCACTAAGGTTATCAGTTCCACTATGGGCTCCATGTAATCCACCTGTGGGCAAAATAAAGCGGATTTTGTTACCTTTAGAGCCAGGCTAGCCAGGGATCCGACGATATGGATTTTTTTTCAGCCGATACCGATAACCAATAATTACCTGCTTCTCATGACCGATACCGATAAGATAACCAATAATTTCACATTTTTGTATTTTAAAAATAAGTTCATAACCTGTAGTTTATGCACACCTGAGGGTAAGAAAGGCTAAGATGGATGATTTAATATCTCATAGCTCTGACCAAACCAAATCTAACTGACATCACTATTGTTAATGTAACAAAAACAAAGCACAGTTCTGACTCTAAAATGTTCATTTTTTTTTCTAGTAAAGTGCCTCAAAAATTTGTTTTGCAAATTGCAATCGTTCCTCTGAAACTGAAAAGCATCCGGTGACAACATGTTTAGCTCTCTAGTCAGCATGCTGCACTTGTTGTTCTTTTTCTTCTCTGTTTATTGGCGGATCGCAAACCAACTACCAACCAACTAAGCTAAGGTGGGTGCACAACAGTCTATGACTTTTCTAGACATCATATATTATTTCACTGAAAATAACATAAACCACAGATCAGAGTTTACACAGCAACAGCAGTGACAGCATGAACCTGTGTTTTGATGGTTCTGTTGTGTCTGGTTATGTTGACATAGTGGGGGTATCCATCTGCCAGGTTTCGGTGAGTCAGCTGGAACTTGTGTGTTATGAGCCCCAGCTTATACCTCAGATCTACACTGCCTATAGGGAGAGAGGAAACAAATGTAATTCTCCTTTTTTAAAAATCCAGCTTTCACACTGTCAGACGGATTGTTTCTGAGCTTCTCCTACCGTCATTCTTGAGGATGACAGCGATATAGTCTTGAACGAAGGAGCTGATGTAGAGCAGCACAGCTGGCCTGCTAACGGTGCTGAAACTGAACTCTATGTCGTCTGCTGTGTCATTGTAGCCGAGGCTGAAGTTGTCGTAATGCGGGTCGATCCAGTTGGCCCACGCTGCCTCGTCTGATATGGGCTTCTTTCGTATGTTGTAGCTCAGCCACGAGCCAATCTCAAAGTGGGCTCCGATGTCTTACAAAAAGATCAGAGTGGAATAAGATATCTGTTGCAAAGTATTGACGATGTCAGTTCACTATGTGAAGGTTTTGTTACGTACGAACTCACCTTTATGGCAGTAGAAACCATCAAAAGCTGTGTTGTTACAGTCACAAGTGTAGGCAGCGTAGCCCTCTATACACTGGCCATCGTTTCGACACGGTATGGTAGCGTTGAGACACTGTCCAGTACAGTTCCTCCTTATACCCTGTTCTTCATTTACCTTTCCCTCGAGATCAATAGGAACACCATTCATCCGCAAGCCTCGAAGACACCCCAAGAAAGGTCTCAGGGTGCGGTTGGCTGCACCTAATGCAAAGAACACTTTTATCAGTGGTTATTCATCTTTATTCAAAGTTTAGAGAGGATATACTGTATGTCATGCCAAATTTCCAAGTTCACCTCAGGCAACCTACCTACTAGAACAGGATGCGTAAACTTCATGGTGACAAAAGTCTGACCCGGAAAACGTGTGACAGCCCAAGGCTGATAATCAACCTTGATGCGAGCCAGCTTCACATTAAGCTCAGCCTGAACAAAGTGCCACTCGTTGTCATTGAGTGGCACAGGGGAGCGTAGTGTCACGTTAATGATGCCGTCGCCAACCATGAATACAAGCATAAGGTTATGGGTGCCTGGAAGAGAAAAGATAGCATAGACAGGAAATATTAAAAGAAAAATACAGATAGATAAATCAGTTGTATGAGGAGACTTGTAGCAGATGAGTCAACTCACTATTCATCTCTACCCGTATAAAGTTTCGAAGTTGGTCATCAGAATTCTCCAAGAAGACGCCATGGTCACGATAGGTTTTGAAGTGGAAGGAGATGTCAGCGCTGGTGCCAGGCCTGAAGGTCGGGAAGGTTATGTAGGTGGGCTTGGTGAAGGCGATGGTGTTCCAGATGTTTCCTTTGGAAAACATTGAAATATACAGTATACAGTATATATATATTTAAAAAAAAACAACAACTCTCAACTCTCTTCATCAAAGCTGAACATCACTATGTGAGCACAACCCATAATATTTAAGCTCACTGTCGCCATGGCAGCGGAGGGGCCCAACGGTGAATTGTGCCTCTGAGCCGGTCCTGTTGGTGTCCCCGACTACCACCTTCCTCACAGGCAGATGGTCTCTAAAGTCCAGGTAGCCCTTATCTGAGTACCTGAAAAGCCACAGTGGGGATGTTAAGACTTCATCGTCAGTGTCACAGATCAGGCTGTTCTCATACACCGTTAGTAGCTATACCTATGAAAAGTAATGGACTGTAATTCGTATATATCCCACAAAATCAATTTGTATGTCATCCACGTAATTGTGAACCAAAAAGTATAAAGAGCGACAAACACCGTGCAGGGAGGAGGTCAGGGTGGATGGGTGGGTCAAAAAACACCGGACTTTCACCCAGGAGACCGGTGTTTGTACCACGTGTGAAACCACTTAGAAACCACAAGTGAATGTTGATTTATTTGTCACGTAATTTCTGTACTTAAGTTACGCCACTTCTGGTTTATTTTAACCCAATCCACGATCTTTTTCTAAACCTAACTAAGTAGTTTTGTTGCCTAAACCTAACCAAGTTATTTCCTGTGAAGACGGAAGTTTATTTTGAAAAGACTGGAGCGGAAATTGACACGTGCGTACGAAAAATCAGGAATAACTTTTCGCAAGATATCATACGAACCGTTGTATGAGGATACGTTGCATAGATACAAGCTAAACCTGCACAATGTATCCCTCTCTTATCTCACCATTGTCTATAGTCAGCATCACAGTTGCATTGAAACTTGGGATCGGTGCAGGTTTGGTTGATAGCGCAACCGCACTTTTGGACCTCTCTGAACGTTCCACCCCAGTAATAGTGACTCTCGTTGTTACGACCAATCCAGTAACCAAAAGGCCGTCCATCTGTTTTGAAAAAGAAAATGCCGTGTTAGTTTACTATCTTTCTTGTTTCCCATGAGCACACTACCAAGTTAATAATCTCACTTACTGGGGGTGTTGAGGAGGCGGGACTTGTAGCAGGAGTAGTCGATCCACTGCTCGCAGTACATTGAGGTGTTGGCGAGAGCAGTGACTTCATCCCAGGAGGCGTTCCAGTAGTTGACATTTCCTATATACGGCCGGTCTATTGTACTCCCAGTCACCTTGGTACCATCCACGCGGTCATGCAAAATCACTGTCCAAGCTTTATATGCTGTGAAGAGGCACGACAGATGTAGGTCATAGTGATTAAACATTAAAAGAGAAAGACGGAGGGAATACAGTGGAAACCTCTTATAGTGATCAGTCTGGGTCCAATTGATCACCATAAGCAGATAATTATTATAACCATTTTTTAAATTTATTTCTCATGCAAATTACCATCTAATTGACATTTGTATATTTATTACATTAATATAAAGTAATGAAATGGACAGCGTTGCTATTTACTGAATTTTATTGACTGTTTCAAAATATAGTACAGCTGTTTCAAATGCAACTTAAGCTGTTTCAAGGGCGGCTTCGACCATAGGTGCTCTCCCCGTGCACCTTCGTTTACTGTCTCCATCACTAGCAGCCTTGACTGTGTCTCATTGTTTGAGTAGACTACACAAGGTAGCCTGAAGAACACCAAGTTTCGCTGCTGCATCCCCTTTGCTCGTTTTTGGCATAAGCTTCGAGGAGACTACGTTTTTCATTGAGAGAAAACGACTTTCTTTTTCCCAAACGTGATTTCAATGTGTACAAAGTGTCAGCATCTGGTATCCAGCCGGAAAGTGGACGGGTTACCACGAGGCAACGTATCATGGGAGTAAAGTAAAAAAAAAAAAAATGGAATTACTGTAGTTTTAAAAATGTTTTCCATACGTTGTCATGTATGAAAAGACCCAAAATGAACACTGTAAGTGGACTACTTGATTACTATAAACATCATTTGTATAAGAATGATTCTGTCCCATTCTTTTTAATCCATATAAGTGGTTGATCACTGTAACTGTGATCATTATAAGCGGTTCCCACTGTATTAATGTGAGAAAATAGAACAGAACAGACAGGTTAGAAATAGAAAATAAGCACACTTTTCCAACACACACATACACACAGAGAGAAAAAGCTGGACGAATCGCGTTTTATAACCTCTTAATTTCCCATGAAAGTTCAGTACACATTTCTCATTAGAGGAACACGATAACCTGACTCTCCAACTTTTCATTAACAACCCAGAGAGGATCTAGCAAACACTGAACATGGTGCTGATGGAGCTGTATTTTATTAGTGACAGTGATTACTTACACTTCATTTTGCAGTACACTTCAAATGGCTTCAGTGGTCCGCTGAGATCAGGATCGATGGTGTAGTTTCCAGACCAATACTTGCCACTGAGTCTGTAGGCCTCGCATGACTCTTTATAAACCGCTGTTGGAGAGGCGAGATGATCAATTTGTTATTATTAGGAAGAAACATGGTACAGGCCAAGTTTAATCAGCTGTAAAGAAATACTTATTACAGTGATGAGATTGCCTGCCAGCACTTACACATATGACACACTTCTCCTTTATAGCCTGTGTTCTCACACAGACAAATGAAGTCATCCCAGGACTGGATGCATCTGCCTTCATGTTCGCATGGATTCGGACTACATCTGTAAACAAAAGATATATGATTATTCTGAGCATTTTGATGTTACAAAAGTGAGACTTACATCAGTGTGTCATTTTATGTCTTTCATTTCCACATTACGTTAGTTGTTTTCTTGTCGAGAGCCTTCAGATAAGGTTTTATGAGGTGAAACTTAAGATGAGGTGATGAAGGCCACCAGCTCTTAAGAAGTGATGTCCCACTCTTACTGTAAGACTCACAATTCAGTGTCAAACACTTCACAAACATCTTGAATGAGATCACATTACTTTGAAGACACCATAAAAGAGCCAAGACGATATAGAAATAATGAATCATTTTGTTTTTATAGGACTATGGTATGATAGAGGTACATAATTGGTAACGTTACAACTCAAATGACATGAGAATATGGTTTTGCAGTGCCATATTTGTCTGTTTCTTTTTGCAATTTTCTTGCTATTAAAGGTACAGTGTGTAGGATTTGGCGAGATCTAGTGGTGTGGGTGCAGATTGCAATCAACTGAGTACCCCTCCGCTCACTCCTCCATTTCCAAGACTGCAGTAATGTGAGCCGCCGAGTACAAAACTGTGGTAATGCCGTTCGCCTAGCTCAGAGGCCATCCATACCATAACAACACTACTTTAGGAGCAACGGCAGTCAGACGGCGGCTGGCGGTACCACAGTTTTGTACTCTGCGACTCACATTACCGCAGTTTCACAAGCCTGTCGGAGAATTACGGTGGCCTTCAGGTGACGTAAAAATGCGCAAGACTCTTGCTAGAGCCAGTGTACTGTATATGGCGGACCCGCTCCCTATGTAGATATGAAGGGCTTATTCTAAGCTAACAACGGTTCTTAGTTTCAGGTGAATATACACTAATCAAAACATAGTTAGGAATATTATATTCCATTTCTGCTAATAGATCCCCCGAAATGTTACACACTGTTCCTATAATGAAACTATATTAATCATGCATGCTTTATGTTACATATTGTACTTTAAGTGATATTTCTTACCTGTCAGTGATGCCACAGGTGCCCAACAACAGCTCAGCATAGCGCCCCCACTGTCGTTGCAGAATAATGTCGATATCAAGCTGTTCATTGTCTATGAAGATGTGCTGCATGCAGCCGTGGAAGCGGTTCAGCTTGGTCTCACACTTCCTTATTGTGTTGTTGGTTTTCGGACAACCTGAGTGCAGGAAAGTGAATGTATGAATTAGGCGGTACAGAATTGTAAGTTTTTTTCAGGAGTTGTCATCATCTCACCTCCAAAAAAGTAGCGGTCTCCTGTCCGAATTGTGAAAGGGTTGGTGATCTTTAGTGGAGAGCCCTCCTCCTCATCAATTGTGAGGGTCAGCAGGTTGTCTCTGGCTGCCAAATCCACCGTATGCCAGTAACCATCATTCAGCCTGTACCCTAGAGATTGGAGAAATGCCTGTCATGCTATGATACTATATGCTACAATCAGCTTCATTACAGGGCTCACATGCATAATGCATCATTCATCATTGCCCACACCTTGCATAGTAGCCTGCTGCCATTGGAGTGTGAGTGCATGAATGAGACTGTTAGCTAAAACCCCATCCCCAAACAGGGATTGTCCTTTATTATTTCCTTTATCACATATGTGTGCCTGCAGAAGGGAAAGCTAGACAGACATAGCAACAGTAACTAAGGGGCGGGGCTTAGCAAGCTGTCAATAGCATTCGGCATTGGGCATCGTGTGTTCCAAAATCTTTAAATTTAATCTTTTCTGTCATATCTGACAAGGCCGAAAATTGCATTATCCCACCTGCAGCGAACTGGAGTTTCTTCTTCCCAGGCTGGAATATAGTGACGTTGATCTGTCCCTCGCTTAGGCCCAGCTCAAGGGCACCCAGGTCATCAGCAAACCGCGTGAACATTAGCAGCCCTGTGTAGTCCCACGAGCGGAACTTAAACTTGACAAACATACGAGGCCTCCTGAAGAAGCCCGGCACCTGCAGGTAGTTGTTGGGCCCGGCGAAAGTCATCGGTTTGAGCAGAATGTCCCTGCAGGCATAATGCATTTTTTTCTGAGGGGCAGAAAGAGAATTAGATCTCATTAACGGTGAAAACATTTCCACTGATTGCTATTGAATTGTGAGAACGGAACGGATAAAGTAATGTTGTTTAATTAGAATTATTGGTGATCATCAGAAACAGTGATATTACTGGGATGCTGTATGATGGTTTGTAATTTATAAAGCCCTACCTTTCGTGGGATGCGTATGTCATCTTCTTCTCTCTTAGCCTTGTTGATGATGTTGACATCATTGATGAAGACGTTCTCCAGGCAGCCACGGAAATTTGGTGTAGTGGGCAGATGAGGCAAATTTTGCTCTATGACACCTCCTACGTATAACTAGGAGAAAAGTATTAAGTCATCATTATTAACTAGAAAATGTATGCACAATGTAAATAAATTCAAGTTGCCTTCAAGGTTTAAGTAAAATGCATTTGGAAATACATGTATCCTTCAAAGAAGCAATCAGTAAATGTATTCGGCATACAGCTCATTTACTTATCGCAGCCTTCAGTTTACATTTTATACTGTAATATGCATAGATATGACCCGTTAATGAGGTACCTGTGTATCCAGATCCAGGTGTGTAAACTCTCCTTTACAGATGGCTGTGACCGCGTGACTGTCCACGGTGAAGTTCACCTGCCGACCGGAGCGCTTGATGGTGACATAGTGCCAGTGTAGGTCATCGAGAAGGCTGCCAGCAGTCAGTGTAGTTCGACCATCTATTTTGTGTACTACACTGCTTCCTGAAACACAGAGGGCGAGGAGTAAAAACAAAAACGAATGCTCAAATCAGCTCTAAGTAATGGAAAACTGAGAGAAACCGCTGAACTGTATAGGGCTTCAGTCAACAATCTAACAAGCAATATTGAGATCTCTCCCCCAGACAACTCTGCTTTTTCTAACAAGATCTCTTCCATGAATTTCAACTTCATGGGGTGCCCCTGTGGGCATGTCTATATTAATGATATATATGTTTTTTAAGGGGAGACACACCAGCTGAATATGGTAAAATATTTAACTAATAGATCTCACCATAAAACTTAGTTGATTACTTACATTAAGGCAATTATTTTCTGTATTACAAGTTTTCTGAAATGTTATGTTTAAATATGCAAATGAGGCATTATCTAATGCTAACTTTTGGTGTTTTGTTTCCACTAGTCTGAAAGAAGACATGTTATGGAAGCCAAATAGCCCAAAATCTCAAAATTGACCAGTGCATGAAAAAATTATGTTTTTGCCTGGGGTGTCTTTAAACTTTATTTATCTCCGGCTGTACCTAGGCTGATGTGCAGGTAAAGACGGCCTCTCTTCAGCTCCAAGGTTAAGAGGTCTCCTTGAATCCCCTCGCTGTGTAACAGCAGACCATCCTGCTCCAGAGTCTTGAAGTTTATGGCAATGAGGTCGTGTAACGTACGGGATCTCTTTTCTGGGTACATGTAGACCACTGAGTCGTCCCCGTTGTACTGTAGCACATAGGAATCTGCAGACACAAATTTCAAAATGGGTTCACTATTTCCAAAATCACTGATGTGACGTGTAGTTTAAAGTCTTATGTAGCTGAGGTTTTGAGGATTATCGGAGTAAATGCTACATGGCACATTTCCTGGAGCTCATCAGATATGTTTGCTTTAGCTTGATGTTCCTGAGTATGAATCAGGTGCTTAGTCATGTATTAACTAGGAACATATTGTAGCATATTTGGCACTGAGATTTAATGGCATAAGATAAAATACGATTAAGCGGTGGGATTGTCGAATGTCCTTGGATGAGAATCAGAGACAGTAAATCCCTGGGTAGCGTCGTCCATCGGTCATTTTTACCATAAGAGCAGCCAAACAGCTCCAGCCTCACGCCGATCTTCCCTCCGTTCTCTGTGTTCCACGCCAGAGGCAGCAGTCGAATGTGTTTAGCAGTAAAGGCGTAATGGAAGACATTCCTCTTGATCTGATAATAATTCCAGTTCGCAGGCAGCGTCTGCAAACAGATGAGAGCGGGAAATAGGGGAGAGGGTTATTGAGTCACTGCAATGCTGTTCACGCGTTATTAAGGGGCTGGAGATGAACTGATGATGAGATTAGCTTCGTCAGTGTTGAGAGGGATAATATGCTGTGCTGTCTTTGTTTCAGTGCCAGTGACAATGAATTTAATAGAACACCCAGTGAATCGGCTGTAAAGATTACATTTGACTAGTTAATCCTCGCCTCATCCCTGTTATGGCCCTCATCCCACCCCAGCCGTCGTGGCTCAGTGACACCTACAGAGTTTCCTCCCATCATGATGTACGGCGTCCAGGAGTCCGGTCGGTCTCCATAGAGCAGGGTGTACTTGGTGATCCAGTCGTATGAGTTGAAGGTCCCCTGGGTGGCGATGGCCACCAGACGATACTTCCTGCCCAGGTTCACCTGCAGCCATGGCTGTCTGTCCCTGGGGGATGGGGACCAGCCACTGCTGCCTGAGGGGGAGAAAGAGGAGTGTTTGACTGGAGGGGTGACAGATAATATACAGTTTGACTGGGATGAAATCATGACCAAAGCTATTGCGACACCAACTGAACTTGTAATTTATGGCAGCCATTTTAAACGTCTGTCAAATTTGGGGAACTCTAATGAGCTGCTAAAGTTTATCTACTGTACTGTTTTGTCTGAGATTGGACAAGCCTTTGGTATTTTGCAGATTATCCAATATGACGCTAATTTATTTAGCTAATTGTAGCCAATTACTTATACTGTAGGCCTGTATCTGTCAGCTGACTAACAAGCAGTGGGTAAACCTCCGGTTCTGAAAAGTGAAGCCAATGCTGAAGTGCCTTAAACTTGCATTCTTTCTAATAGCCAGCAGGGGGCGACTCCTCTGGTTGCAGAAAGAAGTCTGATTGTATAGAAGTCTATGAGAAAATGACCCTACTTCTCACTTGATTGATTACCTCAGTAAACCTTGTAAACATGAGTTTATGGTCTCAATCACTAGTTTCAAGTCTTCTTCAATACAGCATGATGTTCATTTAGTAAATTATGGTCCCATTTAGAGTCAAACAGACCATAAAGCAGGGTGTGCTTTAGGGCGTGGCTACCTTGTGGTTGACAGGTCACTATTGCGGCGTTGTCCGGTCTGGGAGTTGTCAGTGTTTCAATCTAAGAAATTTAACCCATTAACCGTGTGGTTTCAGTTCATGAAAGTTAATTATAACCTTTTGGTTGCAAAAAAACAAGATGGCGACGGCCAAAATGCCGATCTCAATGCTTCAAAACGGCAGTTGACAAACCAATGAGCGATGTCATGGTTACTACATTCATTTCTTATATACAGTCTATGCTAACAAGCAGACTAAACTACATTCCCACAGTCACTTTAATTGTCCCTTCAATGTGTGTGTGTGTACATACTGTATATAGTGTTATAAGATCCGCCATGAGTTTAAGGAGTCCCAAACTCTGAATGTATGGCATACAGTACGGATATTGCCTATATCTGTAAATTAAATTGTTTGCCACTGTGAGAATAACCCTATTTCATGATGGGCATTTTGACTTATAATGTAATGTAATTAATGTGCCTGTACACCTAAAGGCCAGGGATGTTATGAATGTTATTAGTTACTGTACACTTGTGCTATTCCTGCTGTGATATGTTAAAACATCTGCCATTAGAAAGGTCTCTAAGGTAAATGGTGTGAAATCATGGATGAACTCGACACAACTTACCATACAATTTGGCAAAATTGGCAGAGTAAAGAAAGTTATATCTGGAGGAGGCGAGGAAGGAGGAGGCGTAGAGCCCGGAGACCAGCGGATCAACACATTCTTCTGCAGTGACAATAAGAAAGACACCAAGGTCACAAGTTATGAAACACTTCTCATAATGCAGCATTCACACAACGCTTTCAGAACGATACAGTTCTGGGCGACAACGACTGGCACAGCTTGAAAAGAAAAGACGATTTGCAGTTTAATTAGAGGCTAGTGCATGCTCCATTAGACGTAAAATACAAATTTGGCTGGATCAATCCAATTAAATCCAAAGCGTAGCACAAACACGTTTAATCTTTCTGCTGGTAAAGGTGTACAGATAGTGAGGTAACAGATTTATATTCCACAGTAAAGCACAGTCCCTAAATAGCCTCTTTACAAGATGGTGGACCAAGACTTATAAATCTAACAAAGTGTCCTGACATCTAGTCTGAGCGTGCATCATCTTTGCATTTCTTCCCAGGATGGGTGGGACGAGCGGTGAAATATGAGACTGACAGCTACTGATTATACACGCTCTCTGAGATAAACTATTGTGAATGTCATGCGGCTGGACACCCTTCCTGTTTCAAAAGAGGTCTGGTCCTGTGTTGCCCGGTGTTGCAGAGGCAGAATGAAAATGTTGCTGCGTCACATGAACGTCTTTGTGGGTGTGTGTACAGTACGTGCCCGTCGGTGCCTGCGCGTCTGTGTAATTTCTTTTAAAAGTACATGCCGTTTCATGGGCAGTAAAGTCGAAGGCCAACTGAGACTGTCACTTTGTCATGTTGAGTTGTTCTGCATGTGGTTATGAGACTGATGGGACCATCACCCATCTGCTGAGGCTCGCTCCGCAGCCCACGGCTATTAACACTGACCATAATTCTACCTAATCTCGCTTGTGTCACTGCTGCGGATAAATGCGCGATGCCCTCACCTCGAGCTGCAAGAGAAACGCTGTCTCATTTTAAGTGCCAGTATGCTCTTTAACACTCCTAAAAGATCTAACAAAGATAGGCTAAAAAATATAGATGGATTGGGTTTTACTGGAAGGTAAGCAGATACAAAGAAAGATTGGTTTAATCTGTGAGTGCACAAGGCTAAACTAAAATAAGCTAAATGAAAGCAGCTCCAATCTGACCTTCCTCTTCCTCCTCCCTTATCAGTATAATCCTCTCTAAACCTTTGGTGTTGTTAACGAGTAAATGGGAGTTCTGGCATTCTTACAATCACAAAGGTCATGGAACACAGTAGAAAAGGCATAATGCTGCTTTTAAATGGGGTCGTGTTTATAGCGTGATCACGAGAAGACGCCCCCCTCTTGTTTTATTCACAACCTCGTAAGTGGAAATTTTCTGAAAGTTCACGAGTTGTGACGTGTTTGTTGATGTTGTCAGAAGTGGCGGAGGCCATGGAAGTTAATTTTTCGGTGCAAAATAAGTAGGGCTGTCAATCGATTAAAATATTTAATTGTGATTAATTGCATGAATGTCCATAGTTAATCGGGATTAATTGCAAAAAAATGTTATCTGTTCAAAATGTACCTTAAAGGGAGATTTGTCAAGTATTTAATCCTCTTGTCAACATGGGAGAGGACAAATATGCTTGCTTTATGCAAATGTATGTATATATTTATTATTGGAAATCAATTAACAACCCAAAACAATGACAAATATTGTCCAGAAACCCTCACAGGTACTGCATTTTAGTATAAAAAATATACTCAAATCATAACATGGCAAACTTCAGCCCAACAGGCAACAACAGCTGTCAGTGTGTCAGTGTGCAGACTTGACTATGACTTGCCCCAAACTGCATGTGATTATCATAAATGACCATGGCAGGTTTTTCTCACCAAAATTTAGTTTGGAGCGTTATCTAACCTCCTTCGCACAAGCTAGTATGACATGGTTGGTACTAATGTATTCCTTAGGTTTTCTATTTTCATATGTTGCCAGTATCTTCACTCTTTCCTTTATCTTTAAAACTGAGCCTGCTACAACCTCCTTGCGTTAATGCGTTAAAGAAATTAGTGGCGTTCAAACGAATTTGCGTTAGCACGTTATTATTTTGTTAACTTTGACAGCCCTAATAATAAGTTAATATATTGTCATTTTATTCGTAAAGAGTTTTTCTTTGTAATTTTATTATATGTCTGAGGAAAATGTTGATATTCCCAACGGCCTCATCCTTTTCCTCTGTCATTATGCCTTTGCATTTCCTGCATTACGTTACCTGCTTGCTAGCTTGCTAAATTGTTAGCCTCTGTGGCTTCTAGACGCCGACATTAAATTGTTGTTTCCTAACAGCGATGCTTGACCACTTGAACTCAAAACATATTGTGTACACGACTTTTCATGTCGTAAGCTCGCGAACTCGCGAGTTCCATTTGCAGGCAGCATTAGACAGTGGCTAGAAACAGGAGACGTTAGCAGAATTAGTATGCAGGCTGCAGATGGAGCGAGATCAGGAAGGGTGCTGCATAGACTCAAATTTTAGATAACTTTGTCAAGGAGCAGAGAGTGATCACAGCAAATCCTGCAGAGACGAGGAAGTGGAGAGCTGCCTTACACTACCTGAAATAACACGTGAAACATTCGTGAGCCATTATACAGCACGAATACACCATTTTCTGCCTGAATGAGTTAGTCACATGAGCATGACTCCTGTCACCTTTCTTTCATGCAAGGACGTGCTGCACATTCAGGTGGAGGAAATGTGCTGAGCAAGTGAAACATGACCTTGACTTTCTGCCTCTGTCTTCCTCCCTGAGAGGCTTTCTCAGGGAGGAAGCTTTCTCTCTATGATACAGAATTCCCTGCTATGCTGCTGCAGATGGTCGATAGCGAATCTCTGCTGCATCGCTCCATTACTACACTGTAGTGTAGAGCCGTTTCAAATGAACCAGTGCTCAAACGGCTATTCAAACCAAAATATTTAGAAGCCGTGCTGCAGTTACACAGGCAGAGCTCATTTGCTGCTAATGGCTTAAGGTGTATTGATTTGTTTTAATTCCTCAATTAGTAGTGGAGGAGAGGAATTTGACTTTAAATGTGGAGAGCAGCTCCGTCCCAGACGACAGCAGGTTAACCCGGGCCACGCGGCTCCTCCTTATGGCAAGACTGTCACGCACTTTATTCAACGCCCCCCCTCACTCTGAGTCCTCTCTCTTTTTTTATCTCCATTAAATCTTTCTCGCTCCCGCTGCGTCCCATTACCTCATCTCGCTATTTTTTGACTTCTCTCTGCCTCTCTCTCTCTCCCCAAGTGGGCGTTGTCGTCATGATGCAGTAGCTAAAGTGTACCTGAAGCCTGTGCAGAGCATCCAGTCACCTTGTGATCCTGCACGCCTCCCCCCCCCCCCCCCCCCCCCCCCCTCCCTTCTCTGCACCATACGGAGTAGTCTCTCTCGCTCTCCATTTATCATTAAGAGGCTGTGGGGAGCAGTGTGGCTGTGTGGAGCTCTAGCACCACTCTTGCTGAATCATCAGTCTGCTGGTTGGTCTGTCTGAGCTGACACATCATTACTGCTGGTTGCATACAGTATGCAGAGAGGCACCTCCTCTGCCCGTCACTGTAGCCCGCGATGCGTGACAGCTGAGCATTCAGACGGCAAACCCAGATGCCAACTGAATGCAGATGCCCACCAACAATATGTCACAACAATACTGCTGCAAATACTGCAACAGAAAGGGTAGTAAAGATATAGCATGCTCTGTTAATAATAAATCATTCATACCCAGGCAGGCATCACAGTAGGTGGTGTCTGCAATGCAGCACATCGCAATCACATTCAGACTTTAATTCAGAGCTTCTTTTTCTGTCTAAAGGGCTAAGTTCCCACACAGATGCTCTTCCTTCTAGATATCAATTCCCCTCACATGGACCAAACAGTCTCCTGCTGCTATGGCTGCACATGCATCACTCCCTCCTAACCCAAACACACACACACACACACACACACACACACCTTACAGAGTGAGCCTCAGCCCCACCCCAGGCTGGGTCACTGTGCTCTGGGATCTGAGGCTCCATCTTAGTCTGGCACAGCTCCACAGAGCAGATATACAGTCGGCCAGGCCAATAAAGTACCAACAGGATCCACAACAAGCAACACCCACAGGCCCCCACTTACCGGAGAGCATTCTGTGATCCAGTGACGTCTACAAACTTCCAGTCAACTGCAGTGTTTTCTTGTTCATTCACTTTTTAATAACTACAGCGAGATGGCAACCATTCATGTCCCAGCATACCATGCAACAGAGCTTCTAGTAATCAGCAGCATCATATCATCCATTTTTCACGTTATTTTTCCTTTCATAACTTAACAGAAAGAGCTCAGAAAAACCTGCTGTGTTTCACCAAAATGCAGTTGTCTATATCAGAAGTCACATGATAAAGCATCCCTCCTCCCTGATCTCCCACTGATATCAAAAACCCATGAGTCATGCAATGCGCTGTTTGGGGTTAATTAACAATCAGCACCCTGTGAAGTCATCCTGACACTGACATCAAGCACGCAGCTTATTAGTATGCACACAAGCTCTGTGATAGAGGCATAGCCTCATGGCACCTTTTCCCAAATCCAATTTTAGCAACCAACCACAGCCCCACCTCTGTCCAACTAAACCCCAGCACATGACTGCTCCACTGATCTCACGGTGAGTAATGATTTTCTCCTGCCAGGTGAGTCGTGTGCAGGATGCAGGGATATATTTATGGACAGGTGGTGATGGTGAACACTGGGCTTCCCAAAAAAAGTACTGCAGTGGGCTGGTCCCGGTCAGGACGCCGTGCCCTGCTCTCTCTCTCTCTCTCTCTCTCTCTCTCTCTCTCTCTCTCTCTTGAACATGTGTTCAGCGCATTTTCACCCAACAACACAATACATTTGGAGATTATTATTTTTTTAGAATTAACAAAATAGACCCTCGGGCAGCATCGTGCTTTTTGCAAAAGAAGTCGAGAGTTGAAGCCACACGCTGCAGAATAAACTTGCCTGTGCTGGCTGAGAGGAAGCACTGCAATGCAGAGAGTGCGGTGCGCTGGGGACAACCATGCGCACCTCCTGCAGGAGCGACGCGGTTTGCTTCTGCACTTTTTTTTTGTGTGATCCCACAAAAACAATGCTTTACTGAAATTACAATAGCCAAGACAAGCAGTGACATTTCATGATCTGTGCTTTAAGGCTGTCTGATGTTATCGTGTTGCCCTTCAACGATCTCAACACCTCAGGGCTGTACATTTTGCCCTCCGGTGGTATTTTCCACTATGTTATCTCACAACTTTTTCTTAACGCATATGATCGGACGCTAAACAATATGCAGATAAGGCATGTATATACACACTTTGAAATATTTTAATAATATCCTAGCAGCCGATAAGATATGAACAATTGCTGTTTCACAAGACTTACGTGATGAGCAATGTTGAAAACCCAAAAATAAGAGGCATATGCTCAGTATTCTGCGAGTCATCCTTCACTTAGGACGCGTTTCTCCGCACAGGCTATGTTAATTAGATGGTAGATTGTTCCGCAGCATCCTCTCGCCCCCCTTTTAGCCCCAACTTTAACTCGCGCAGCTCCAACTCCTCTTCCCGGGATCTCGGGCAGCCTCTACCGGGGCGGGGACGCGCATCGGATGCTGGTGCTGATGCTGCGCTTCGCCGAGAGCGCGCACTTCTTCTTTTATATATATGAATTGTTTAATTCACATGGCCGTCATGTAATGGCACGGCTCCGGATATAATTCAGCATATCTGTAAAGTAGCAAGTTTGTAGGCCAGGTGGGGATTCTGGTGCGTCCCTTCAGCAAGAGTCTGGATGCAGGAGGAGGCTGGAAGGGAGGAAAAAACTTTTTCAGTCTGCCGCAGAGTGATGGTATTTTTCCAAAACAAGTAAGGATAGAATGAAGTTGTCTTCAATCTCCAAATAAGTCTTGTGGAACTGGTCAAAAATATTCCATCTGGGATGTGGATCACATCACCAGTGCACTAAAGATGTATTCCTCTTCTCTTCTTCCCTCTGGCGTCTCATATCGTCCTTTGGCACACTTTTCGTGGCTGCCAACTTGAGAGCACTGCGCTAGGAGATGATTAAGAAGTCTCTCTCTCTCTCTCCAGGAACGCAGATCTGAACTTGAACCCCAGAATAAGATGGAAGTTTAATATCCTGAATCAGCATATAGATGAGACCATATAGAATGACAGCAGACCAGCAGGCTGCACAGTTCTCTCTGACCTTGTCCAGGTACTCTGTTCATGCCAGTGAATTCACAAACAGAGAAGAACAGGTTACAGGATGATGATGATGCCAGCTGTGCCTGAACTCAGACTCACATACACACACACACACACACACACAAACAGGGGGTGGGGGCGGGGTGAGACTGAGCCAGAGGGGGATTTGTGGCAATGGGTGGCACATTGACCACAAAATAAAAAAGGCTTTGGGATTAAGAAGTGGGTTTATGGGACAGCAGTGTGTCAGTGATGATGCGAGATTGAATGCCTGGGCCAGCGTGGGATTTACCGTGTTTTCAATCATATCAGATTGTCAGTTTGTAAGCTCCCCGCCGCTGGCTTTCCCCCCTGAAATACCATAAGAGTATAGAATTATATCTGCAGAGAGAAGACAATGGCAAACAGGAGAAAATTACAGCGGAGAGTAAAGTAGGACATCAAATCAGCATTGGAAACTGACTGCAGATGCAAAGGTAGTATATTTAATTGACAAGAGACGGGTACAGAAATGATTTGATGAGGTTTGCAATATGTCCTACTGCAATTTTCAAATCGCATGATGAGGAGGAAATCGCAATATTTGTTAAAGGTGAAATGTGTGTCAAAATACCATTTTAAATTAAATATTGGGGTGCTGCAGAGATGTCCTGGCCTAAACATCATATTCCACAGACTTAAGAAAAGATCTTTGTTTGGTACAGATCCCTGCAAAAATCACACCCTAATCATTTTAATATGTTTTTCAATGAAAATGGGAATAATGCTTAAATTATTATTAATGTTAAAAAAAAAAGATCATTCCCTCTAATATCGCAAATCATATCGCAATTGCAATATCAATCAAAGTAATCGCAATTAGATATTTTTCAAAATCGTGCAGCCCTAGTTCCGGATATATACGAGAGGTTTTCTTATTGATAGTGTGCAGTGATCCATTTCACAGATATACTTACTCAAACAAGGTACAATGGCATATGTAAGTGTGTAATTATCCCATGCTACTACCATGTTTTATATAGTTTACCATACATAAAACAGCAAGCAAATAGTATTATTGTATTTCTTCAGTGAGTTGTCTGTAAGACTGTTAGACAACATTAGTGAACGAGTTTAAAAGCAGACGTTGTCCTCTGATAACTGCTGCTCTGTTGTCTTCAGATAACATGTGCAGTACGAACAAACACACCCCTCTCCCTCACATCTGCACCTAGCTTATAGATGTGAGGCTTGTGGTTAGGCTGGATTACCATCTGTTTCCCCGTTGACCTTTTATATTTGACCTTATAGTAACCATGGAGACCTAATAAGGTCTGGTTGGGGTTAAACCACACATCTGTGGAAAAAAACAACACAAAGGCTCAAGTGATAAACTGATTAACAACCAAAGCAACCAGAGGCCGAATTCCCAGCAAATATTTCAGGCTTTCCAACGTTCAACCTCACTCACAAAGTCGTGGTCATTTTTGGCATCATGTTTGCTGCAAAATCTACAAAATCAGTCCCCATATTTTTATTATTCAAGGTTCAAGGTTGTTGATTTGTCAATTCCAGTAAAGCATTCATTGGCAATGAAAATCTTTGGTATCAAGTTCCTTCAACAATCCTCATAAAATATGTAAATATAAAAGGGGAAATCACACAAGTAAAAGTAAAAACAAAAATGATAATCTAAGGCATAAAATAGTGTACTTAAAATATAGGGCTTAAATATAAACATAAGTAAATATAATGTATATATATATGTAAATTTATAATTTTATGGACGACAGGATTTCAGATGGGAAAACTGAATGTAAACAGGATGTGATTTGCATATGCATCATGAGAAGTAATATATAAATATATATATATACAGTATACACACACACACACACACACACTCACACACACACACACACACACACACACACACACAAACACACACACACACACACACACACACACACACACACACACACAGACACACACACAGGTGTATATAAAGGTAAGGTGACAATGGACTATTCACAAAAAAAATAAATGTCTTTCAATTATCTTATTTATAATAATAATAATAATAATAATATAATAATAATGCTTGGTTAGGTTAGGTTATCTTTATTGTCCCACTAGGGGGAATTTGTTTTGCAGCCAGGGTTCACATAAAAACAGAAATACAAAAGACAACATTGACGGCACATATGCTAGGTTAGGTGCATTAATTTATGCAGAACACAAAATTAACCCACTTTATATTCAGCTGTCACTTTAGGTGTTGTAGATGACTTATAATTGAAATATATATGTCACCTCACTGGTGGACATTTTTAAGAATGACATTTTACATGAGTCAATACAGGATTAAATAGCTTGTTTAGACCGATAAGGTCAGTTTGAATTGAAACATACATTCAGTCAATCAATAGTAATTAAGATGAAATGTGGATCATAAAGAATAAACTATTTTGCTCATTCATTCAGGTGCATTTGAACTAAATTAGCATTTTTGCAGTTTGCAGCAGCAGTTTCAGAGTCAAACCACAACTGACCACTAGATGTCAGATTAAGCTCACGCATGGATCTCTGTTTCTCACATGCATGTCAGCTTGTTGGTGTCCAACTCTCTCCCACAGTCTATTCATTAATTCACTTTATTCTGCAGGCCTTAAATGATGTTTCATGCTGCCAAAATGCAATAAACCTGTAAACGTCTAAATTATAAATGAATAATAATCTTTGGGTTAATGAAATGAGTCTGAGAGGAAAATATGCCGAACAGTTACCGAAACAAAGCTGGAAAATATGTACACCCACCAAGATCTACTTTCACCCTTTTTTTAGTTTTATCCCACTTTACACTAAACAAACACAAATGCACACACTAGAGCTGCAAATATTATTTAATTAATTGATTAGTTGTCAACCATTAAAATAATCGCCAACTATTTTGATAATTGATTAATCGGTTTGAGTAATTTTTGAAGAAAAAAAAGTCAAAATTCTCTGATTCCAGCTTCTTAATTGTGAATATTTTCTGGTTTCTTTACTCCTCTATGACAGTAAACTGAATATATTTGAGTTGTGGACAAAACAAGGCAGTTGAGGACGTCATCTTGGGCTTTGGGAAACACTGATCATCAACTTTTTCTGACAGTTTATAGGCCGAACAAGTAATCGATTAATTGAGTAAATAATCGACAGATTAATTGACAATTAAAATAATCGTTAGTTGCAGCCCTAACACACGCACAAGTTAAAGGTCACGCTCTGTCTTCTTTTAAAAACACACACACTTGCACAAACAAACTCCCAGGTGGAGACCCGTGACGACCTTGTTTCTCACAGGGATTATTTTTTTTGGGATCAGATTGTTCTTTGGTCTGCCCCCATTAGCATTGTGTGTATTTTCCATAGGGGTGCCACTGTACACTGCATAGGAGATGTGCTGAGGGTACGTGCATGAAAACACATATAAACACGTTCTCACACATAGACACAAACCGCCAAAACCCACAACCACGGGCACGCAAACACACTCCGACTCACGCCCAGATGTTTCCAAGAGATAGTGTTGCTGATCTGTTATCATGGCTGAGTGCTGCTTGTCATGAAGATGGATGAAGGAAGTTTTGTGTGATGAGCGCTGGCTTTATTTATGTGTTTCTGATGTGTCAAACACAAAACAGTAGTGAGTAACGCTGAAAGCGGCTGGTTTGAAAATGTGTGTCTGTAAACTGAGGAATTTAGCAAGATTGTTTTCTAGTCTGACTCTAAGACAGGTGTTTATTATGGCCACCATATATGAGAACCTGATGCCCCTGCATACTGGTGGGTGAGCTGCTATTAAAACAGTTTGCTCTCAGGTGTCCATACACCGGTGTGACCTCCTGCTGGTTCCCCAGCTGGGGAAGCCAAAACTGGGATCTGACCTCTGAAGATCTCCCCCCGGTGTTAGCTCAACTGGTGTGTCCAAGACAGCTGCTGCAACCTGTTGGACCTCTCACACTTCAGAGTGGACACACCAACGCACTCAGTTTCGGACACAGACCGGGGGTGATAGGAATGGTACTAGAGCTGCAACGATTAATCGATTAGTTGTCAACTATTAAATTAATCGCCAACTATTTTGATAATCAATTAATCAGTTTGAGTAATTATAAAATATTTTCTGGTTTCTTTACTCCTCCTATTATAATAATAATAATAATAATACATTTTATTTATATAGCGCTTTTCTAAAAACTCAAAGACACTTTACATAGATAAAAGATCATAAAAACAAGGACATCATAAGAATATAAAACACACAGACCAAACAACTAATCGATTGACTGAGAAAATAATCTACAGATTATTCGACAATGAAAATAGTCGTTAGTTGCAACCCTAAATGTTACAGAACCAAGTGACCGTGGATTCTGCTGAGGATTTTAGCTTAAAGGAATGGCAGCATCTAGGGGTGTGGTTGCAGATTGCAACCAACTGAGTACCCCTCCGCTCACTCCTCCCCTTCCAAGACTGAGGTAATGTGGGCTGCGGAGTGCAAAACCATGGTAACGCTGTTACCTCGCTCAGATGCCATCCTTATCATATTAACACTACTTTAGGAGCAACGGAAGTCAGACGGCGGCTGGCGGTACCACGGTTTTACACTCTGCGACTCACGTTACCAATTTCACAAGCATGTCAGAGAACTACGGTGGCCTTCAGGTGACGTAAAAATGTGAAAGGCTCTTGATGGAGTGTTTGGTTTGTCTGTTCTGGGTTACTGTAGAAACATGCCGGTGCAACATGGCGGACTCCGTGAAGAGGACCCGCTCCCTACGTAGATATGAAGGGCTCATTCTAAGCTAACGAAAACACAATGATTATTAGTTTCAGGTGATTATACACTAATGAAAACATAGTTATGAATATTATATTTCAGTTCTGCTAATAGATCCCCCAAAATTTTACACACTGTTCTTTTAACGTCAAGAAAATATCAGAGAAGTAGCAATAAGAGATCTAGTCAATGTCCTCCATCCAGTTTGAAAGGTTAATCATATGTGTCTGACTGTGAGCCATCTAAGCTCTCATCAGATTCCACTTAACTCTGTTAAAACAACCGAGTGATGTCGGTGTGTTGAAGTACAAGTTATGTCACCTATTGCTCTGACTGACCAAATACAGACTCTTATTAATGAACACACACACGCTTACATACAGTACATTTTCAGAGTTGATTTATTCACAGAGGACACACAGAAGATAAACGCGCAGCGACAGCTCCACAAAGACGGCAGCACTGACACCTGCATTAAGTTTAAGTACCAACAACAGCTGCGGCCTATAGTGGAGATGCATGGAGCTGAGACACTTTTGTTTCTCATGTTTGCTGCCAACACCAGCACACGGACACACACACACACACACACACACACACACACACACACAGAGAAGTTCACACATACACAGATGCAGCAGAACCACAGCCAGACACACACACACACCACTGGGTTGTGTTTCCCTCACACGGCAGACAAGCCGCAGTTATTTAGTCTGCCTCCCAGTTTGTTTGCCCACTGTCTTCTCTCTTTTGTTGCGCTGCTTTGGGCTTTGTTTGATGTGAACTGCTGACTGTAGCAAATGACAGTTGCAGCTGGGAGGATGATGAGTGAGGATGAAAAGGGTCATGCAAGGTGGCCAGGTTGGATAAGCAGCTAATGTTTTTGTTCAAAAAGCGACAACTGAATGGTTCCCTTCATATTCGGTTACAAGAGGACGCTCGGAAGTCGTCCAAACTGACTTGGACAAGAGTTTTCTCACGTTCGCGAGCAGCAATGCAATGGATTTTTCTAAAGGTCAGTACTTTCTTAGAAGTTCTGCTGGCTCTTTTCTACAGTGTACTGTGTTATGCACACACACACACACTCTGAGATATCTGGCCAGACATGCAAACTGTGTCCTTCCCCTCCCAAGCTCAGTTCCTTGGAGTTGAGCTCCAGTAAAGTACCTTTGGCAGCAAGGCAACAGAACGGCTTGTCCTCTCCATGCTCACAGCCTGCAGGTGGGGTGGGGGTTGGGGCATCTGGAGGGCAGAGATCGGTGCAGCTAAGGCCTATTTCAGTTTAAAACAGTTGTAGTGTAGGAACTTAAGTCCTGTTTCCACCGCAGGAACTTTGAAAATTAAGTTCTGGGGACATTTAACGGGGCCTTTTTACCCCCAACTAATGTCCCTAGTACTTTCTGAGAGTACCAGAACTTTCGGGGTGGAGTTTGCAGGGAGGACCGTCGCTGATTGATGAAACACACACACACACAGCACCGCTGCTTCAACTGTACCGCTTCATTCATAAAACAAGGAAGTACTCTAGTATCGATTTAAGACCACTGTAGGACGAGGGGAGAGCATTTGTCTTTGTTTGATAACATTAAAAGTAAAGTTAGGCTCTTCTGTCGGCCTTCCGATTCATTTTTAAAAAAAAGAGAGAAAAAGAGAGAGAGATCATGCGAGCGACCTGAGAGGGCGAACGGTAGAGAGAGAGAGCGCGGAGGTGCTGTTAATAAGAGAAAGAAAAGCTATTTTCTGATTGTTTCACAGCTTTAACGTTCTAAAGCAAAAATAAATAACTCTCAAAAGCTCAACAGATGATTTACTGTGGAGACGGACGCTCTTAGTTTGATTTTCTTCTGCTGCATTTCATTCATTACATCCAACGTACATCAGTAAATATATGCAGCAGTAAATATTGTCGCCGTGAGACAAAATGTTTTTTTTACCAGCGTGTTTTTTTTATAGATGAAACAGATGGGCACACTGAACTGCAGGCTGCAGAGTGTGTTTACCGCTGTGACCACCAGCAGCCCTCGTCCCATGACACGTTGCTTTTTCATACGTCAGCAGACTAGTTTGGCTAATCTTCGCAGGTCTTTAGACCGTTGTGGAAACACAGACAACAGTGGGCTGAAGGAAACTTTTAATTCCTTGAAAAGTTCCTTGGAAAGTAGTTCCCAGGACTAAAAGACTGAAATATCCTACCTCGTAAAGTCAGAATCTCCTCTGCTTCCTCTGGTCAAAAAGAGAAAGAGAGATCATTAGCTGTGGTGGGAGTGGATATTGTGCCTGATGATGAACCTATTGGTGAACAAGCCTATAACCACAGGCCAAGCCCATGGGGAGTTTGTGGTATACAGTGTGTGAGTGAGGATGTGTGTTTGGGGTAGGGGGGAGAGTGCAGAAATAAAATACAGCCATGCTTCTTGCAGGGTTCACCCTATGCATCCATGAATGTTGCTCTCAGAGGTCACAGCGCCTAGCAACAGCCTGGATCAGGAAACACGAGACAACACACAGGCAGACACACACATACACCGTTTATATAGTAGCATACGTTTTTCTAAACACAGCCAGATTAAACTAACTGTGTGATGATGTCTCTTTAGTCTGCATGACTGACGTAGTTATCTGAGATCAAATCGCTGATTCATCTAGAAGGCAGAACACTACTTCTATTTTTGTCGATCATGGCCCCAGTTGTTACCTTTTTAGTCAGACAATAACAGAGGATTCAAAGGGGAAAAAAGCATGTGTCAGGCCATTGAATAGGCGTTATTGGTAGCTATAAGCACCATCGATGTGGGACAGTAGGGGCCTACTACACCCAATAGTAGGTTTTTATCATCTATTCACATGGTAGATCACCAAAAGAAGGTATAAAAGAAGACGACAGTGACCTCTAGCGACCGTTGTAATTATGCCAAGAGCAGAACCGGAAGTCTGGCGCCATTGACAGTGGGAAACCCCTTATGGGGTGGAACTTAACTTACTTTCTGTCAATAACCACATTTAAAGGACGACATGAGACTGATTTACACGTTGAGTTGGCTCGGTAGCTACGGCAACGATTAAACAACCGTGTTGCCCTGCCGTTCACTCGTTTATTTACTCAACTGAACATTTCACAATAAAATTTACTTCACAATAAAATTCTACGGAATTGTACGGAAGCCGCGCAGGATGATTGACAACACAAATTCACAGTGGCCAAATATACAGGAATAAAATATTCACAATATTCCCCAACATTACATTGAAATATATTCCTCACTGAACTCCAGCAAATAATACCATCTAAACAATAAACACAAACTTGGTACTGGTAAATGGCGCTTATATGCATATGATTCACTTTTAAAACCAGCCTAAAATCTCCTCTCTCCTTGTCCATCCTGTCTTTCTCTACTTTGAACTAAACTATAAAGGTCAAATACCTCGAAGACTCCATCTGTTTTAGAGTCTCTCGAGCCAACCTATTAACTATGAATAGCAGCCTTCCATTGTGTGCACTGTCACATTATGTTTGATGATTTCCTGCTGATATAAATGCCGGATCTTTTTTTGAACTTTTGAACCAAACGAATTGAAGTGTAAAAAAATTCAAACAAGATAAGTAATCATTCAGAAGATTAGCTTTCCCATTCATTGTCGCTGGCGCCTTGGTTTTCTTGAATCTTGCTCAGAGACTTCCCGTATACAATAATGTTTTTAAGTGTGGAAGATCACAGGAGTGCGCAATTATGTTTTGGGGTGGGATTCCCTGTAAAGACACCCAGATACATACTCGCAAATTGGACCAAAGGAATAGAAGTTTACTCAGTTGCTCTGCTGCCCAGACTGAGGTAAAGCAGTGGGCACTTTTTCCATATTCAGTAATTATACTGCTTGTACTGCTAAGAGCCACTCTCAAGGCTGATATCTAAACACAGGAAACAAGAGCGAGACCGAGCGCAGACGCACACAGCTAGACTCCCTCGCAAACAGCAGACCGTTTCCAGTGATTCTACAAATCCTTTTGACACGTCTATCTTTTAGTATGTTCTCCATGGAGACCACCAATACACAAACTCTGCCGTTAATTTGCAAAGATACACAGACTCAGTTCTGCATTCTTAGCTTTGCATGTGCTTCTGTGCAAAAGATATGCACATGTATAAATGCAAGTGCACACAGACACCACTCATCCGGCACAGGTTCAGATTTTGGCAATGTGTCATCAATTCTGCCTTCAGCGCTCTTTCACACAGTCGGCATCCTAAAAATAGCCCAAGGACTTTGGCTCTCTGCCCGGCCTCCCTAACTGTCAATAAGTTATCTTCTCCCTCGCACTAACGCTCAACTTTAAAACCCACAGTACCACAACCATTAACCATCCCAAACACCACAAGTTAATTGTAAATTGTTCTAAGTTGGACTGCCTCAAGGAAAATTTACAGGAATAAGGATGAGCTAACTTGATTGCTCACTACCTTTTAGAAATATTTAACTAGACATAGGATGTGGTGAGCATGTAGGGGAACCCTATCTGTTTTTTTATTTCCTGTTTGATTTGAAAATACCAGACAACATGAGGGCATATCTCTGCTGTTTCTTTGCATTGTCAGTTGTTGTGTCTCCTCTGCTTTAGTCTCGGCTCTCCTGGCTTTTTATCCACTCTGGTTGACTATCCATCGCTATCAATCCCTCATCTTTCTCTCTGCCTCTCTGACTCCAGTAACTCCTCCTCACTTGGCTTCTGATGACGGTTACTGATAACAAGGCTTCTGGTATTGTGACTCCTCTTATTTTCATTTTTCCCCGTGTTGAGGAATGTCTGCTTTATAAATTCCATGAAGCTATGAAAAGCTGAATTATGTAACTACATGAATTTAATGGATAGCATGAATGATGGTTCTGGCATATATCCAAATGCTTGTAGGCGTAAATCTTTTTAAAGAGTCATATCATCATATGATATGTTTCAAAAACAGTTGTTTAAAAACAGTCACTATGTGAAATGGTTACTATGAGGACTAACATCATCACACATGAATACAATTGGACCCATTGGATCCACAAGAGTCTCAGCTTTACAGTCATACCCAGTTTATGTAATTCCAAGACTGTTTAGGGACGCCGTGCAGAAATATTCAAACACACCATTTTAAAATAGATGAAAATAATACATTTGTACTGCATTCAAAAAGCTGCATGTTTTTTGCCCCAAACTGCATGTGATTATCATAAAGTGGGCATGTAAAGGGGAGACTCGTGGGTACCCATAGAACCCGTTTTCATTCACATATCTTGAGGTCAGAGGTCAAGGGACCCCTTTGAAAATGGCCATGACAGTTTTTCCTCACCAAAATTTTGCATAAATTTGGAGTGTTATTTAGCTTCCTTCGCGACATGCAAGTATGACATGGTTGGTACCAATGGATTCCTTAGGTTTCTAGTTTCATATTATTTCAGTAGCTTCACTCTAGCTTTAAAAATGAGCCCGCTACAACCTCCGAAAGACAGAATAGTGACAGAGTAGGGACAGTCGGATTTTTAAGAGGTTAATTAAAAATCAGAATCGCAAACCATGATATCGTGATACTCATGTGTATCGATATTTTCTTACACCCCTATTAAACAAACTACCAGGACTTTTCTTAAAAAAGGACGGTCACTCCTTGTGTTGTTTTCCACACTGTAGTAGAAAAATAGCTAGGTGTTATAATATGCGGACAATATTGTATCCATAGGCTAATGGTGCCCAAGACAGATGCCTCAGGTATAGAATATCACTCAGTCTCTTAAAACCTGAGATGCCTTCTTCCAACACAATTATTCATCCGTTGCACAAGTTCTGCAGTCACTTTTTATGTGTTGACAGTCTGAGCCAGAGTCTGGAGCGTTAAGGGTTACTGTAATGAAGCCAGGCGAGGAGGGGAAAGGGGGAATGCGAGGGGTTAACTGGGGCGAGAGGGTCAGAAGTTGAAGCTGGGAATGTTTTCTCCTGCCTGGCCTTTCCTTGACACAAGCCTGTGTGCCACACGGTCCCCAGGAACAGATGTGCCCACAGCTGGGGTTGGAAGCACCTCCCTGTGGTGTCCCTGATGCTGGTAAACACTGTTCCTGAAGCACAGTGGGACAGGAAGACAGAAGGTACTGGACATGGTATCGATGGGAGCTCAGCTGCGTGTCTAACAGTCCCATTGCCTCTCTTTTCATTAAGCCTGTAACAAGAGTCTTTGGCAGGGCGTGTTGAAAGCAGAGCTTTCCAATTTCCTTATCATTCATTTAATTCAATGAATCTTCCATCATCGCTTCATCCCATTTTCCGCATATAAAGCCCGTCTGTCACAAACGATCCACATGCACAGCTGGATATTTCACAGTGGGAACTTCAGGTCAAGTGGTGCAGTAGTTAAAGGGCTCCACAGCAGCCCTATCCCATTACACGGGCCAACAGCCGTCAAACAGCAGTCCTCTGTTCACTAACCCATAGCCTAAATCTCTGCTGGACCTAAACACACTGGGCTGGTGGTGGAGGGGGTGGTGGCACGGCAGGATGAGGGTTAAGTTCAATGCTGGACACAGCGGGGAGGAAATCCTGTCTGAGTCTTGGGTGAGGGGTCGCTGGGGGTCAGCTCCTATCCTAAATCGTTAGTTTGGGGTTGTCAGATAAACTCTGACCTTGGACCAGTCTTCTGAAGAGAAACTCGTGTAGATCACCAAAGACAGAGCAGCTGTCTGGAACAGACACAGAGCTTCTTATTGATTTCTATATGTGCCTGCAGACCACATTGGAAGTTTCAAACAGAACCTCAAAAGCAGAAATATCACAGTATGCCTCAAACACATCAAAAGATTTGATCAATCATCACCCAGAGAACACGTGAAAGAAAAACATGCCGCCACCCAAATGTGAACCATGCAGGGAGCTCCATTTCACATCCCTTACTGTTGACAATCAATCTGGTTCACCAACATGAGAGTGTGGCTGCGATGCGGGCTGCAGTGAAACAGGATCCTGCAGGAAGAAACTCAAAGGGGAAAGAGTGAGAGACGCAGAGAGGGAGGATGGAGGGAACAGTGCACTGCTCTGCTCTGTCTCCGATCAACTTGACATGTGCGGCTTGTCTACTCTGCGTCTCCGTTGGAAACCCCACACGCCAATTTCAACAAGCGGTGTTGTGAGGAGTGGCAGGCAGGATGTGGGTGGGACCAGCCAGAAATAAAAAAGAGAAGATGAAGTAAAAAGTTTTATTAACACCACAGTAGATGTGAGCAAGAGTAATGGCAACTTGTTTATAGGAACAGTAAGTAGCATTTTGGGGGACTATCGGCAGAAATGGAATATAATATTCATAACTATGTTTTCATTAGTGTATAATCACCTGAAAATAAGAATTGTTGTGTTTTTGTTAGCTTACAATGAGCCCTTCATATCTACATAGGGAGCGACACGCTTGTGAAACTGTGGTAATGTGAACCGCAGAGTGCAAAACCGTGGGTATCCTTATTATGGTAAGGATGGCCTCTGAGCGAGCCGAACGGTGGTACCACGTTACCGCAGTCTTGGAAAGGGAGGAGTGTAGGGACGGGTATTCAGTTGGTTGCAATCTGCAACCACACAACTACCTGTAGATCTGTAGATGCCGCCAAATCCTACACACTGGACCTTCAGAGGACCAGTGTGTAATATTTCAGGGGATCTATTGGCAGAAATGGAATATAATATTAATGTGCATGTTTTCTTTTGTGTATAATCACCTGAAAATAAGAATCGTGTTTTCGTTACCTTAGAATGAGCCGTTTGTATCTACATAGGGAGCGGGTCCTCTCCCCGGAGTCCACCATGTTACACCACCATGTTTCTACAGTAGCCCAGAACAGACAAACCAAACTCTGTTTGCTTGGGCCGGAGTCGATAACATTACTCACTCTCGTCGACGCCGCTCTCTCTCTCTCTTGCTTCACCACTCACTTCCCACGTACACACACATTCAATTTTTTTGCATTGGCCGTCATAGCTCTCCAACACGCTTGGCATACGGGAGATGCTTCAGCCTTGCTCCGCCATCTTTCTACAGTAGCCCAGAACGGACAAACCAAACTCTGTTAACTTTTCCTGCTTGGGCTGGAGTCGAAAACGTGACTCACTCCCATTGCCGCCACTCTCTCTCTCTCTTGCTTCACCACTCACTTCTCATGTACACACACACTCTAAGCACTGGCTCTGCTTCAACTGGCTCTGCTTCAACTGGCTCTAGAGAGGGCCATTCACGTTTTCGCGTTGGCCACCGTAGGTCTCCAACACGCTTGGGACACGGGAGAGGCTTCAGTTGGTTGCAATCTCCTCACCTCACCACTTCACCACTAGATACTGCCAGATCCTACACACTGGACCTTTAAAGAAGAAATATAACCTTATTCCCACTGTTTTTCTTGTTGTTGGAGATATCTGAGCAGATTTCACGCCTACCACATCCAGCATAAACATCCTTTCATGTTATAAGCCTTCAATAACTACTCTTTTATTCCTGATTCACACTTCTCTCTCCTCTGGCTTGTGTTCATACTGGGAAGCCAACCAAATAATTTGCCCTTTTCCTGATCTGGTGCCTCAACCTGACGCACTGTATCAGGTTATCTTGCGTGTATCCAAATGTGTGTGTGTGTTAATGGAGAATCATGTGTCATCTCCTGGAAAGAGGGGAAGAGAAGGACAGAGGAGGGGGTTAGAGGAAGACAGTGAAAGATACTTTATAAGAGAAAACTAGGAGAATATCATTGTAGTTTTTCTAGTTTCTTTTCTCACTAAATGATAAAAGAAGGCAATCGCAGAGATTCGGGTAATGGCTTCTGCTTCTTTTTGAGGATTATGCTGCTGCTATGCTTTTTGTACTGACTTCAGCTCTTTCAGAAACCATATATGGAGGGAGGGCTTTTTTCACTTTACTAGCGTGGGCTGAGGGAGTGAGCTCTAAAAATAAAACACATGTTCCTCCAGGTCTGTGGGAGCAGGGGCCCCCAGCGTATTGTTTTGGGATATGGGGGAGGACAGGGAGGATCTGGCCTAGAGAGAGATACTGCAGAGGGGGCAGGGCCGCTGTACTTTCAAGAAAAGAGTTGAGAAAATATTCTCGCTTGCATATGTGCAAGCTCTTTTGTAAGGTATACACGTCAAAAGGAAAGGAAATTGAAATGAAGTCAATTCTATTCGGTTGCGCAAATAGCCTTTTCTCCTTTCCTGTAAGCATTGGAGGTTGAAATGTGGGGCAGTGGGTTTGTTACTTGTGTGTCTCCGATGGGGTGAGGGGTGGTCAGGATTACTGTCCATAATGCTGAGTACACCCTAGCTGAAAAGGTGCATCCATGAGCCTTTTTATTGATTTACAAAGCCCTCAGGGAACCAGTAGGGATAAGGGTTAAAAGTATCTGAAGGGGCCAGTGTGCTTATGCATGCACACTGCAAAAACATATTAGTGAGTGTGTGTTTTGTTGGGATAACTGAATGAAAGGAGCGTATCCATCAAGCTAAAGTGGAAAGACTAAGAGCTCTTCTTGGTGAGGAACGAGTTAAAGCAGGCTGACTGGGATGTGTGGGGGGAGTTTGCACAGAGCAGAGAAGGGGAAATGAAGGGATATTAAGGGAGAAATAAGCATGAGGGGGCTGGATACTGTATATCACGTGTCTGGATTTAGCACCAGTCCTCCTACCTCCTACTGCTGTATCTTTGTAGACTGTTCAGCAAAGTGGAAGAAGGTAGAGTGGGGGAGGAGTGTGTGTGTGTGTGTGTGTGTGTGTGTGTGTGTGTGTGTGTGTGTGTGTGTGTGTGTGTGTGTGTGTGTGTGTGTGTGTGTGTGTGTGTGTGTGTGTGTGTGTGCAAGAAAAGCGAGAGAAAGTATGAAAAAGAATAAGATATAAGCATGAAAGAGTTGTAACCAAATATTGGGGGTAATTAGTGATATCATGACACTATCAAATCTGATCTCACCTTCAAATAAAGTTTTTTTTTTTAAAGTCAGCCAGTCATGCTGTAATGTTCACTCACTAGTGATGGAGATTGACTTAAAGTAAGTAAGCAAAGTATATATAAGCTGTAACACTTTAACAGTCTACCATGCAAATATCATACCACACTGACAGCGAAGAGTATAATGTGAATATTTATAGTGCTACCCAGTGGTGGAAAGTAACTGAATACATTACTCAAGTACTGTATGTAAGTACAATTTTATGCTACTTTATGCTTCTACTTTTCAGAGGTAAATATTGTACTTTTTACTCCATCACATTTATTTAACAGTGTTAGTTAGGCTACTAGTCACTTTACCGATCAAACTTTTACATATGACATACGAGCAGTTCATAGAATATGATGCATTTTTATATATTACAATAGAATAGAATATAAAATACTTTATTGTCTACTTTTTGTGTGCAAAAGGGAGACATTTGTTTTTGGTTTGCATGTGTAAAATCTGCTATTGAAAATGAAACATTAAAACACAACATATCACACCCAGACAGGACACATTAAAAAACGTTTACATAGAAACACAATACACCATTAGAAGCTATTAAAAGGAGCACCAGGTGCTCGATGGCGAGGACTAAATTAAGGTTAAATAAATAGATATAAAATGCTGTGTGCCGAGGTAGCAAGCTGGCTTCAAAAAGTAGCTGTCCTTACTGATTGCGATATTTTATGGCAACAGGGACATAGTACAGCTTAACTGTAACTGTTAATGCATCAATAATAATAATGATCCAATAAAATGATAATGAAATAACACTGACAAGGGCAATTCTGCTTAACCTTTACTTTTGATACATATTTAATAATATTTCTGTACTTTGACTGAATTTTGAATGCAGAACTTTTTGTTGTAATCAGGTTTAATATTTCTACTTTTAATTAAATAAATGATGTGAATACTTCTTCCACCACAAACTGAAGTAAACCTGATTTCCATTATAATTGCAAACATTTTTTTTTTCTGAATTGGCTCAAAGCTAACGTGGGTGGCAGTAATGGACACAATATGCTTTGTTTTATTGGTGCAAACGGTCCTCATCTGTGGATATGCACTTTTTAATGATACAGCACGGTTTTATAATTCATAGCAAATTATTTCGCGGACAGAGTGCCATGGACCCCACTTTGAGAATCGCTGTACAAGGCTGTTTAGATGTGTGATTTTCATATATGTAACTGTAGGTCAATTTTAATAAAATGATAACATAGTAAGACTCCGAGGACAAGGCATTAGATTTAAAAGACCAAGCATAATTGAAGTGTATTTACACTCACTATCGTGTATAACTCCCTGTCTAAATACTACAGTGGTGATTTATAAAATACCCTTATACTATGCTAATGAGAACTACAGACAGTAGTGCAGGGACATCATGGACATCAGGTGTTCTGGATGATTTGATTACCATCGTCTACTGAAGGACATGTGACGCTTCGTCAGTGTAAAAGGGGCGTGTGCTGTGGGCGTGTCATCCCGAGGAGTGTCTGCGTTCAGCCAATCACAGACCAGACGTGAGCTCTGTGGGCGTGGCCGCTCCTCCCACACCATCCTGTCCCAGCTGCAGCACGCTTTTGTTCAAACTCTCAAGTCAGACAGTCGGTCCTTTTTACAGAGGTGCGCGGTTTTTTACGTTACTCACCAAATGAACTTAGAAAACGGTGACAACAACAGTGTCGCAGTTTATGTATTTTTTAACCTACAGTGCCAGTTTTGGAAACTAAACTTGTTTTTGTTGGTCGTGTGAAGTTCAAACAGGGAGCAGCAAGGTGTCCTGGAAGAAGGGAGGATTTTTTTCCTTGAAACCAGTTGGTTTTGCTGGAGTATGACTGCTGCTGTCATGTACAGTCATTAGACATTTTCTTTGACAGAAAGGAGAGAGTGATCTTATGCTACCCCTTCATCCTCCTCGCTGGATATCTATGGAGAGGGGATCCCGTATGCTCTCACGCAGCTCTCGGAGTTACTCGCGGCCGAGACAGCACCGTGAATGTTGAATTCACCGACCTGGATAGCAGAAGACGACACGTTTAACCTCATTTGAATGCCTTTGCAAGGAGTTTGCTGGTTTCTGTGCTGCAGGCAGGGCTTCAGTTTGCTTGGACGGGACTATGGGGAGAAAGAGGAGGAAGAGTCGTTTGAATTGCGCAACAAGGAGGACTTGACTCCCAATGGACGGGTAAAAAAAAAACTCTCCACCTGCACTTACACTACAACTCCTGCTGTGCATGAATACTTACACAGTTCATAGCATAATCTCATTGAATATATACATTTAAAATGTCAAATAGTGGCTGTAAAAACATCTTCTTGAACATTTTATAAAACAGGCTCAACTTCTGGAGCATAATTTCACTTTTGTGCAAACATACAGTTCTTGATATGAAAATGATTACTTTTGAAAGGTAAATATGGATTTGAACTTAAAGGTATGATAAGAAATGCAACCATAAGATTGAAGATAGAAGATATTTTGAAGTTGCAAGCTGCAATGTTTACATGTTAGCTGGGAATTAACAAGTTTTTCAATTGGCAATATCACAGATGCAGGACAGAGTGTGCATGCTGCTGCTGGCCAGCTTGACGTTTAGGTTTGCACGGTCTTGGAGGCTTGGGCAACATTGAGCAATCCCACACACACAGGCACACACACACCCCCTCACACTCACACACACACACACACACACACACACACACACACACACACACACACACAGACACACACACACACACACAGACACACAAACACACACACACTCTGATGCAAGCTGTAAAAAAAAAACTAGTGTGTTGAAGTGATCCTGTGTGTTTGGCCTCCGTCCGCTCAATTGCAAATAAGACTGCGGCCTTGTCTTCTCTGTAATGTTAGTCATCTGATCAGGCACAGAGAGTTCAGCATTGTCCACCCACTTGTGAGGGGGCATTGTTGCCTTGAATTGAGGTAGGCTCTATCTGTATGACCCAACGTACAGCGCTTTATGTACAGTCTCTTAGGAAAATCTTTAAATATGTATTGGAACTGTGCTTTTCCTCACACCAGGCTCAATCTTTATAAAGACAACATGGTATCATAGGCTGAGTTATTCTGCACACTAACAGCATGGCCTTGTAGATGAAAGTAATACCGCCTGGAGCAACTACTTGCATAGCCTGCTTATCTATTTACTGGCCTTTTGTCTGCTTGCAACCAACCAGTGCCGCACCACAGAGATTTGCATGAAAACGTTGGGAACCAATACATTTTACGCAGTTTATTGCCTCAACAGAAATCTAACCGTACCAGCAGCCTGCCAGATAAGAGCAACATCTGTTGCCCAGGGGTATCCAGAGAGGTGTTGGTGTGTAGCACTCTTCTTCTTCTTCTCGGCAAACATCCCATCTTCTTGGTCATAATGTACCATCTGCCTCTCCATTGGCGGTCAAAGGAACCCAACTGTGCTTCATATTCACGATCAATATGAAATCATAGTAACATGTCCCAGTGGAGATGCCTGATGGCCTTTTAAAGTGAGACGCAGGGATCTCCTTTTCCTGTAACTTTCCCAGATCCCTCATTAAAATTCAACCTAACATCTGCAGAATTGTGCTCCTCTGGGGGGCTTGGGTTTAACGTTGGTTTATTGAAGTGTTGATGTGTTGTTTGGAGAAGAACGAAGCTCTTTGAGATGATGACCTTGATTGAGGGATTGCGTTCTGGCCTATCTTTAGTCGCTCTAGAGTATAAGTCGCATGGGATACTGCTTCAGTTTATCTGTTATTCCTGAGGCCAGTTCAAATTTGTGAAACTGGTCTAATTTCTACACAAGAATAAGTCCTAAAACAAAGCTGCCTCTATCAGTTTTGCTATGCTTATTTGTGGTGGTGTAAAATCGACTCCTGCGAAGCTCATAATGCTCCTCTGTATTTAGAGCTGCTCTACCCCACAGTGGTGTTACATCACTGATTAGAGTGTTGGTTCTATTGATTTCCTGCTCGTAAATATTCAAATGTATGAACTGGCTTAAAAAGCCATAAAATAATAGTCTGCCTATTAATCTGAGTGATATATTTCCTTTTGAGGAACAACCTGTCTTCATCTATTATGTGGTTAGGCCTGTTCAGTTTGTCAGATTACTTGTTAATGGGAGGAACCACTTTACTGACTTCAGGCTAGGGTTGGTAATCTTAAGAAACTAGCAAGAGTACGCTAGATATCAAAATTATCCAACCCGAAAACCCAGCCCAGTGTTGCCAACTCTTTTCCAATGACTGTAGGTAGTAGCACTAGGGACGTCACGGTGAGGAAGATTTCCCACCGGTTAATAAACTTGTGACAGCACCGGTGTTACCGATTACACCGGACATTTTACAAGAAAAGATTGGCTCAATATATGCAGAGCGCTTACTTTGATCTTTAACGTTGGAAGACTGTGTGTCTGGCCTCTCCGGTTGAGCTTAATTCGCTGCGGCGCCGCAGGTTTCTACCTTGCGCTGCTGCGCCGCACACAGCGGCTGTGAACGCTCCGTCCTCCACATGGCGATTGCTTCATTAACTTTATAGTTCCCTTATAACATTGGGTTTAAATCTGAAATATTGCCGCTTTTGCTTTTCGCTTTGACACCAAATCCTCTGCCACCGTCTTGTCTGTCAACTCATTCTAGTCCTGTGTGTGAAATCTGACTCCTGCTGAGTCTCCATATAGAGCAGACACTTTCACTTTCAGTTTGTAGTGTCCGTTGTCCGACTATGTATTGATAACACGACGCTGATAAGCGAAGATGAACTAGATGGGTTTTATTTCTATTTAAACAAAGCAAAACTGCGGTGCGGGCGATTTGCAAGTAATGTAATGGTCGTATGCCCGAACACCGTGTAACACCGCTATCACCAACTACCGTGGCAAGCCTAAGCAGCACCACCTCCAAAAGTCAGCAACACTTACAGTCCGTCCCTTCAGGCCTCCCTCCAAAGCCACTCCCCCAAAATTATCATTACAAACATAAACGTATCATAATAAACGTGAACAACGAACATGGCTATTGTTAGTACTCGCAGCTGTCAAGCTAGCAACTTGTGGAAGACAACGGTGACGCGCAATGAGTGCACGGACAGATTGCAGGCGGACAGATCGCCCATCCAATCATTACATTCGGGCAGATTGAAATGATTGGACGGGCTTATTACAGTCCTGCGACAGCCACAGATACCGGATTTTTTTCTTTCTTTTTTTTGTCACAGCATTTGATTTATTGAGTGCTGTCGGGATGTAATGAGAATTTCAACAAATAAAACAAAACATGTTTTTGAAGATTATCAACTCTAGCTTTAACGTTTTACCCAGTAGCCAAAGTCAAGTGCACTTTTGGACTGAAACCTTCTTTTTTTTTGCTTTATGTCCACCCAGGTGTTCTGAAGTTATTGATTATTGATTCCCTGATTCTTACGGATAATCAATCCACTTCCACAAATCCTGTTTCCTCTTGATCTGTGTCACCGGTTCATGCTGGGTATTGTAGCTCTGTGTCAATAGTTCACGCTGAGCCAATAATTAAAACCACAGTTGAAACACTCTAAGCAAATCCAATATCATCAGCTGACCCACAGCCCCTGCCCTCAATATACAGATCTAGCTGATGCTGTTTGGTTTTCCGTGGTGTCAACGGAGGGGCGGAGGGTTGAAGATGGTCTACAGTGAGTCCCAGGGAAAGCCCCTCAGGGCTGCGTTCCATCGTTTACCCAGAGAGCTTCATTTCGTCCAGAGCTTCAGAAGCCACATTTTCAGAGAGCAGGTCAGACCTCCCTGGGTGTATATACTGTATGTGTGTGTCTCTTTTTTGGACTTCGCAACACTGAAATACTCCATTTAGTAGGCCTCTGTCCAGCTCCTGCCAGGGATGATCCCAGAAAACCACATAGGTGTGGTGGAGTCTCCCTCGCTCAAGACATCCAAAACCTCCGCCGCGATCTCCTGCGTTGTTTTCATGCTTCCAGAGGATGCCACCGATGTGTAGCATCCACAGCACCGAAGCCATAGACGACGCACTGTTCTTTGCCAGGACTCTTTCTCACTGAGGTTGGAATCGTGAGTCAGTGCTGACGTTTACGTAGGCTTGGCCCTTAAGAGCACAGGGCCATGTCAGAGCCCTTTCCCTGCATGTTTACAGTCCTCATTCAAAGAAACTGCTCTCCAACAGCTGCCCAAACAGTCACACTGAGCTGAATGCTTCCAGTGTTGGGACAGCAAGGCACTAATTTTAGGACAGGACATCCGTCATTCTCTCTTCTTTCCATTTTTCCACTGAAACTTTATTCAGCTTTAATGCAACGTGAAGTCACATTTACCAATAAACTCCCACCACACAGTGTTTAGGCCTGCACAGTTGTAAGTGCGGGCCGCAGTGCATCCTGTTACCGGGAACAAACAGGCATAGTGCGTCCTCGCTGAGAGCGGGTCCCATTAACCGTCACTACTGCCCTCTTTCTTCAGAGGTGTCACGGTACGCTGGTTTATATTTGGTTTCCGTTGCGTCTCTGCCTCACCACCTCCAGGCCACACATCTGGTCTTCAGGCCGACACTGGCTGAGCCCAAGCATTTCCTCCTGGTTACTCAGCCTCCCAGGAGAGCTGAAGGGAGAGAGAAAGAGAGAGAGTAGACGGGAGCGAGAACGGAAGTCAGCCACGGAACGAACACATCACGGCATCTTTCCCTCCATGCTCTGCTCTAGTCTGGAGTGATTCATCCCCTGCCCGTCCAACGGGAGAGCTTTTGCCAGGGCTCTGCATCGCACGCTATCCTTGTTCCTCATCCCACAGCCCATTAACTCTATTGGAAAGCTATTTTTCAGTAAATTGTCACGTTTTGTGGAGAATTACTCAAAATATCCTAACTTGATCTACCTGAGCCATTAGTTTATTGATCCCCTGATTAGCTTATATCGTGGAATTACAGCTTTGCAGTCATTGGATGTGATTAGTATTGATTGGTCGTTTTCCGTCATGGCTGTCTGTCTGAGTTTTCTGCTCTGGGGCTGTTGGCTCAGTTAAATCATTTATGGTTAACAGACGGGGGTAGGGAGTTACTGTACACACTATCTTCCATTCACAAGTTGCTTTCTGACACTGTTCAGTTATTCTTGCCAGTCTGGTTTGACATTTACAGTATCTCACCCGGAGTTAAACATTAATCAGATGTCATTATCCAAACCCTCATCTTTCCCTCTTCCACCAGAGTCCATCCGCCTTATAAATATAACACAGACTCTATTACTAGCCTATAAATTTCATGTTTTCTTTGTTATTTTTGAGCAACCCAAAAAGAAGCAGTAGAACTTCGTTTGCAGGGCAAGGGCTATACTTAGGCTGGTTTGCCCAGTAGTAAAGTGTGGTGTGTGAACTGTGAGGGGCCCAAAGCTGACCTGGATAGAGTTTCAGGTAGGCCAACACCCCCGAGCCGGGCCGGGGCAGCCACAGGAGCTGGCTCAAGGCTGTGGCTCACAGAGACAACAAGTCAGGCCATGGGGACACACAGCGCTGCCCTGCACACCGGGGAATCAGTCCAAATTGCACACAGGAGAGCTCTGATGTCTGATGGGGTTTTCCAAGGTCAGGTTGGGAATCCAGGGGCCTGAGCGCTGTGAAAGGAAACATCCTTTCCCATCCTCTGCTTAACAGGGGAGTCCTGGAATGAAAAGTTCATTGTTCCACCCATGAAATTTGATTTTACGTGTCTGCCTGTGGCAGCCCCATTTGTAGTCAGTAGAAGCACCAACCCCCAGTTTCCACAGAAAACTGATGTCCAAGAAAGAGGGAATGTGATTTGATATGAGCAGCTGGCTTACAGTGGAGATAACTTCTCTGACAATTTAGCTTTAAGACTAGAGGTCGACCGATATGGGTTTTTTATGGCCGATGCCGATGCCGATTTTTTACAGAATCAGGACAGCCGATGGCCGATATATGATGCCGATTTTTTTTTTTGCCGATATGTTTGGCTGGTGTTCTTTTTTTCCTCCATCTGATAAAATATAACAGCTTAATAATAACAAATAATACACAAAATGTCTTAACTTAAGTAAACATTTATTGAACAACACTTATGGTCTGTCTCTCCAATTTGCACTTTGTGTCTGCACTGCAGTGCATATTTTATTTTGTGCATGATGGTTAATAGTAGTAATAGTACAGGGCTCAAAACCTTTTAAACACCTTTCCAAAACTGTCCTAAAGCAGGTTTTTTATTTATGTTTGTTGACAGACACTGTTACAATCTATATGGCCATAATCTAAGTAATCAAAACATAATAATAACTTTGTTCACTCGTATTACAAAGCCTGCTTCTCACATCTGCTGCGGACTACACAGGCCAGTGACGTCATAGAGGCTGTGAAGGACCCATAGACCGTAGAGACGTTTAATGAGGAAGTGAACTTTTTGCTAAATGTTTCGACAAATTGCTCATGTCCTCACACGCAAACTTGCACTTATGACAAGCACTGTCAGCATCAACTCTAGTAAAGTGTAATCACGCTTTATAAGTTTAGATTCTCCGCCATAGTTACTAAGAGCAGAAGCTTCTGTGTGTCTGCGCTGCAGCAGCGTGCATGTGAAAGCTGCTCCGCCCCGCACACAGCGCTGCGTTACCGACGGACAGAAATTCTCCGTTACCAAAAACAGAATTGATAACGTCGGAGCATTTCATATCTAACCAATTAAATATATAGGGCTTTGAAAGAGACGAATTTAAGCCTACCGGTTTCTCCCGGCAGAATGCCAATTTGATTGACACACAAGGGGCGGTGTCACACGTGTTCCACAGCAACAACAACACTGGGCTGCCCGCAGATGTGCCTGCTTGATAATCGGCCTAATATGCTCAGGCATCGGCCGATGCCGATTATGAAAAAATGTCAAATAATCGGCCCGATTAATCGGCCGACCGATAAATCGGTCGACCTCTATTTAAGACTTTGGCTGTCTTTATCAGATAATCAACATTTGTACACCATCACTTTATTAATGCTGTTTTTATACAATCCCATCCAGAGGCTCTTTTCCTTTCCCTCTTGTTTTCATCCAGCTATCAACCAACTTGGGACACAACATGTGGATAGAAAAGATGAAGGCAGCAGTTCCTGTTATAAGTACAATTTCAACGACGAGGGTTATTTTTAGGTTAACAACCTTCTCAGAGGAATGACTGATCTGAATAAAAGCCTTTTGGGGTTTGCTGGTTGGGGTGCACACAGCTATTACACAAATGATTCCTCTGTTCCCCACTCCTATATTAAATGAGCCTGTTTTGCATGCCATATTTCTCCCCCACTAGCTCACCCCTTGCAAGTGAAAGCCAAGCATTACAGGAACAGAGCAGCTATGTGCTGAGACTGCCAGCAACGGCTGCATGCTCTGCTGTAACATGGCCACTGAAGGCAAACTATTGAGGGATTGCTCCAACCTGTCGACTAGTTCTGAGGACAGACTACTGTTTGTGTTGCATTATCATCTATTTACCCTATTCTCTCTCTTTCGTTGACAGAGTCCAGCTGAAGTGACTGTTTCTCAACCAACTCGCACAGCCAATGGAACAAACGGGTAAGCACAGATAGAAACAGATTTTTTTTTAACCTGAATTTTAGGAAGTAATAGTTCCTTTTTTACTAACATACTTCCTCTGATTGCTGGGGAGTTCTGTATCCTCCTAGTGCAAGTTGAGGCCAATCACTTGATTTTTCATCTGCAGTGTGTGTTTTCTCATGGGGCTCTCACCCATGTGCCTAGTCATGATACATGTGCCTAACCTCGAAAAAAATCCAGATGATCTTTGATGCTTTTCCAAGTAGGGATGTCACGATACCAGAAATGTTGTGGTCGATAACAATACCAGGGAAATTCCATGATTCTCGATACCCAATTCGATATCACGGTAAAAAACAAAACAATAATTCCCATATACTTCAACATACACTCCTTTATTACCGCTTGCATACTGTTAATCCCTGATGAGCTGCCTTAAATTTGTCGCCAGAAACTACATTTTAAAAGATTACATTTGAACACATCATGATAACGTTAGAGTTTACCTTTTCCCAATACTCATTTTTACCGGAGAGAGCTTGAACGCATCATCATCTAGGATCTAGCAGTATCTAGCGGTGAGGTTGCAGATTGCAAGCAATATAAATCTCTCCCGTGTGCCAAGCGTGTAGGATTGCTACGTATCCGATGCAAAAATGCGAATGGTCCTATCTAAAGCCAGTTGTTGTAAGAGTAGAGTGCTTAGAGAGAGAGAGGCAGCAACGAGAGCGAGTAACGTTACTGACTCCGACCCAAGCCGGAAAAGTTGACAGTATTTGGTTTGTCCGTTCTGGGCTACTGTAAAAACATGGCGGACTCCATGGAGAGGGGACCCACTCTCTATATGAAGGGCTCATTGCAAGGTAACAAATACACAAGAATTCTTATTGTCAGGTGATTATACACGTAAGAAAACAAACTTATTAGTTTTAAGGCTGTATTCTCAAACTGCCTGTCACAAGGAACTACTATGCGTCTCGTGAATAATGAAATTCAAATGGTCATGTGGTTGACAAGTGAATGCTAGTGCCAATGAAAAGGAGTGATTCATGGAGGGTTGGATCCAGACTATTAGTGCAGGGCTGTGATCTCAGACAGTGATGTAGCCAGGCTCTGCTCTACTCTGTCACTGGCATCATGCCCTTATCACCCCCCCGCCTCTCTTCCCCCATCCACAATCTCTACTGTACATCTGCCGACTCACAGGCAATGAGTCACAAAGCTCGACTTGTGGGACTATCATACACCACAAATGAATAGACGAGGGAGGGTCAGCAACAATTCTCAAAAAGAGAGCTGCATCAGGAAGTGGAAGCTGAAGCTGTGACATTTTATTGCAGTCATACAGGACGGGAAAGAAGGAAGGGAAGAAGTTAGGAGCGAGGTAGGCTAACTGGACTGGGTGACTCAGTCCTACATCAGCAGCACTCCCAGAAGAGGTGTGGCTCGGATATGTGTGTGCGTGCGTGTGTGTGTGTCACTTCTACATTATAGTGGAGATGGCCCCAGGCCACATGGCATAATTAACTACTGGTTTTAAAGGGAGTGTGTTAAAAGCCTGGCTGTAATCATCACACTGAGTGCAGAGATTAGAGAGTGTAGTGTGTGGTCATTACCTGGCCAATGACTGGACACACCCTCAGCTGTATAGAGGGAAAGCCAAGCCAGGCTCTGATAACTCAGACCATTGTGATGTAGAAAATGGTTCCATATCCTTTTATCTTCAGTCTGACAGACTGGGCAGATTTGGTTTACTTTGTACTTTTATTGAGCTATTGAATTTAACTGTCCAGAAGGACATTAAAGGGATAGTTTTTGAATTTGGGTTGTATGAGGTACTTATCCATAGTCAGTGTATTACCTACAGTAGATGACGGTCAGCACACTCCCAGCTAGGAGAAACAGACAGGAGTTACCGCACAGAAGCAAAGTAATGTACTGCTGTGGACGGGGACAGCAGCAAAATGTATTTTAGCCACCTAAAATTTGGGCCCACCAAAAATATCTATATCAGTTTAAGTGTACGCTACATTTAGAATATTTTCACCAGGTTATTTTGCCATGAGACAGGGAAACTGAAGCCGTTGTATTCATCCGTGTCCTTGCCAAAGCTACCAGACTTCATTTGAAAAAAACAGTAATTTTACCTTGCAGACCACACGAGTTGCTGGTCTACCGCTGCCTTGATCAGTTATTTTGTTGTGTTATTGTGTGATTTTAGTGAATCCAAACTAACCAAAGTCACACAATAACACAAACTAACTAACCGATAGAGGCAGCGGTAGACCAGCAAGGAAAAATTACTGTTTTTTTTCAATGGAGTCTGGTGGCGAGAGAATTGATATAATGGCTTTTGTTCCCTGTTGGAAACATAGACTGTCTGACGGCAAGGTAAACTGGCGAAAATATTCTAAATAAAGCGTATAATTAAACTGATATTGACTTTTTTTTTTTTAGGTGAGCTTTTCTTTTAGGTGCTAAAATACGTTTCCAAACTGGGGGTGTGCTGACCGTCATCTACTGTAGGAAATACACTGACTATGGATAAGTACCTCATACAACCCCACTTCAAAACACCCAAACTATCCCTTTAATCCCAACTATTAGTTTGAATAACGGCGCAGATGTGATGATGATGAATTGGAGAGATTTATGTTTGTCCTACTAGACTGAGGTTAATATGGTAATGCTCAGATAATTCATCATGTTGCCGGCCTGATGTGGTTAGGGAGGGAGATAGGACAGCCTCTGTTAAAACAGAGCAGTGGGTAGTACAGACACAGTACATGAGTGTGTATTCTGTATACAGTGTGCTAACACTGTATACAGAATACACGCTCAATTTGAAAATACCATAATTTGTGTGCATTATGAGCCTTCCAACAGGATTTATATGACACAAACATAGCTGCAGGGCACATGCACTGTCGACCCCATTCATTCTCAGTATTTTTTCTCATATAGTAAGAATTACACAAAAACACATGATCAAAATATCTGTCTATCTAGAACAAGCTAGTGTACATTTTCAGTGACAAGGTGGAAAGGTGGTGATTTTGTACATATTTAAAAAAATATATACACTGGTTTAAGTTGACTGGTGTGTAACTGCAGAGACTGATCTGGAGAGGCTGGGAACACAGTTTTCTAATAATATTAGTTTGGCCTGTGTCAGGAGTCCTGTAATAGATTTGTTGTGTGTTTGCACTAACCTCTCGCAGTCAGCTTACTCAGTGTGTGGCTGATGGACGTATCTCTGCAGGCGGACGGCTCGGGGTCTCCCCTGCCTGTCTCTCTTCAGTCAGCACAAAGTGCCAAGCAGCTTGCCTCCCTCCTGCTGTGCCCACACTCAAATCTGTCTTACATCATCACTATTTTTTTCATCCCTACTTTCCTGACTCTCAAGTTCCTCCTCATAGCTGGGGCCGAGAAGAGAGTACAAACTGTACCAGAAGGAAAGTGGACACTTGAGGGCTTCTCCATCTCCCTTTCTCACCATTTGTTCTGTCTTCTTTCTCATTAGCCCCCCTCCTGCTTTACAGTCTTTTTTTTTGTTTTGGTGTGGGCTGCCAGGCTGAAAGAGACCAATGTTTCAGAATGTATTTCATGATTGCATGCATGAAACATGTGGGTGTTTGCGTGAAAAGCTTAGAAGTGGTCCTCTAGTAATTGCCTGTCTGAGTGTCTGTCGTCCTGTCTGTCAACCATCCGACTATCACACACTGGCCCTGTTTACAATATCAGCAAATATAGAAAGTTTTAATTCACATCAGTAAGTCACTTACTCTCAATCATAAAAACTCGCTGATCAACACTCTCTCCTTCAGTCACAAACTCAGACTTCCTGTCACACACACACCCCCCTCCTCCTCCTCCTCCTCCTCCTCCTCCTCCTCCTCCTCCTCCTCCTCCTTTCTCAAAACATGACTTTTTTCCTCTCCCCTCTGCCGAGTCCAGAGTTTCTTGGCAGTGGTCTTGAGTAAACAGCGTATTTTTAGCTGGGAGGTCATATAGGCCCAGTCTTAATCACCACATTCCCATTTTCCCACCAGCCCAGCTTCAGCCAGAGGCCCCTGCGATGTGGGGGAGGGGATGGAGACTTGAGAGAGAGGAGTGGATTTCTACAAAGAGAAACAAAGATTATTTAGTGCTACAGTATGACCCCCTGTATTTTAATGAAGGTCATGTCAGATAGTTGTTTATCCTTTTATTTGTGCTTTTTCAGATGTCTAATAAACTGTGTACCAGTTATATGAGCCTGGACATCAAGAACAAGGCAGCCGGTTTGAGGTCATTTGTTTGACCATCCAGACGTTTCATCCATCACATAAATCTCAAAGTATTTCTGTGACACATCCGCACAAGGGTCATTTTTGCAACCATGCATGTTCTTGTGGTCACAAGGACCCGCTTTGTATGCTGGAACATGTCTCCGCTGTTTCCACTGCGGTCACCCAAGCCCGACAGCAAGGACACTACTTTTTCTGACTTTAATTAGCGTCTCTGCGTTTTGATTAGACCCTGGACAGAAATCAATTACTCATCGCTCCAGCAGCCGCCACCAGACAGACACTCACAGAACTAATCAACTCATTGTGCTGCTCATACTTGGTGGATTTAAGTGTGTCACCATCATTGTCGCCATGAAAGGGCTGCAGACAATATGTTCATCAGTTTGTGATGACCTTATTTCAGTGTGTACAGTAGGAACGGTCCATATGCTGTTGATTTGAGTCAATCTGTAGCTTCAATAATGTTGCTCACACGCAATGTTCGTAAAATGGGAAGAACAGGAAATCTCCGCTATTCAGACTTGGCTGTGTTGTTCACATATGGTTCACCCACTGTTAGCCTTAGCTGCTTTTGCGATGCTGTCAGTTTGTTAACTAGTGAAACCAGATACAAACATCGCTACTTTTAAATTTGCTGAATCTAGAGCTGCAACGATTAGTCGCTCAACAGAAAATGAATCGGCAACTATTTTAATAAACAGATAGTCGTTTAGACAAAGCAAAAACAAAACAAAACATTTGCTGGTTCCATCCTCTTAAAGGATTTGATGCTTTAAACTGAATATCTTGAAACTGAAAACAAGACATTTGAAGATGTCACCTTTGAGTCAATGAAATCAAAACTGGCACTATTTTCTGACATTTTATAGGCCAAACAATGAATCAATTAATTGAAAAGAGAATCGGCATATCAATCCATAATAAATATAATTGTTAGTTGCAGTGTTAATGTAACTGCCAGCTATGAAGGCTTTGCAGTCGTTTTGCCAATGGTTTGTTTACACTACTATAGTTCTTTTCACTAAGTGGGAGGTATTGTTGCTATCAATTGCTTGTAATGACAGTTAAAACAATCTGATTTGAACTCGGAATAAGCGGGCAGAGCCACTGGTTCAAGACGGAGCAGGGTCAAGGCCGGCATGATGGACAAGATTTAGACGTAGTGAGGTTGCACCGGGGTAGCTAAAATCCCAACAGCCTCGAATACAGTGGCATTAAAATGCTGATGTTTCATGCCGATAAAAAGTTAGCACCTCACAGCCACACATGTGCTGTCACCTGTTGTGGCTCTTCTCAGGACTGCGTGGGCGTGTACAGACTGTCTGACATCTCCCTGATTCTCCTGTTAGTTTTGTCACACCTGTTAGGGCGGGACAACGTACACCTTTATCCCTCTTTCATGACCTCATGTAATCTCCTGAGTCATTTTGGCAGATCAATATTATTTAATGAACCTTCTGTACACAACAGTTGGCCTGGTGTTATTTGATTGTGCCCCAATGTGTCTTCTTTAAATTATTTTCTTTTTTTCTTCCACTTTTTCTTTGCTGTGTAGCTCTCTCTACATTTTTTCCAGCTAGACAAATACTTGGTTGCTTGTTGCCCTTCCCACATTTTAACTCTATATTGTTATTATGTTGTTTAGGTATAAAAGAGATGTGGAATTGTTTGTGTGAAATTGAGAAAGTAGGGCACAAACAAACAAACTAGTAGTGGTGGTGACAATTACTGATGGTTAGATGAGTATTGAACAGCGCATCTCATCGTCAGCCACGTATCACACTATATCCGACATCAGTCTCTCACTTCTGATCAGTGGTTAGAGGACATTTACACTCACTCAACTACACAGGATGTAAATATGTGCTTCAGATTTATTATAGAATCAGGTCTATGTGGATTTCCCTCCCTCTTTCCAATCATGTTTCTTCTTTTCTGACTTTTATTTTCACGACTTCTCCCTCTCCTACTTTGCTAGCAGCTTATTTGCCGGGCTGATTTGACCTATGCGATCTCAGCTGCCGACATTGCATTTCACTTTCAGAAACAAATAATTGAAGAGAGAAAACATGTTTTTGTCTGTTTCCCCTGCTGCTCTTTTCCCTTTTGAAGCTGCTACACTATGTTGATCTCAAACAAGACCCAAAACACAGAGCAGAAGAAATAGCCTTGATTTACAACACATTTCAAGCTTCAACAGTTGAGTAGTGTGACATTCAAATGATGCTCCTCCTCTGCAGTAGCTGATGTTTAGTCCTCTAGGAGAGAGAGAGAGAGAGAGAGAGAGAGAGAGAGAGAGAGAGAGAGAGAGAGAGAGAGAGAGAGAGAGAGAGAGAGAGAGAGAGAGAGAGAGAGAGAGAGAGAGAGAGAGAGAGAGAGAGAGAGAGAGAGAGAGAGAGAGAGAGAGAGAGAGAGAGAGAGAGAGAGAGAGAGAGAGAGAGAGAGAGAGAGAGAGAGAGAAGTGCTGTCTGTAGATGTGCACTTTCTCTATTCTCCGTGCTTTCTAATCCCCATGTCAAATTGTTTCCTGCACTCCACAGGAAGTTACCCACTGAAGGCCCCACCGTCACGGCCTTTGCTGGGGCTTCTGGGAATGTGGGGGTTGAGTTGAGGTGGGGGGTTTTAGGGCTGCTGGACAGCTGTGGAGATCCAAAACCCCCACATCAACATTAGGCTGTGTTTTTGGACACAATGATCAAACTGAATCTGCTACGGCAGCATTGAAATTGAAGGTCAGGCTAGTTTATGCTGCTAAAGCTCAAAGCCTCCTTCTCTACGTGGCCTGAAAGAAGCTCTGAAGTTGACTTATAAAGTATTTCAGGTTAAAGATGGGGGCAGACCAGAGAAAGAGATTTCTGTGTGTTAGCAGTATATGACAAAAGGCCCACAGTTCTTAGAAATCTGCACACAGGAGAGCCAAGTTTCATTTTGATCGGCAAGAATATTCCTCCAAGATGTATGACCAAATAACCTCTCCAATAAACTGTAAAATTGAAAGTCAGCTCTTTAATTTCTATAAGACTGCTGGTTGAATTCCTGCAGCAGGTTACACCTGTTGTTTTCAAATTCAGAATTAGCCTAGTTGTGATATAAGTGTAAGGATTGCTTTTATTGCTCTTGACATTTTGAATGCAAGCCCATCACAGACAATAGCAATGCTCCAAGGAACATAAACACCTGCACAGCAGGCTATATTCTCCAGTCGAGGCGTAGTTTCTCTATAGATCTAATTCCTACTACATATAGACTATCTCTGCCAGTCTGCGTGCATGTCTCCGTTATGTAGCAGGAGGTTATTAACAACCTCAAATAAGAGACGTCGTCACATTTCTGTGTTTATTTTAATGTCTATAAGTGGGGTCTGTGGATGCAGGGACTGTCAGAGGTCCCCCGAAGGCTGCTGCTGTAGCAGGCGAGCCGGCTTAGTTATACAGCCTGCCTGAGGATAATGTGACGCCCTGAACCAGTCCACATTCACATACAGAAAAACTGGCCCGCAATATAGAGTTTCACCGTGTCTGAACATTAGCTTAAATTAGAGGCTGATGCCAACGGGTTAGGATCTACAACTACAACAGTAAGTGTGTGACGGACAGTGGGTATGAAAGTTAACAGTAGCATTATAGCTGTTAACGTAGCCATGCAGTGTGTTCAGTTTATGCTGTCGGTTAATAAATGATACAACTCCCAGGCCAAGTTCTCATGTCTTGCTTGTCACCTGCAGATTAAAGTTAAGGGGGTTATGTTGTGTTCCATTTACCTGGGAAAAAGAAGTCGGAGCTGGGAACGACGTCACACCCCAGTTGACTGCATACCAGTACAACAAGTCGGAAAATGTAATGGGGTGTGCCAGGCAGGTTAGCCAATGATAGCAATGCCAGTTGATATCAACGCATTACGCCGGTATTTAGGTGCATACAAACCCCTTAGTAACGTGTCCACAGATAGAAGTTGGACAGTACTGTGTGTACGACTGATTTAATGAGACACAAATAAGACAGAAGTGCTAATAAACAGTATATTACTACATCTTTTTTTTACTGTTTATGCACAGAGCAGCCGTGCTGGATTTCGAGGGCAGGGTTGGTGAGGTTTGTCCAACTTTTGGAGTTGGAAATCCGACTTCAGTGGGTGTTCCAGTTGAAATTTCCGAATGGAAACTCGGAAATTCCGACTTCCCAGTTCAGATGGAACGCAGCATTAGCCCTGTAGTTAGCGACAACAATGGCTCTCTCGCTTAAAGTGGGCTGACCTTTAAGGACCAGCTATTCTCATTTTAGTGACAAGCCACGGAAACCCTGTACGGTGGCCGACTTGAAAACGCAAATGTCCCTATCTAGAGCCAGTGTTTGGTTTGTCCATTCTAGGCTACTGTAGAAACATGGCGGCTGGCTCCGTGAAGAGGACCCGCTCCCTGTATAGATATAAACGGCTCATTCTAAGTGAAAACGCAACGATTCTTAGTTTCAGGGGATTATACACTAAAGAAAACATACTTATTAATATTATATTCAAGTTCTGCCCATAGATCCCCCTAAATGTTACACACTGTTTCATGATAGGCACTGTTTGAGAGTAATGTCCGAAGGTCAGCATGATAAACCATGGTATAGACAGGATCAGGTCAGCACACAAAGTGAAAGGAAATGGCTTCTGCAGACATGTAAGCTGAGTCAAAGCAGATAAGGCTATATTCAGACTCATTGATTATTGCTGCCTTCCGTGAGGAGGAACCTTCCAGGAATTATCAGATCAATAAGGACGTAAATCAGCTGGCAAAGGAGTAAGTAACTGGAGGCCAAATATCCCTGGGAGGGAGCGCTCGATTCATTTCCTGAGCAATGATCCCAGCAGGAGGAGGACAGGAAGGACGGAGGGGCTCGTCACTTGTACCTCACATGCTAGTTAGATCCAGGAAATGGAGAAAATAAACGAGTAATTAGATAAATAAACGAGGAGAGATAAAACCTCCAAACAATCTAATAGAGTGGAAATGGACCTTGGCCTGAGATAACAAATTCGCCCACACACTGCCTACCCAGATGTTGGAGCATCATCGTATGTGTTTGTGAGGCATTAAAGAGAGAAAGAAAGAACAGCGCTTCAGCAGATTTACAGATGTTTTTGATGTTTCTGGTTTTAACTATCGAAGGCCGTGACCTCTTGAACCTTCTGCCTTCCTCTGACCGGCGTGAGCTGGCTGGCTGCGAGTCAGGCCGGCGTCGCTCTGTCACGTTTATTTTCAGTCGCCCGCTCGGAGCGGCGGCCAAAGTGATAAAAGAGAGTCGAGCTGTCCACAGTGGCGTGGTATGCATCAGTGTGTGTTTGTGTGCTTGCGTGCTGCTAGGGAGGGAAACTGTGAGAACGCTGGAGGACAGATATTCGTGGCACTTCTTCCAGTCCCCCCTGTGTGACCCCCACCTAAAGAGTATCAGGGTAGTTGGCACAGTGTCACATGGGGGGGGGGGTTCACAGCCAACTGTGTGTCTCCGGGCCAATTAGCCGTCCAATGGGAGGGAGTAGTCAGGGGAAGACTTGAGTTGAGAGGGAAGCAGAGTTATTTACATTCTCTCTCTGCTCCTCTACACAGGCACACTGTCTCGGAGGGGTCTGAAGAGATGAAGAGCCTGATCATCGAGAAGAATAAGATGGGCCTGGAGGAAGAGCCTGAGCTGCTGGTCAAAGGTGAGTCACATGACACCGCCATTGCTCTGGTCTTCCTTCGCCTGAATGCATCTACTGTACCTGCCATGTTCAGTTGTGGTGAGCATTGTCATACAGCTGAAAAGATAAGTCGATTATAGGACTGTCGAAGTAACCGCAATATTGCAATATTGAAAAGCCAACCGCAGGGGATGGCAAGCAACCGCCACAACCGCTATGTGCATGGGAGCGCCATGTGCGCCGAGCGCTGCATGCACTTGAAACCTTTCCCTTCTGTGTTCTGCATTTAACAATACACGAGTATTTAATCCGTTTTAAAACTGTCATCTTTGTCATTTAAAAAGTAACAATATACCTTACAATAGCCTAGCAATAAAGTTTATTTATATAGCACTAAAATCCAGATAAATTAAGTAATTTGCAAAAACGAAAAAAAATAACTCTAATAATATTGCATATCGTGCTGTTGAGCCTATTATTATCACCACAGGGGAAATTCCTTCACCGCGACAGCCCTAGTCGATTAATCAGTTTGTCAATCAACAGAAAAAAAAAATTAATTATTTAAGATTTTACATAGATATTACAAGATATTACATTTTGAACAGACAAAACATTTTCAATTAATTTGCGATTAATTGTGATTAAATATTTTAATCTATTGACAGCCCTACATTTAATACTGCTACTTTGTCCTTCAGTTAATACATGAGGTCCTTGCAGGGCTACTGTAGGTTGATACTGTTCATCTCATTAAGTGTAGTATGTATTTCATTACCCTGATTATCTCCTAATAAGTACTGTCACAGCTCCATGCTGCGCTGTCGCCCCGTAGCCAGCCCGTCTCTGACCACATGTGGCACAGCTGCTCCCACTCTCCCCCCGTCGCTGTGTGTCTAGGATAGCTACTGGCTTCAGGAGCGCCGTCTTGGGTGTCTGATGCTTTTGAGGAATGATCTCATGTGATATTTCTGTGTGATTTTTTTTTTTTCTTCTTTTTTTTTTCTTCTTGGCCTGCTCCTGAAAGGCAGCAGTAAAATGCCAGCACTTGGATAAGTTACGTCCTGTTTGGAATGGCGGCAGTCAGATTGCCTAATTCTGACAGCAGTTACTATGCACCCGTGGCTACTGCCCCCCCCCCCCCCCCCCTCACTGCTCAACTGCCCCCTCTCTGTCACTGTGTCACTGTGTGGGGAGAGCTACTTACCTTGTCCATTGATTAGCTGATCACACTGTCACTTGGGATTTCAGCTTTCGCACCACACCCCCATTACATCCTCCAACCGACCCTACAGCCACCACAACACCTCAGGGCGTTGGATAATCCCTGTTGATAAAACATGTTTCTAACAGATCCTCCATTAAGGCCTTGTTCAGTATGTTTTATTTTTTTCAGCAGGACGTCCTGAGGCTACATGGTGGTTTATATTATTGCCCCAGTATCTAAAATAGGCCACAAACATTACAGATATAGACTGATGATGGGAGGATGACTTGTAAAAGCCGTGGAGCGGTGACATAAAGAGATGTTAAGAAGATGGTGGTTTATTGAGATACCCTTCTTGATTTACAGTTAAAATTAACCGCTCCTCACATGATGCAGAGCTTCTCATGCTCTGTTTGATCCAAGTTTAGTTTCTTGTACAAGATGTAAAGTTCAGGTCCATTTTATAATTCACAATATTTAAAAGGCAAATATGTCTTCCTTTTTTAAGTGCTTTTTCATGTTGTAATGGTGTGTTCACACAAAGAGCGAAGCGAACTTTTCGCGTGGCGCGATTACATACAAAGTCAATGCAAAGAGTCGAATAGACGCGATTTTGCGCCGGGTGACCCGAATGACACGACGCGAACACACAAAAGTCGCGTATTCGCGGAAGTTGAAATATGTCAACTCGAGTGAGAAATTCGCGTGACGCTGTATCGAAAATGCCCATCAGCGTTGAGATTCTCCTCCTGTCGACGTCCTGACGTCATGGCGACCCTAATGTCCTGACGTTGAATCAGAAATGGAGGAAAAAAATATTGTTGCCGTCTGTGGTCACCCAGAACTACGATAATACATCATATCTGTACAGAGACCAGACGAAACTCTGTATATAAATGTATGTGTATAAACCACAGACTGTCTATGGCATAAAGATGACTATATCTTGAGTGTTGATGCTGCAGCTGCATAGCCCGGCACTGATCGATCCAAACTCCATTCAGAAAACAAGCATTTTAAAAGTTTTTTGATTGTCGTCTTGCAAACAGACTTGACAACGCTTGAATTCATACTTTTTACAAATCTGCATTATTATGTAGTTATTTCGGCATCCTTTTAAGCTGTTTATTGCAATTACATCACAACACAATCTGTTTATTTTGGGTTCATTCCGCATTAGCGACGTGTGGCTTGCTAGATACACACTATGTGAATACAGCTCACCGCCGGATGATGTTATGAACCCAGACACAACGGTGTGTGGTTTTCTGACATTTCTGGGACTTCCACAACATGTACAAAGCAGCAACATTGGTTATTTCTTCCATGTTAGATGGCGGAAAGAAAAGTTGTTTGCATCTATGGAGACAAGATCCTTCTCCTCTCCGGCGTGTCTAGCGCGAATGAACACAAATGATAAAAAAAATTTGCTTCGCTCTTGGTCTGAACACAGCATGAAATTCCAAAATATGAATCTATAAACAGCCAGCTGACAACATTAGCAGACCTAATGTTCTTTGGTCATCACCAGAGTTAATGTAAAAAAATGTAGACTTTGACAGGGCAAGGTAAAGAAATAGCCGTACTGTCAGAATTTTTGTTTTTACGTAACTTGTAACATGAAGCCAGTATGGCTTTTGGCTCAGGGTGTTTAAAGAGGAGAGTGTTTGCCTAAAGTGAAATAGTGCTTTAATTTTATGTTCCTAAGTAATGTTTTTGTGAGATGCCAGCATGCACATGCCTGCGGCGTTGTGCATGAAACAAATTTTAGAATTGAACTTTGAAGTGAGGTGTCTCTTTGTTTGTAATGCTTATATTTCATTATAATGTCATTTAAAAATGAATGGATCAAACATTCAGTACCCAGAGGGTGACAGGAGGTTTGCAGTGAAGAGATGGAAATGCACAGAGAGAGATTGTTTGCACAATCTGTGTTTGAGGGGGCAGGGCGTTGGGGGTCAGGGGTCACAAATGAAACAAATTAAGGGCGAGCCGTGGCCCCCAGGGGAAACATTAGCAGGCCACAGAGATGGGATCCAGATGGGAGACCAGGGGAGGGTTATACAGGGGACTGTGCTGCTCTTTCTATCTCTCTCCTTTTTTGCCTTTCCTTATCGCACTGTTTAAAGTTCCCAAGAGGAGCAGCATCCGTGGGACGTCCCATGTCTGCGACAGAGGCGTCAAGGTAGCAAGCATGCCCTTCTCTCCATGTCTCTCACCCAGCCAGCTTGTCTGCCCCCCCCCCCCTTCGCACATCCAGTCTGTCAGCAGGCTCAGCCCGACTTACCTCATGGTTTTTATTTATCCGTTTCACGTTGGGTTTTTATGCTGTGCCCCTCTGATGTGGTGTTAAGTACCTCCAGGGGTTTTGCTTTAGGCTATATTGGGTGGGTTTATGGTGGGTTCAAACTTTCCGCTTATATCATATAGAGGCATTCCTAAACAGGAAACATAGCCTGAGAGGCTGAGCCTTCGCCCCCCCCTCCTCTCTCTTTATTTTTATTTTGGAGTAGCAAACTTTGCTTTGCGCCGCCTGGGAAAACCACTTTGAGGCAAGAGACGAAAACAGGGAGAGCAGAGAAAAGGGGGAGATGAAAGTAAATAGGAAGTAAGTGAGAGCAGAGGGAAGAAAGAAGCAGGCGAAATGAGCACTGTCTGACAGGTGGCACGCAGCTTGTTAACCGCAGAGGAAGCTGTGATGCTGGCGTGGCGTCATTGTCGTTTTCACAGGGTAGGAAGCTGAAAGTATATTGCCTAATTGTTCCTTTTAAAACCGCTCTCAAACATGCATGCACAAGCCATATGAACACACATGCACAGCCAGCCCACAACTGGCACATTGCCAGCGTATAGCGGTGCCATGCCCCCGCAGACAGTCCCGCCCTGCCTAGTAATGGTCCAGGTGGCCTGCTGCAGCCCTCTGCCAGCCTCTCCATCAGCCCTCTGGATGAACTCTGACCCCCCTACCAGGACTCTTCAATCCTCGTCCGACTTGTTTCTCTCCAGGCGGCATCTGGACAGAGCTCTGCCAAACTAGTTTATTTATCCACTCTGAGATTAAATATTTATTGGGAACAATTTGCACACATAGCTGAGGGGGTAGAAGCAGTTCACTGCTGTGGAACAGTGGATCTGGCTGCAGTCTTTCCAAACCCTCAGGACTTTGGGAACGCAACAGCCCTGCATAGTAGAGCCAGGCCTGGCAAGACCAATGGGCATGCCTATGAGCTGTCTGAAGGCATGTCTGCCTTACTCTCTTTGTCTCTCCCTCTGTCACACTGTTCCAGTACATCTCTCTTTCTCCCTCCTTTTCTCACTCCGTCAACCTCTAAAGCGGTAATTATGTTGGCTGCATGCAGGCTTTAATGCCTATGCCATTAGCTGGCTGTATTTTTATCCCCTAGTATTTACCCCAACAAGGCAGTCTCATACAAACTGCTACAAAATTTATGGACAATTACAAGCCTTGGGGATTATTCTTAGTGAAGACATGGTGCAGCAGCACTGGTTTAGTAGCTCCATGAGTAGCCCACCTACCGCTCAGACCTTTCAAGGGAAATGCTTGTCCTGGTGTGTAGTTAATATGCACATAATGCTTTGCCAGAAAGTATGGGTTAAAGGTGCTAAAATCGAAATTTAGAGCATTAATATTGCAGCAAACAACTATTTTCTATGTAAAGATATAGAGGAGTAATGTTTACCTGAGCAGAGAATGAAGTCTCTCTCCCTCTGTGTGTGTTGTAATCTGAGCTTCTCTGTGCTTTGTTTACGTAGCCAGTCCGGCTGCGCATGTGAGCGTGCCCCACTGAAAAATGAACTAAAATGCATTTTCATGATTGACAACTTACTTGATGCTGGCAAAATTGCCCCAAGACTTCAAGCAGGTGAAAACAATGCTATAAATTGCTATAACTTTGGTTTTATTTTGTTAATTGAACTAAGAGTATAAAGTATATTCCTCAAAGTAACATATTGTAAAAAAGTATTGTTATGTCATCAATACCAAAACTGGGGTCCCGGCAGTAGTATCAAGAAATTGAAAACAATACCCAGACTCAGTGATGTCTGTATGCTGCCATGCAGAGCTACAAGTTGATTCATCTGGCAGTAATTTTCTCGATTAGATGTTTTGTCTATAATTGTCAATATTGTCCATCACAATGTCCGATGTCTCGAGCCCAAGGTGACATCTTCAAATATCTTGTTTTATCCAACCAACAGTCCTGAACACAAAGACATTTGGTTTATTATAAAACAGGACAAGAAAAACTCTCACATTTGAGAATTTGGAACGATCATACTGTACGTTTGACATTTCTGTTTTAAAAATGGCTCTACTTGAAAGAGCCACTGTGTTATTTCATTTTGAAGTGGACTTTTCACACGATACCTATGTCTATCTTATTTAAAGGGTGGCTGTTGCGGGAGGTGCGAGGAAACTGGATCAAGCAGCGTCGGTACTGGTTCGTGCTGAGCCAGGACTCCCTCGACTACTACACCGGACCAGAGAAAGGAGCCCGCAGACTGGGAACGCTGGTCCTCACCAACCTCTGCTCTGTCATCTGGCCAGACAAGCAGACATACAAGGAAACGGGTGAGGGGCCCACAGACGAGCTGATGCATAGCTGACTCACACTCATGTATACTTTGCCGTAATCTCTATAGAGTCCAGTAATCCTGTGTTAATCCCCTGTGCGGTGTAGTGATCATCGACATTTTTAGTAAGTTGTTTTCTTTTTGTGACTTCTTGTGGTCCCCTTTCCCTTCCCATGAGTGCTGTAATTCTGAGTAAGTTTGGGAAGCCCCAGCTGTGTTTGGTCCAAAATGTGGCTCAAGGTTGGTGTAGAAACCTCAATGGGGGCATCTCCCTTCCCTTTCTGGGATGAAAGAAACAAAAGAGAATAAAGAGGAAAGTGTTTGCTGTACGGGAAGAGACACAGGGATGACTTGTCCTTTTTCACATCTCTGTATTACTATTACTCACACGTCGTCCTCTGTCTACGTCTGTCCATCAATGGAGGGGATTATGTCCTGCTGACTTCACCAAACCACTTAAAATGTCCAAACCATTGTATAAACCCAAACCAAAACATAGTTCTTACTAACTCAATATGCCAGGGGACTTTTTTGGACAGGAGTGCACTTTCAATAGTGGCTTTGTCACAAGCTTCATTTGGGTTTTTCACTACTGAATAACTTTATGTTCCTCCTAAGCCACTGAGAAAGTTGCATGAAACATTTACTTCCTCTGTGTATTTTCTGGTTTGTCACCGTGAAATATTAGTTCCCTTTAAGGGTTCCCATCTTTGGCATCATTTACAGTTAATATAAGGGCGCCCAGCAAGTTCAAAGTAGGCAATACCACCATGTCATAATCTCATTTGTAAAACCTCTTAATTTTTGGTTTGTACTTTACCAAGAACCCAAACAAAGAAGGATGTGGAGCCAAGTCACGTAGCAGGAAAGGGTGATATCAGGCCAGGCTGCCTGGGGTATGTCTAATACTTCCTCTGCACAAGGAGGAAGCACGCCTGGTTCACTTTTATTGCAGGTTTTCCAAGAGGAGACTCACTGAAGGGTTTGACACTTGTGTCCTAACTCATCTGTAGATGTTGTTTGGTTATGGCGTGGTCTGAGGTTTCTCTCAGGCTGACCTTTAATCCTTAATGAAACCAAGAGAGGAAGTGAGGGAGAGGGAGTCACGCCAGATATGTGAGGTGTTCCATCATGCAGAGAACATTTCACTGTTCTCTTCCCCATTTACTTAAAATTACACTTTCGGGCGCCCCGCTAGCTCAGTTGGTAGTGCGGGCGCCCATAAGGCTGAGTCCTGACCGCGGTAGGCCCGGGTTCGAATCCGACCTGTGGCCATTTCCGCATGTCGCCCCCTCTCTCTCTCCCCCTTTCTAGACTATCTACTGTCCTCTAAATAAAGGCTTGAAAAATCCCCAAAAAATAACATAAAAAAAAAAAAAATAAAATTACACTTTCAGGTGAGGTGCAGTTTGAATTTCAAGTGCCAATCATATAAAATGTTGTCTTTCTTTCAGGCCACTGGAGCATCACGGTATATGGGCGGAAGCACTGCTACCGGCTGTACACCAAGCACTTCAACGAGGCTGTGCACTGGGCATGCGCCATCCAGAAAATCATTGATACCAAAGCACCAGTGGAAACACCAACACAGCTCCTGATTCGAGACATTGAGGTGGGCCATGCAACACTCATACAAAAACTAGGGCTGTCAATCGATTAAGATATTTAATCACGATTAATTGCGTGATTGTCCACAGTTAATTGTAAAGGAATCGCACATTTTTTATCTGTTCAAATGTACCTTAAAGGGAGATTTGTATTTAATACTCCTATCGACATGGGAGTGGGCAAATATGCTGCTTTTTTCAAATGTATGTATATTTTTATTATTGGAAATCAATTAACAACAAAAAATTGACAAATATTGTCCAGAAACCCTCACAGGTACTGCATTTAGCATAACAATTATGCTCAAATCATAACATGGCAAACTGCAGCCCGACAGGCAACAACAGCTGTCAGTGTGTCAGTGTGCTGACTTGACTTTGACTTGTCCCAAACTGCATGTGATTATTATAAAGTGGTCATGTCTGTAAAGGGGAGACTCGTGGGTACCCATAGAACCCATTTTCATTCACATAGTTTGGAGCATTAGTTAACCTCCTTCGCAACAAGCTAGTATGACATGGTTGGTACCAATGGATTCCTTAGTTTTTTTTGTTTCATATGATGCCACTATCTCCAATCTAGCTTTAAAACTGAGCCCACTACAGCCTAAAAATTGCAATTTGTATTTATGCGTTATAGAAAATAGTCGCGTTAAAACGAATTTGCGTTAACGCGTTATTATCACGTTAACTTTGACAGCCCAACAAAAACATAAACTTACAGTTGCTGTTGCTCCCCCCCCCTGCTCTATTACCATGGAGACCACACGACCTCATTAGACCGGGAGTCCAAAGTTTCCTCTGCTTGGCTTTCTCTTTTGAATGATCTCATCTTATTCCACCACACCGGGACAGGACGTAATAACAGACCTGAAGCAGAGATAAAGATACTTCCAGTTATTGAGTGCTCAGAAAAGTTTGGATTAGTGGGATTTGAAAGGATGCTTCTCACATGGAAGGAGAGTGAAGTGTATTTATAAGGGACAGCCATATTTTTAGACCAGGGGCTGCTAGAGAACACAGCATGCTGGAATCTCATTGAGCAGACGGATGACTCGTCTTGCATCAGTCTGCCCCTCGGGGTGAAGAGAGGGGCAGTTTTGGCAGAGGAGGGCTCGGCGTGAAGCAGCAGGGCCAGATAAGCAGTCCTTTGCCTGGCCTCCTGTCTCCGTAATCTCCCAACGAGAGTCTCTAATCTCAAAGAAAGTGGTTAATCTGCTTGCCTCCGTCTGCCCCTGTCTGCTTCGCCAGGAGGGGCCAAGCTTATGTTTTAGAGCAGCAGAGGGGGTCTGCTTTTAAAGTCCTCCTCAGTCATTGTTTTGCTTTTTACACAGTGTTTCTCTCAGTCTGTCTATTGCTTTTTCTCTCCCCCACCTCTACACACAGGCACACTTTCTCAAATAGGCGAGGTATTTTCCCTCTCGAGTGTGAGATTAGGACCGCTGCTCAAAGAGAGAATGAACAGGAGAGGCTTTGTGTGAACAGTACTGCTCGCTTATCTTTAAAGCATAGATTCATGTTCCAGCTACAGACACAAGGGAGAGCAGCCTTGGACCTACAGCCAGAAGTGTGAAAGAGAGAAAATCCGAAGACAGATTAGATGGGTGAACTGCTCTATCTTAAATCTGCCACACATTACATTTAAAGGACAAAGAGAGTGTGATATTTTCACCTAGACTGTCCATTGTAAATATCCATCACAGTTAACACTCAGACTTCCTGGCTCCAGGGTCATTATAGTACACTAAAACGAAAATAAGCAGTGAAAATATTTGAGTAAACTGAAACTAAAACTAAACTGAAATGATATATACAAATTTATTCTTTTTTTAACTATAACATATCACTATAGAAAGAAGGAGACAGCATGAATTTCCCTCAACTCTTGTCATATTGAACCACAGAAATTGAACAGACTTGACCTTCTTTGAAGCTTGAAGCTTCAAAAAGGCAGTCCACAAACCAATGGGTGACGTCACGTCAACTACGTCCACTTCTTATATACAGTCTATGATAAAGACTGGAAATGGCCTAGCACCTCCAAAGCTCACTAATTGACATGCTATATCTTGTTTTTTCAATCCGTACAAAAACCGTCGTGTGAAACTCATAAAACTTGTTTTTAATTAGTGAGCTTTAGAGGTGCTGGTAGGTGGATTTTGTTACCTTTGGATACAGCCAGATTAGCAGTTTCCCCATTTCCAGTCTTTGTGCTAGCATTAAGCTAACTTAACCGGCTGCTGGCTGTAGCTTCATATCTACCGTGCAGACTTGAGAGTGGCATCAATCCTCTCATCTGGCTTTTGTCAAGAAAGAAAATAAGCGTATTTCCCAAAATGTCGAACTACTGCATGCGTCAGGGGACAACGAAAGGGAATAAGAGTCTGTGGGCCTAACCATGTATGTACAGTGTATGAATTTCATCTGGGATGTCGTGCTATATCCTGCTGCACGTGATCCACAGAGCAGCATCTCATTCCCACATTTCAAAAAGACAAGCCTGTCACTAGTGTGCACCAAACACTTCAAAAGAATGTGTCAACTTTGCCCCACTAAGGAGGGGGGAAAGCGGGCTTGTCTTGTAGCCAGAGAGAGAAAGGCTGGCTGCTGGTTTGAAGGGGTTTGCAGAGGCAGGAGAGAGCCAGAGCGGTGGCAACGTTACTAATGAGCAACAGGTGCTAGAGGGTAGTAGCATGGAAGCCATCTGTACCGCTGGGAGGCATCCATCCACATAGGCAGAGAAAGACACAAACACACGCACACTAAACTCATTGACACCAGCGGATAAAATATAACGTGTCAGTCATGCTAGTGTGGTTTGCTGGGTCATCACTTGACCTTCCTGCCGCTTTGAAAGTTGCCAGAGCTGAATAGTGACCCTGGTCAAATCGACCCCGCTCACCCCTGACAGACAAACACACATACTCAATCACCCTCTTGCTTCCAGGTTGGCTGCAGCAGGCATATTGAAGGCATATGAAAGTTTGTTCTTTACTGTGTCTATTGATGTTATCGTCACATTTGTTTTTTCACTTGTGTGCTTTAGGAGAATAAGTTCAACCCAGAGGTAGTGGAGCACGTCTACCAGCACAATCCCATCCTGAAGTACACCCAGGGCCCCCTGTACGCTCCTCTGCTGCCCTTCCCCTACGGCAGCCTGGAGCACACATGTGAGTAGTAATGTATGTACACGTCATACATTATCATAGCGACAATGTCTGAAGCTGCAGGTACACATGATAATAATGTTAAACATCATTTTTACAGGCTTGATTTTAAACTAGATCAAGGAGGTTCAGATCTCAGTGCTGTTGTAATTTTGACTATATTAACAGTTATTTATTCTATCTAACAGAAACTGACCACTCAAGTGTATGTATGTGCAGTTAGCAACCAGCTCTGTAACTATCGTTCAAGGGCTTTATTGCTAATTGGAAAGAGGTGTAATCTCTGTTCTGTTTGAATTGCTGAAAGGCAGCATTTAGCACAATGCTGTGTATCTTTCTTGGCTTGGCTTGGCTATTTCAGTAACACAAGTGCAAACAGGGTCAAACCACAAGATAAAAAAAATATCAATACATTATGTAATAAATGATTGTATTATAGCTTAAACTGCTGCAACTTTTTGATGTTTACACAACAACATCTTAGCATCAGACAGATGTAAGATGTCCTGAAGATGTAAAAAAATTGTTAAAACAATGCACATATTCTTTACATGTAAAAAAAAAAAATTAGGGCTGTCAATTGATTAAAATATTTAATCAAGATTAATCGCATGATTGTCCATAGTTAATCGCGATTAATCACACATTTTTGATCTGTTCAAAATGTACCTTAAAGGGAGATTTGTCAAGTATTTAATACTCTTATCAACATTGGAGTAGACAAATATGCTAAATGACAAATATTGTCCAGAAACCCTCACAGGTAATAACTGTGGCAAATAACTGGTAATAACTGGCAAATGGCAAAGATAATAACATGAAAAAACTAAAATCAAATCAAAGTAAAAGACAATATTGCTCTTCTCCTCTCCTCATGTCTCCAGACCACAGCGGGAAAGGCTACGGCTCGGTGCGTGAGGAGGCCGTGAAGCTCTTCAACTGCCTACAGCAGCTGGAGTCGGCACGGGAGCCGGTTCCCATCATCCAGGGCGTGCTGCAGACCTGCCTGGACCTGCGGCCTCTCCGCGACGAGGTCTACTGCCAGCTAGTGAAGCAGACCAGCTACACGCCCTCGCCGTACACTGCCGCACACCTCCGATACTGGCAGCTCCTCACCTGCATGAGCTGCACCTTCCTGCCTGGGCTCACAGTGCTCAAGTACCTGCGATTCCACCTCAAGAGGTGAGATAAAAAGGATACTCGTTTGTTGAAGAGGTGATACAGTTGACTTTAATGTTTTTAACCCTCTGAGACACGTCGGATCCCGACCGACTCTACTGCCTTTCAGGCTTTAGCGTGCTCAGTCTTAAAGCTAGAGCCCAAACATGTGATGATATTAGTCCCCAAAGTAGCCATTTATTATAGTGAGACCATTGAAACTTGACCTCAATGTATAAAATGACCTGTGGTGACCTCTAGGATAATCACAGCCTCATGAAACTTTAAAATCACAAACTACAGACCTAGGGCATTCAGAGGAACCTAGGACGTTAACCTAGCAACCTACCTAGGAAAGGATGGCTTTCCTAGGTAGATTGACAATAAGGGGGTTTCTGAGCAGTTTCCACAACAGAAGTGATCGCTATCCATTTGGAGAAATCTCCAAATGTCAAAGGTTTTTGATACCAAATCACTGCATGGCTTTTTTTATGGTGTTCCTCAAGGTCTTGGTGTCTTAATGTGGTATTTTGGAGGGATTTTTGATCAATTCTTGAGAGGAAAAAATGATTAAATTTAGCACCAAATCTGTATAACAAATTATATCAATCCAAAAATTGCTTATGAGACATAAGTGAGCACAGCAGTGGTCATCATATACTTCTATCATATCACATTCTAAGCCCTTATACACTTTCACAATTTATTTTAACTAAATCATGTTTATTTCTGATTCATGACCGAGACTGAGCTGCATCTCAAATTAATCTTCAGGTTCCCAGCTTTCAGATGATGTACACCACTTCTATGTGACATATACTGCTGACCTGCTATCTCCCCCTAAAGACCCCCTGTACCCCCCTAAAAAAGACAAAAAGGGATCCAATTGGGTCTCCTAGGGTTAAGTATTACAATCAAATACTGGCTGTGAGGTGCTGTGATTGTATTTAAGTTGCAGTATGTAATTTCAATAGTTTATTTTGTTTACCTCAGCTGAATATACTCATTTGAGAGCAGGAATATTCGTGTTAGTACTATATATGTTTATATTACTACTGTATATAGTTTGAAAATTAGAAATGGCATATGCCACATTCAGGTTGGATTTATTCATGTTGGATTTAGCATAGATAAATCCTGGAGAATGCTGTTCATCTCCTACTTTTAATTACAAATGGAAAATATTTGGTTTCTGCTGGCTCTAATTCGTCCCAATGGGAAACATGACTTGTGGAAGACAGGTGGAAAACAACTACAGCAAATCTAACTTCTGCTGACAGTTTAAAGTAGGGTAGTAATTTGCGATTAATCACGACTAACTATGGACAATCATGCGATTGATCGTGATTAAATATTTGAATCGACTGACGGCGCTAGTTTAAAGTAATAGAAACCACACTTGTAACATTGCAGTGTTTATTTTACATTCATGAAAATTATTATTACATGAGTGTGATCTGAGTCAGAGTTGTAGCAACAAGTTGCAATCCCCGTCCCATAAGACTAGTGCATCAGACCAGGAGTCAGTTGTTGGTTATGAGAAAGAACAGGTTGAATGCTGGAACATGAAGGTGAACCTGTAGTGTGTAGTAGCAGGGAAAACACGGGGTCTAGACAGCGGACAAAAAGCAGGCGCCAGCACCACAAACCCACCAGTTTAGATATAGTAGCGTGATATGCCTCCACATTGTTAGCGTGTTCCCCAGACAGATCCAGTGTTTTAGGGCTGGATTTACAGGTCTGAATTAGTCCCTCTGTCAAGCATGTTAATCTAAGTTACAAACAGCGCTAATCTCCTGCTCCAGATTTTCTATCTAACGCCATACCATCGAACCGCTGGAGTTTTCTATCTATATGTCTGTAATTGGAATCACCCTCCTGCTAATGGAACTGTTGCATGCAACGGCGATTCATAATAACGCCGTGGAACTCGCTGCCCGTGTGTTTTGATACGTGCTGCCACCGCTCTCACGCACTCTCTCGCTCTGTGGGTCTGTGCTGAGGCTGCAGCTGGGCAGAGCTGAGACTGGAGCTGGGAAGGGAGCCCAGAAACCCTCCTCCACTCCCCCAGTGCCCTGAGAAACTCCCCCAGGGAATGTCTGCTGTCAGAGAGAGCAGGCCAGAAGAAAGAAAGCAGAGGAGGAAGAGGAGGAGGAGGGGGCAAAGAGCAGAGAGGGGTGAAGACAGGAGAGTATAGGAAGGATCACGCAGACTCAGTGGAACATTCCTAATTACGTTTCAGCAGGACGAATCCCACCCTGTGGCCATATAGTTATGAGAGAGCGAGACATCGGGGGGAATGAGAGGGCCTCTCTCTGTCTGGCAGAATGTTTGAGGCCCTCTTGCTCCCCTCTCTCTGTCCTCCCTTTTGTGTATTTTGGGACGAACATCGTAGTATAATTGTTTCCTTCCTATTTTTCCCCCGTTGTTTACACAGGGCTGAGCTCATAACTCCATCAGGTTGTATTTCACACCTTTCACAAAGTGTGCAAGACTTCAGGCTCCAGTTGGAGTGTGTTGTCCGCTGCTTTTGTGTCCCCTAAAACAACAACACACGCTCACCTACCACTCCTGGACACTCCGCTGGGAGGAAGTGGCAGGTCACTCCGGTTCACAGGAGCGGAAACACCTTTTCCTGTTTCGTGCGCTACCCAAAGTCAAACATGTTTTCTTTGCAGTTTTCCTTTTCTTTGAAGGATCGAGGGATGTTGAGCCTTTTAAGTCCCTAAGAGCTAAAGTGAGAACATTTGTCATTCCTCGCCTCATTGACTTTTCGAGCATTGCCAACCCAAAGAAAATAAAGAACTCGGTTGAATCATAAAGGATGACGCAAAGTCCATAATCATAGAATAACACTTTACAGACTTTGAATCACTGTTAACATCACGAGCATTAACAAGTTCTCCCTTTTAAGTATTGAATATCATTTTGTTGGCTGCTTTCTTGCAGGATCCAGAGCCAGAGTCCTGAGTCCGAGATGGATAACTATGCGTCATTCATCAGCGAGGCGCTGGAGAAGACCAAGTGTCGGGAGTGTGTGCCATCCTGGGAGGAGATCCAGATGCTGATGAGCCGACAGGAGATGCTGTGCACTGTGCACTATCCTGGCCCTCTGTCCTGCCAGCTCTACATCAGCTCGCACACTAACGCCAACGAGGTTTGGAAGCATTTATGTGTATTCTCCTTTATAGCACAACTTTCCTCAGTCTTTCAGGTTCTCACATGTTCCTGTTCAAAAATTCCAGTGAGTCTAGTGATATTCCTAAACCATGAGAATAACTCGGGCTGTCCCCGACAGATCTGTAAAAATGAGTTTCTCCACAACGAATCACACAAAAATCTTGTGTTTACCAGAGATGTGCTCATAAATTTCTTAGAAATAAGTCATTCAGCATGGCTAAAGCATAAAAAATGACTAATCGACTAAAGAAATCTTAGTTAGACTAAGGTTATATCTATCTATTTATCTATTTATCTATCTACCGTACTTATATATCTATCTGTCTATCTATAATAACAGAAATTGCATTTCTGCCTCTTCTGTTTTCACTCTTAAAATGTAACCATCTGTGTGTCCGTGTGTCTTTTCAACCCGCTTCCTCTCACCAGGTGGTCCGAAGGATGCAGGAGAAGCTCGGCCTGCAAGAGAGCAAAAACACGTTTGCACTGTACGAGCAGAACGCACTGTGGGAGCAGCCAGTCGCAGGCGGCGCTCTGATCGCAGACGTCTTGACCAGGTTTGAAAAGCAAATCAGTTCTTCACCTTGTAAAACAGAACAGACTGTCAGGGCGAGGAAGTCAGACACAATAAAACCGAGCAGACAGACGCGCTATCAAAACACCTTGTCTAAGTCTGGCAGGAATCTCTTATCTGTTCCTCACTCGTTAGATGCCAACAGAGCGTTGGATTGTATATTTATCTTCGCTAATTCCCATGCTGAACGTTATCCAGTATCCTCGATAACTGGTGACCTTGTTTGGTCTTGTTGGTCAAACGTGACTTATGTCACTATTTCTGTCAACAGTCGCTGGATAACCAAGGTGACGCTGATGTCATTTGGTTGTACAAGTCTCGAATGAAACGATAAGGCGTCCAGCTGGAATAAATGGGACCTGTGTTGTTTTTTCGTGGACATCTGCGTCCTCACAGTGTTGAGTGACAGAGTAAACATGAAACTCAGCAAACCGCCGAGTTACTAAACAACAATATTACACATTGAGGAGGCAATATCTTGTAACATATTAACATAAGGCTTTAAATTATTGGTATACCATTATTATATTTGTTCCTTTTCTAACCCTTTCTGTCCCTCTTCTGTGCAGCCTCTCCGCCAAAGAGTCAGAGTCTAAATCCCGATGGAAACTGTGTTTCAAGCTCTACTGCCTGTTGGACGCTGACAGCATATCAGTGGACAGCATCGAGTATCTCTTCCTCTTCGAGCAGGTAATGGAGCAGAACACAACTCCTCAAAGGGCAGAGTCCTCCGTTGAGAGCGTTTCTGTTATGAGTGGCCGTTTCAGTGCTGATAACGAGATATAATTTATTGTCCTGCAGTGATTCATTCCTCGCATTTCATTGGATTATTGTGTTTTCACTCAACGATCATAAATGTCTTATGGGCTGTGATTGCAATAAGTGCATAAAAAGCATGACTAAGAGCACTGGCTGTAGTGCAGAGGGGGCTAAAGGCAGCCAGCACTGGCTTCATTAGAACATTTTTCCCGAGGACTCCCATAAAAGAGTTATGGGACAAAATAAAACAGGGTGGGGTAGAAAGGATTGATGGCAGGACTGAGGCTATTGCTGACAAATTGTTCCTTCTTTTTGTGCTGTTCTGTCTCTCCCTGTTTGTCCTGGTCTTGGCCTTTGTGCTGCAGTGCCATGAGATGGTTGTGCGTGGCCAGCTGCCAGCCTGTGAAGAGGACCTGCAGGCCTTAGCTTCACTCAGGCTTCAGTGCCTGATGGGTGACTTCAGCACGCACGCCCCCTGCCCACCTCTGGACGAGCTTTTCCCAGGTCACGTGCTAGAAGCTCGAGTCCTCATGGCCCTCTCCGCGCCCCAAGCCCTGCCTCCTTGTCAGGTGGCGGCTCAGGGCTGCCCCACGACGCAGCGCTTCCCCACGGGCCTCCTGGCAGGGACGCTGTGGAGCCACACAGCTACGGCAGCGCACAAGCAAAAGGTGGAGCAGGACTTGCGGCTGCGCAGCCGGCTGAAGGAGGAGGCAGCGGCCGTCATGGGATCCATCTTGGAGCGTTGGAAAGGTCTGGCCGGCTACAGCCGCAGGGACAGTATGGCTGCCTACCTCACTATTGCACGCCAGTGGTCGGGCTTTGGATGCACTCTTTATGAAGTGGACTTTTATATTGTAAGTATTGTGAGCTTTAGTTTTTATTGTTGGACTGAAAGGTTTTGCTCCCTCCAGTGCTTAAGTCACTTGAGGTAAATTAAAGCAGTGGATCCCAACCTGGGGTCTGGGCACCAAAGATCACAGTGGGTGCACCAGGATTTGTCTGCTCTGAGGTTGTCAAAATTAAATTTGCACATTTATAACTAAAATCCTAATAACACATTTACTGGATGATTATTAAAAATGTCTGTATATAGAACTACTTAAAAGATATATTTTTTTCTACTTAGTAGGTCACACACTGCACAGTGTCAGATAAAGATCAGGCTACTCTAATATTATTAGTATTATACTATTTGTAGAATTAGATTCCAGTGGTGGCTGTGTAGGATAATTTATGACTCTTGTTATCCAAACATTTCCAATAACTCCAGAGCTTTGTAAAGTCCAAAAGTCAGCATTTATTGAAAAAAAATCGATGTGCTCATTTAAAAAATTCAAAACACGTTTTTATTTAACGAAATATTCTGCTTCAATTCATATTTGTTGGCGTTTAGCCTTTCAAAAATAACATTTTCGCTGTGGCCAAAATCCTATTTGCTCTCCCGCTTGCCGCACCTGTATTAGCGGGGCGGTCTAGCAGCAACAACACCATAAATTACATTTATTTAACCACAATAACAAACAATTATTTTGGCTCTAACACTATCACAAAAAAAAGATCATATTATATGTCTGCATTCGCTTGACGAATCCATCAAGACATCCATCACTTTATTTATGTTGACGAAACTGATGATTTAAATTCATTAAAGAAAGCTAATTAAATTTTTTTTTAAAAGACTAACTCATTTAATACACTGTATCACCTTATTCTAATTAAGGATTTTGATTTGTTTTTTAAGGGTGATTAGAAAATATTGGGGAGGTGCACAGCCTTTCTTAGATACAAGTAGGGGGGGCTTCAGGGGAAATAGGTTGGGAACCACTGAATTAAAGGATAACTGTGAGCTGATCTGACATCATCTTACCTCTTCCTGCCTCCAGAGTTCGACGGGGAGTTTTTCCCAGAAGTTGTGGCTGGGTGTCGCTGCTACGTCCGTGTCTTTGTATCGGCAGGGAGAGGCCGAGGCCCTGGAGTCCTTCCCTTATGGCCAGATCTGTTCTTACGGCGTATCTGATAGCAACACCTTCAAGATCACAGCTGGGGATCGGGATCTGCTGTTTGAAACCACCAAGGTATAATGGCTCACGCGCCAGGTTAGCATTAGGGCTGTCAATTGATTAAAATATTGAATCACAAATAATAGCATGATTGTCCAGAGTTAATCGTGATTAATCACAAATGTTTCACACATTTTTTATCTGTTCAAAATGTACCTTAAAGGGAGATTTGTCAAGTATTTAATACTCTTATCAACATGGGAGTGGACAAATATACTTGCCTTATGCAAATATATGTATATATTTATTATTGGAAATCAATTAGCAACACAAATTAATGACGAATATTGTCCAGAAATCCTCAAAGGTACTGCATGTAGCATACAAAATATGCTCAAATCATAACAAACTGCAGCCCAACAGGCAACAACAGCTGTCAGTGTGTCAGTGTGCTGACTTGACTATGACCTGACCCAAACTGCATGCGATTATCATAAAGTGGGCGTGTCTGTAAAGGGGAGACTCGTGGGTACCCATAGAACCCATTTTCATTCATATATCTTGAGGTCAGAGGTCAAGGGACCCCTTTGAGAATAGCCATGACAGTTTTTCCTCTGCAAAATTTAGCGCAAGTTTGGAGTGTTATTTAACCTCCTTCCAGACAAGATAGTATGACAGTTTTCTAGTTTCACATGATACCAGTACCTTCACTCTAGCTTTAAAACTGAGCCCGCTACAACCTAATGATGTGTGGCGTTAAAACGAATTTGTGTTAAGGTGTTATTATCGCGTTAACTTTGTCAGCCCTAGTTAGTATATATACAGGCTGACGGTTAGAGGAAGTAAAATCTCTTATTACCGGAGCTGTTGGGCACAATCTATCTGCACTCTAGTCAGGATTCAGGTTGTGTATAGTGCAGGGCCAAGTGGCCTTATCACCATGCAGTGTTCTGCAGAGTAAGTGAAAGAAGCACGCTGTCTGCTCATGATACCCTCCCTCCCTCCCTCCAGCTCTCTGACCCACTTTAAAAACACTCATTAATTTGGTCTAAATAGAGAGCACACAACCTGCCCCTGCTCTCCAACCGATGCTAACCACCAAAAGTCTAACTTCCTGGCATTAAATGGCAACTTGGGGGGGTGGGGGGGGGAGTTTTATTGCAGTGGTTAGATTAAAATATTAGGCAACATTTCTCAGAAACATGGATGTTCTTCCAAACAGACCTTTTTTTTTTTTCTTCAGCAGAGAACAAATCTTGCCTTTCACGGGGCAGATTTGCTTGCATCTTCCCACACGGAACAAAAAATCCCTCTGTGATTTCTCACGGGGCACAAAAGTGGCTTTTATTTATTTATTGGACGCACAGACGAATTGAAGCGGAGCCCAGTAAGGCTCCTACTTCTATGAACCTAAGGCCTCATATTGCTCTGACATGAATGTGCAGGGTTTTGAGCTACTGGGCAGGAAAAAAAAAAAAAGAGAGAGAAAAGTTGGATTTGCAGGGGGTGATTATGGTTTGGTGTTGAGGCTGAGGGCGAGATTAGCTGCTCATTCAAGGGTGACAGTTAAAGTTGAAGAGTAGGTGTAGGTTGAAACTCGGAGACCGTTTTAGTCCACCATGTTTAGGCGAGCATTAGCAGGACTAAAGTAATGGTCATGGTGGCTTATGGTGGTTTGGTGGTCATGTCCACCAAGGTCAGGCTGACGGAGAGACAGATGAACTCCTCCACAGTACTTTCTTTCTGCAACAGCTGCTGAATAAAATATTTCAAAGTGATGAAATATCCACACATGTAAGGCAGTTTGCGTTGGTTCAGGGGGCTCACTGAACCCCCTAGAAATACATCTATATTTTTTATCATAACGCAGAATTAATAATTTGTTGTAATGATGAATAATATCAACCTCATTGTGTATTCTTATTAGCTTGACCAGGTGTCCCACTTTACGAGGGACTGCACAGCATTTTTATCCCTTGTCCCACATATTGAGACGATGTCCCACATTTACATCGGCTCTAGTTTTCAAAAGTCAAACCGCTGCCGGACAGACGCTTTTTTAAAATCTGGCTTTTATCCAATGGCTGTGAGGAAAGCAGGGAAGGCTGTCATCACGGGGCTGTGTTTGCTGTCAAACTGCGCACACGTGGGTCAAGTGCAGGTTAACATTTCACCGTCTTTACTACGCTACGCCCAACGGGGAAAATTGCGAGTCACCGCAAAGTCACAAGCTGTGCAGATTTAGGTGGAATATGATGGAAACTACCACAAAGAAAAGGAAGAGCAGCTACAACAAAGACTGTGAAACTACTTATAAGTATTTATAAGTCAGTAGAAGGCGATTCTCAGAGTTTTTTGTGAAATTTGCCAGTTATTTTTCAATTTCACAAACGGGGGGGAATACGACATGAAGCGACACAGTTCATGTGAGTCTCACAAGAAACGTGTGGATCAAAAAGAGATGTGCCGATCTATGGATGCATTCGGGCAAAGCACAGAGATGTTACAAGATAATGGGCAGAATAGAAATGTGTATTATTTAAGTGAGATAGACATTATATCAAAATTGTAGACTACCTCTCAGCCTTGGTAACGTGTCCCACATTGTCCCACACAAACATACTCTTTGTCCCACATTTGGTTTGCTGGGATCTGGTCACCCTACTTCTTATAGACAGAATAAGGAACCAAATAGATAAAAAGATAGATTTGTGATCTTTTTATTTATTTATAGCCTTATAACTTTCAACACTCTTTGTCCACTCACTGTTAAATATGCATTTTCTGTTACGTCATGTAAACAAACCACGCACCCATCAGCTGTGCGGTCAAGATCAGACAGTTGCTATCTTCCGACGTTTGTGCTTTTTAAACAGAAAACACAGGTTACATATGTACTGCGATATTTACTGAGGGTGACATACAATACAGCACAGCCAACAGTAGCCTGAGATAACTTTCAGGAGATCTCTTGGTGGTCTCCCTCCAGCCAGCTGTCCCCTTATTTAGGTTTTTGTAGTGAAACTCCTCATTTCAATCAGCCGTTCCTCGTCCGTTACGTGCATTCCGTTTGAAGGATGAAATAATGTAGGCTACACGCATCCCAATACATTAGACCTCTCTGCGTTGTACACATTACATTCCCTCTTTTTGTGTGAACCCCCAACCTTAAAGTTCAAACTGTGCCTATAATGTAAGGCCTCTTTTTTTCTGATCATGGGGTGTGTGTGTGTGTCCTCCAAAATCGACCAAACAACATCATCCTCGACTTCAGAAGGATCCAGCTGGATGACATCATCTGTCTCCACCCTCCTGTGACAGCGCCAGACAGACACTGAGACTGCCACCAATCTGACCTCTCTCTCGCTCTCTCTCTCTCTCTCTCTGTGTGCCACAGCTGACTGAGATCATGCAGCTGATGAATGCGTATTTCAGTGCCATCCGTCGCCAGCGAGGGAAAGGGGAAGACGTGGACATCACCATAACAGAAAGCACAGAGGTTGGGTTCCGTCACCTGGCCTCGACGCACACCCTCATGGAGCTGCCCTCGCACCCAGTTTGAGAGATACCCGGACACCCCCACCAACCCCCCCACCACCACCACCACCACCCCCAGCGTCCTCCTCCTCCACGTGGCCCCTGTGAGGCCCAGCCCCAGTCCTCAGGACACCACGCCTCCTCCACTGGGAACGGCACGGCAGCCAACACAAAGAGAGGGCTGTTTTCGCTCCCCATCCGTGAAAATAAACCCTCGCTGAGCTTTCCAGCTGAAGGAGCTGGCCGATGGAGGAGGGGAGGGGACGGGAAGGCAAAGGCAAGGGGGTTCTGTTTTGCAAAGTGAGGCCAGAAAACCCACAGAAACCAATGCGGTCGCTGATGAGCTGTCACACACCCTCCACCCCATCCTGTCACGCAACCACCTCTGTTACCCTACATGGCACCAACCCCCCCCCCCCCCCCCCCCCCTCCCCCTCGACAATGTGAGACGTTGGCGTGAGCCTTGCTACATCAGGGAGAGATAGCATCACAGGAGTTACAATAAGCTGTGGTACTCCCCTCGTGAAGGTATGGCTTAGAGTGAAAAACACTACTCTCTCTCTTCTTTCTGTGTGCCATATTGCCTTTCCTAGAAGGCGGTCGTCCCTCATGCACTGCTGGAATAGTGTTGAGAACATTCAGTGACACACACACACACACACACACACACACACACACACACACACACACACACCCTCCCCTGTGTTTGGCTCACACACACACTCACTCTCTCACGTGCCCTTATGCTGACATGTTCATCAGAGACGGTCAGTTTTCATAAGGTCCCGGCCGGGTTTGCATTACCTGGAACTGTTGATGCAGTGAGCCATGTGAACTTGGAACTGGAAACAGATGTTGAGCTCTGTAGCTAAGTCACTTTGGCTGCCATCGCCATATAGACTCTATGTGATTATCAGTGTGTGTGTGTGTGTGTGTAAGTGTGTGTCTATTTGATTTCCTGGATTCAGGATCTGTCTCACAGAAACCAAAGGATTTTTGGAGCCGTTTCTACGTTGTTTCCACCAAAATGCTCTCATGTGTCCTTTGTCGTGCTGCTTGTCTTGGCTGTAATCCTCGACACGAAACTTGGTTAACACTTGACTGATAATTTTGCTTTATGTCGGTTACTATCCTAATGCAGCTCTACTCTGCTGAAAATAACAGGTGCTTGTCTGTTTTACTATTGTTATTTTCACAATGTATATAGAATGGAAGAAATTTAACTTAGGAGAACATATAAAAAACCCCCTAGTCAGAGATCTGGGCTGCGGTCGAAAAGTCTTTTTCGCTTAGGAAGGTTCCTATCAGAGTGAAATGACCCGGAAGTGTCTCAGTAGCAGCCATGATGAGAGCTGGTCGAATCCTCTAAATGCTGAGTAAAGGTGCTTCAATGCTTCCTTTTCTTATCTCCTTTAGCATAGGATACACCGGACCATCCTTTACCAAAGGAAAGGAGATAATGCCGTCCCACAATTCCTTGGGTGAAGCAGCTTGTCACTGAAGGAGCCATTTAAGAACACACGGGGCGATCATGCGCCTTTTGTAGTACATCCTCAGAACATTGTAGTTTCACCACGGCAGACCCGCGTCACTAACATCCGCCGCCGTCGCATCATAATTACGGAGCCTAGTGCAGTGAGATTCTTGTCTTTTCCTAATCTTTTGAATTCTACAAACATCTTTCCTTGACCTCGTGATGTTTTTTTAGGTCAAGGAAAAGTGGTTAGGAAAAGACATTGGGATGTCATTTTTTGACTTTTCGACCGCAGCCCTGGATCGTTTAAAGAAGCGATGCCACGTTTACCATGCAGTTCCCCGTCTGTCCCCTGCTATTCAATCAGGCCATGGATGCTTTTGTAGTATTATTTATGCAAACTTTGCCATTTTTTTACCGTTTCTTTATGTCTTAAATGCAGACCCAGATGTGTTTTGATACAACCAGAAGCCATAGATGCTTTTGGTTCTGCTCCTGAAAGCAGTTCAGACGTGTAAATCCTGTGTAGCTCCGTCTTTGTGTTCTTGTGAAGCCAAAGTTTCGCCAAGTCATGGGTTTGAGCATGGACCAAAGATGTTTATAAGCTTTTATAACGAAAAATTATCCCAAAGCAGTAAGATCCCCCAATTTATATTTGACTGTCTTCACATTTACTCTTTTTTTTTGACAAATATGAAGACATCCTGTTGTATACACCTTATTTTTAATGTAGTAGATTATCTGAGACCATAGATAGGCTTTGTAAATATAATTTTAGAGTACTGTCTGCTACACAACCCCATGCGATAACCAGCCTCGAGACATAAATCTCCTCACCATGAAAGGCCTTGACGAGTCATTGCACAGTCAGCCCCGTCTCTTTACTTTTTCTGCTGCAGCTGCAGGCAGCTCCGAGCTACAAGTATGAAAAACAAATAAATCAAACTGCGGATGTTGTTGCTTTGTATTAAGCTTGTTTGTACGCTGCATGGTACCTTTTTATGTAATGTGTGTATAGTTAATTGCACTATTGTTTGTTTTTAACTAACTTGGAAGTGCAATAAAAACTATAAATACTGTATGTAATTAATAAAAAACAGCACCATTTTACCATATTTAGTGTTCAGCACAGGCCTCACTTCCTTTGTTTCCTTTTCAGAAAATGTGCTTTCTTGTGCCTCGACTAGCGAAGCAGTGCAAGACTATTGTTTTCAACCAGACGTTTTGTAAAAGGCTGAAGTTTGGCGCCAGCAGCAGAGCGGAGAGCTGCCTCCCCCGAAGCTTCTCTGGTTAAAAACAATAGCCGGTTGAGCAAGCGTTGCTGAGTGCCTTCACGTTCCCCCGCGGTAATGAGCCTTAACTGAGTTAGATGAACGGCCACCAGCACACTGCAGCGCCAGGTGAGAGGAAAAGTGGCTTTTTTTTATCATTTTGCTGTTTGGTTCAACTAATGGGGAGTAAAATGACCTTTACATACAAGTGTGCCCTCAGATAACACCATCATTGCAAATAGAAAACGTGTTTATTCATCATTTCAAACAGGTCCAACAAGCAAAGCAACATGAAACAGTATATTCGTTTTAAATACAGAGAACGCCAGTGAATTCTTTAATGTATTTTTACAGGCTTAGAGATGAAGTGTTCACATGTCAATCCATGTACAATCCTTGTACACCATGTTCATCTGTGCAAACTTTCAACATAACTTTTGGCTCAAGCCCAACTTCTACTTGACGTTCTTGTCAGCGATGTACAGCGGTAACAAATGAGCAATGTGTAGCAGACAAGACGGTACGAAGCACCATGACAGAAATGTCTGGGATGAAAGAACCCATCATGCAACACTTTCTGTCAATCTTACTCCCATTTATTCAAGGCAACCATTTTATAGGCGGTGGACGTTTAACTGTAAATCAACTGCAAAAAAAACGCAAGTACTGTATAAAAATAGACCAAAACAAGGCAACGGGTTGTCTTGACATTGCTGGGAAAAAAAAAAAAAAAAAGCTACAAGGCGGGAAAGCTGAGTTTAGGAAAAAGGAAAAAACAACTATTAACAGACATTTATAGATTGTTTTGTACAAGATATATTGATGCTTTCTGCACAGAGCTTAAGTACTATTAACTTTCACTTCACTGGACTGATTGTTTTATTTAAACTGGGTTTGGGTTGCGTCTTTTTCGCAACTTGGCGGATACTTTCTAGACACGCCCTGGGTTTGAAAATCTCATGTATGTGATACAGTCCAGTCTACTTTTTTGGTTGATATAATAACAGCTGTTAACACTCATCCTTCAGTCTCTTTTCAATTTTGAGTAACAAACCTACTATATTATCTAATGCTATAACAAGCCAATAAATATTTATATTCAGAGAAGCAGCTATAGCCAAATACCTGTCTGTTTTGGGACACCTATATGTAGGAGAAATTGAGTCAGAATGAACTAGCTACGCATGTATGCTGACTGAGTTGTAGTTGAGATACAAGAGAAAATGTCAGTTCACTGTTCTTGCGTGCCCCAGGAGATGTAGTCGGGCCGCGTGGCTGCCTGGTACTCGTCTATCAGCTGCTGGACCACCTCGCGAGAGTTGTCCAGCTCGTCGAAGTTGTCCTTGAATATGTCCTCTTTGCGGAACTGCTCCAGGAAGGCTTCGCGCTTACGCAGTTTGTCGTACTGCTTGCACGTCCGCTCGAACAGCTGTGGGAAGAGATGAGGCATCAGAACGACATGTACGTGATAAGTTTCGGGTTCTTATTCTGACTTCTTTATAACACTTTCTGTTTTGTTTCTATGTTACCAGGAAGGAAAATGAAAATGTATGACTTCACTGAAACTTCCTCAGATGACTGTATTTCCCCTTTCTTAAATTTAAACTGTCTGTAAAGAGTGTTAGTAATGTAATGACATCACAGGACTATATTTTCCCTCAACTTCACAGCTCGTTTTTTTTTTTTAAACCAGCAAAAGGAGAAAAAAAAAAAGAAGGAATTTGACAGAATGACGATCCAAAACCTAATTTTCGTGGAATTCCCCTCTAACTGCTGCTGAGGAGGAGAATGTAACTGAACAGGCTGAGATGACGCTACACGATGAGCACTTACGTTGGAGATGCTTGTGTGGTTGGCCATCATCAGGCCGCTGACTCGGTGGGCCGACGGCAGGTACGGCGACTTCCGGGACAAAGCCACCTGGATGCTGGCGGGACCCCAGGGAATGAAGCTGGCAAGCTTACGCTCTCGGATCCTTTGGAGGCTTTTATGCACCTGCAGTAGAGAGTAATACGTCTGAATACTCTCCAAACATGTCATGAGAATATAGACTGACACCCTCATACGTGTGCACCGGTACCTGTGTGGGGTCGACCTCTCCCTGGATGATGTTCAGGATGGCGATGTAGCAGTGGCTCGGCTGCCTCTCTCTTCCCGTGGACACCATCACGTTCTTGGGCTGCAGAAGCCTCCTCATCACATCCAGCACCGTGGTTTTCCTCACACTAGCCACCTGAAACACAGTGCCTTTACTCATTACAACGTCTCAGGGACATTCAGTATTTTAACTGCTAAAAAAAAACAGCATGAACATTTTTTTTTATCATTTGTATTTTTTCACTTGAGCAGATTGTAAATGTCTCTGAATTTGACTTAATTTAACTCACCGACTGGTCAGTAGTAAGCGGTGTGTATCCAGTCATGAGGAAGTGGAGGCGGGGTGTGGGGATGAGCGATGCAATCAGGCCAATAAGGTCGTTGTTCATGTAGCCCGGGTAGCGCAGCGTGGTTGTGCTCGCAGACATGATGGTGGAAACCTGTGTGCATGAGGGTTCATTTAGACACGGAGCTTTAAATGAACAACAATCTGGTCAGAGCGTACAAATAAGTTACAGGCCGTTTCCACGGAATTGCATTGCTTGGGTTCATGTTTACTTCCTGTCAGCTGATGTCATTCACATACACTGCAACAGGAAATATGGGACACGTGGAATGTTTACGTTTAAGGCTCGGTCACAAATGCGCGAATGCAGGCGAATGACCATCGCCTGCCGAGGCGATATTCACGCTGAAAGTCCTGGAAGCGTATGTTTTTTTGCCACTTCGCTCACATAGAATGGCAGTGAACGGGAGGCGAATGTTTATTTTGCACGTGTGGCTGTGCCTTTACAAATGTGAAATTGTCTATAAGGAGTTAGAGCTGGGAAATCAGATTAATTTTGAATATTTATTAGCTGTTTAATGTTGTTTCAATTAAATTCTTCCTCCATGTTGCAGGGGAAAAAAAAAGATTTAAATCGTGAATAGACCCTGAGCTTAAACATTTTTAGATATTACTTCTTGGCCCTATCGTGCAGCCTAAGTTCAAAATCTCCAAGTGTGGCTCTTGTAAAGAAAGCAGCTGACATACCATTTGGAAAGCGCAGCCCTTGTGCGACTCCTTTCCAAGAAAGCTGAAATCCAGTCTGACGTGCAACCGACTCGCCAAACTAGTTTGTGAATCTTGTCATTTTTGAAGTGAGCGGCGTACGTGGAGTCCCGACGTTTGCCTTTGTTTGAATACAGTCAGGTAGTCAGGCGATCTTAGAGGTATAACTAAAACCTGCTGACTGACGAGCTGAGTAAACAAGTGGAGGAGGTAGAGGCCGTAACACTGAGCGACGTCTCTCACTCACCAGCTGATTGATCTGGGAGAACGAGGGGTTCTGGATGTGCAGCCTGTCGGTGGCGATGCGATTCAGAGCCGTGTTATCCAACACCACCTGGTGTACAACACACAAAGACAGAAACAGGGCAATCGTTAGACAAAGGGAGAGAAAACAGAAGAAAAAAAAAGAGATTCCCTCCAGCAGCAACAACGAAGTGAAGTTCAAGTACGATGTCATAGAAAGAGCAAGAGGAGGAATACAGTGTGTGCTGTTGTTAGCAGAGCTGAACATAAAACACACATTGTACAGTTGAAACAGGGGGACCAATTCTTGGGCAGATTCTATTAGCTCTCTGGCTAATTTAATCAACATGAGGGCCTCATGCAAGACCCTGGAGGAAGTAGGTATTAGAGAGGAAACCCCATTAGACTGTTGGAGTATCTCAGACTAATACAATCACCAGTGGAAGACCGAGGTTTATTACGTTTGATTGCTGGCACTGCAGTTTGCTCCTTTATTGGTCTGCTACACAAGCACCGAGGCGGCTTGAGAAGTGAGATTTTAACTGTGACAATATTACACTATCCAGAGCTTGAATTGTATAAAAATATGTTTTTAAACCATCTTGTGCGGTTATTTACAGCCCTGGCTAACGCAAAGAGAGCAACTGGATTAATCAACATCCGTTCACGCGTGCTGCTGCTGCTCACCACGCAGTCCGCGTTCTGGGTGAGCCTCTTCAGCGTGAGCAGCGAGTTGTACGGCTGAACGACCACGTCGCTCATCTCATCCTGGTTCGGGAAAACGGAGTAAGTCTGCACCAGCTTCTTTGGGTACCTGGAGATCAGAAAATATATAGATTAAACGCACATACACACACACACACACACACACACACACACAAACCAGGTAATGAGAAAAATGTTTTCCAACAAGTTGCGTGTTTTGAACCTGTCATTGAGTTTCTCCAGCAGGTAGGATCCCAGCCCCGAGCCCGTCCCCCCAGCGATGGAATGACACAGGACGAATCCCTACAAAGACAAAAGAGTTACTCATTACTCACATTTACAGCTGCAGCATGTGCCACGTGTGTATGAAGCTTACTGTAAACTCTACTGATGCAGAAAGCCCAATGTGTGTGGGTGAGCAAATGCCTCTCTTCCTGGGCAGTTATATAAATGGGAGTGCAGCCCCACCTCACAAATAGGCTCCCTCACCCCCCCGACACAGCCCTGTAATACCTGCCTTCCACGCTCGCCCGGCTATTATCACCACACATTACACACGCCACACCCTGCCAACATACACACGCTCCCGGCAGCTCGGCCCACCTTCTTATCCGACGCACACATGAGTGCACACACTAAATAATAATGTGGGGTCATAATGTGAATGAGGTACAGAAATTGCAGACCTTAGAGGGGAAATGCGAGTGTTATTTTATGGGAGGCTGGCAGCTGAAGAAAGTTCACCAAAAAAAAAGAGGCTAAGAATAATAGTGAGGCGTGGCTGCTGGTTTTAAGATGTCAGCAACTGGCACCATTTTAACAGAGTTTTGATGAAATCGTTTCTATTTAACCACAATAAAGATGCGAGAGTCTGACTGAAAAACTAAGAGAAGTCATGTTTGAGTACGATCAAGTGTTCTCTGATATTATTTATTGAACCGTCCTACCAGGCGCAGGCCCAGCGGCCCAAAAGGTCAGGGGGTCAGCTGAGCTTCACCTGCAAAATGTCACAGAAAGAGACACAAAACAACCACAAACAGGTTGTTTGTAGTCATTTTTTGTCTCTCTCTCAGTCTGGGTATCTTGCTCCTATGTAGGAGGAGTGAGGGGCCTTTTACTTGTGTGTAGTCCATTCAGCAGTCCCGTCCATTATTCAGACAAAGTTCCTGCTGTTTTTACATGTTCAATCTGAAATGAATTCATCCCGTTACCTACAAACAATGAACGTTTTTGATTAGGGCTGTCAAAGTTAACGTGATGATAACGCAAATTTGTTTTATCGCCACTAACTTTAACATTTCCTTAACGCAACTTTCGATTTTTTAAACAACCTCTTAAAATCTGATTGGTCGTCTTTCTGAGGTTGAAGCGGGCTCAGTTTTAAAGCTGAAGTAAAGATTCTGGCATCATATGAAACCTGAGTAATCCATCGGTACCAACCATGTCATACTAGCTAACTAGCTGTCATAACTAGAACATATTTTTTATGCTAAATGCAGTACCTGTGAGGGTTTCTAGGGACAATATTTGTCAATGTTTTGTGTTGTTAATTGATTTCCAATAATAAATATATACGTACGTTTGCTTAAAGCAAGCACATTTGCCCACTCCCATGTTGATAAGAGTATTAAATACTTGACAAATCTCCCTTTATTTTGAACAGGTCAAAACCGTGATTAATCACGATTAACTATTTTAATCGACTGACAGCCCTACTTCTGATGTTTTCTTGCATGTTTCAGGCTCCAGTTGGGGTATGTTGACTATACTATGTAATAGTTCTACACACGGCAATATCACGTTACTTTTAAATCAGGTTTTAAAATTCCACCAAACCAGAGCCCCGATCCCTCCCAGCCCCAGGGACAGTCGGTATGTGATAAACGGCAGACTTGCCTCCAGACTGTCACTGCCATCTGCCTCCCGGTCAATGATGTCAAAGATGTCTTCTTGGATTTTTTTGCCCTAGAGGGACAGAAAAACCGGGGCAGAATTTTAGTTCTCGTGTTTATGTCTTAGGGTTAAAGAAAGAAACATGTCATGTCCGGTGATCACCTGTGAGTATCCACTAGCCCAGTTGTTTCCAGCACCTCCGCCATGCTCAGAGAGGTAGATGTTCTCCGGGTTGTACAGGTTTGCGTACGGAGAGTTGAGGATGGAGTGGATCACCCTCGGCTCCAGATCCAGGAGGACTGCGCGGGGGATGTAGTGCTCATCGTCAGCCTGTGGAGTTTTTGGGAATAACCAGGAGTTAGATGGTGATACTTCATAGTCTCTTCAGTTGCTGTGTGTGCTTGTAGGGTCAGACTTCAGTTTACACTGCAACCACTCCATCTAGTGGCACATTATGTTGTTGCACAAACACTGAGCATGCACTCTTTTATGGTGTACAGAAAAGATACTCATGATGTGTGGGACTGGTTACTCCCCTTCCCTCAGGAAGGAGATACAGGACAATTAAAACACACACAAACAGACAACGGAATAGCTTTTTCCCACAGGCAGTCAAGTGTGTAGAACCCCCACCCCCAAAAGACTGAGGACAATACCTGCTGAACCATAATCATCATAACACCTGCACTTTGTTATCTATTTATCTATTTATTTGTCTATATTTTGATTTGAATGTTTTTTATGTTTTTACTTGCTTTTACTGCCGAGAGCTGCTAAACTGTTTTTCGTTGTTTTTTATGACAATGACAATAAAGTCTCTATTCTATTCTATTCCATTCTATGTGAGAGATAATGAAGAGAAAACAGAAAAGTGTTACCTGATAGAAGAACACATCCTTTCTGTCCGTCCCCTCAGTAGCAAACTCCTCAACAATCCCCTCTGGACTGATGCCATGCTCTGCACACAGCTGCTTCCAAAACTCAAAACCAACTGCACAAAAAACACACACACACAGAGAGAGAAAGAGAGAGAGAGAGAGGAGCAGGTTAGCAAAACGGCAACGTTTGTGATGTTTACGAGCTTATCAGACGGACAGTAAACGCGTCATGTGACGCCATCACAACCTGCATCGTTGTGTGAATGACGCCGCACGGGTAACTTGTAATGTATTTGCTATGTAGAGACACAATTAGCCACAAGTCAGCTAAGCTATTTTAGACTGTATATGTTTATGTTATATTTTGATACTAGCATTTAACAGCTAACGTTAGCTAACGCCGTTAAACAGATCATCTCAGCTAGCTAACCTAAATACTGCACATTGTCTAACGTTATAAGGTTTTGCATTGTGAGCATTAACTTAACGCCTTTCACCTACTTTGATTCCCACATTGTCCGAGCTGGAGCGTTATAATTTCCCGCGGCATGTTCAGTCTTCAGTCGCTCCTTTATTCAGCTCGACTGCCAGCCTGCTCGCTAGCTGAATAACACAAGAAAAGTAGACCCCTGAGTGCTGAAACCCAAACCCGCTTCACCCGCAGCCCGCTGCTGCTTCCCGCTTGGTGCTGATGTGACGCTCTACGCTGTGTTCTTCTTCTTCTTCTGGTGCTTTATTGGCGGTTTGATAACCGACATTAAATGTGCCTACCGCCGCCTGCTGTATCGGAGTTTTATCGAGTCATAAAGCAAGACTATTCGACACATTCAGAACAGATAATCCGGGCAGTATTTACGGGTTATTCGCTTCTTCAAGACAGAATCTGAGAAAACTATGAAGCAGGCATCCCTACGCTGGTTTGAGTTTGCTGCCTACGGTAAATTGAAAGTTTTATTTTGAATGGTCTTCGCCGGAAGGGTCAGTATGCTATTATGTCTGTCTTGACGTGGAGTTGATGGAATGTTCACTGCCCTCCAGTGGCCACATTGTGTAACTACACCTCTGTATATTTTTAATTTATTTAATTTATTATTATTATTATTATTATTATTATTATTATTATTATTATTATTATTAATAATAATACATTTTGACTTTATTTGACAGTGACAGAAGAGATACAGACAGGAAAATTGGAGAGAGAGAGAGTGTTTTTTCATGTTTTTTTTTTGATTATTTATTTATTTATTTTTAACATTTATCATTTGATATTCCAATATATTATTAATTGTTTCTATATATATTGTAATTTGCTTAATGAATTGTATGTATGTATATATATGTTTTTGTTTTTATCTTGTTCTTTTTTTTTATTATTATTGAATCGACGCTTTGGCAATATTGTTCACCTGACATTCATGCCAATAAAGCATATTGAATTGAATTGAATTGAGAGAGGTGTGACATGTAACAAAAAATATAAGTAAAATGATTCAGAATGTAACAAGAATGAATCAAGTAAAAGTATATCATGTTAATGATATAATCATTATAGATAGATTAAATATATATAGCTGATTAGTTGTATGTGCTTTTCTGCTGTTTTTCCCTTCGACTGTGACATGCAGTGACAAATTCTGTTGCTTCTAATATAAGGAAATTTTTTTTTCCAAGTAAATATTCAAATTTTGTTTTGTTTCGAGAGTGTTTAATGTTTGATCTGATCATAATAATCAGCACCCTGCACCTCTTTATATTTTTTTAAGTTGTATTTATTATTATTATTATTATTATTATTATTATTATTAATAATAATAATAATAATAATAATAATAATAATAATAATAATAATAATATTATTATTATTATTATTATCATCATTATTATTATTGTTATTATTATTATTATTATTTTTATTATTATTATTATTATTACATTTTGACTTTATTTGACAGTGACAGAAGAGATACAGACAGGGAAAGTGGAGGGAGAGGGGTATGTCATGCAACAAACTCGTGATCACAGTTTACAATAAGTAAAAATATATAATGTTAATGATGATAATCGTTATAAGAAAACACACAGTATCTCTAAGTGAGCTGAGTAGCTGTATGTGCTGTTCTGCTGTTTTTCCCTTCGACCGTGACATGTCGTGACAAATACAGTTGCTTCTACTATATTATTTTTTATATTTTATATTTATTAAGTAAATATTACATTTAATTTAATTTAGCTGTAATGCTTGATCTGATCATAATAATCAGTACCTGCTTTATGCTTTAGTTTCTACCTTTAGTGCAGTATTTATAGTCATGAGTTTTCCTGCCCTCTTGTGGTCACAAACAGTAACTACAGCTTAACGCCGCTAATCAAGATACACACAATAGTATAGTATTACTTCCGGTAACATCCTTCAAAATAAAACGTTTACAGTAGGTGTAGTTACACAGTGTGACCACCGGAGGGCACTAAAGACACATAAATACCATTAACTCTTTTAACAAACCATCAACTCTAGTGCCAAGCCTAAAGACACAGACACAGTAGCGTACTCAATTTTCCGATGAACTCTTTCCAACTAAAATATGCATAATCAACATTTCAAATAACACAATAACGAACCTTTTAATTGAAGGTAATTTTTTTAATCAGAGCTCTGTTGCATTTATAGGTCACAGTTTAATGGGCTTCTGATTGACATTTCAATGATACATAAAAAGTAATCAAACGTAAATCAAAGTAAACTTGATTTGGTTCGTACACAGCCATGCAGAACCAAGAAGGATAAACAAGAAAAAAGGGATTTTTCTTTTGTCAATGTACTGCTTCTAAGTAAACAAAAAGCAAATATTCCCATTCCACCTGAACACAGCATGACACAGGAGCCCTGTGTGGATTCTGATTGGTCAGCTTGAGTGCTCAGAAAAAAACAGGTTACGCCATATTGTCAGCTGCCGAAGAGAGAGCTCTACATTTCTGCAAAGATGCCAAAGTAGTACGTGTCATTATATTTTAACACATTTTTAACACTGTCTTTGATAACGTGCTTGCTTTTAACACAGTGATGTATTTAAGTGTTTGACGCTAACGCGGTAATTCAGCTGGCGTGGCTAGCTGGTAGCTTAGCAACCCATTAGCATATATATCTGTTAGCCTAGCCCATGTTGTGAGTGCAGCTGCTCCCCGTGTGGCCCTTTGGTTCCCCCCTCATGTACCTGTTTACCACTTTATTTTTACAGGCTGACTTTATCGACTGTAGACGCTATACACTGGGGCGATGGAAGACGCAGCTGTGGATGATTGCTCTGCCCAGCAGGGGTCTGCTGTGTGCCTGAGGAGTCGACCGGGCTCCAGCGAGAGAGACGTTCAGGTGCGGGCTGTGAAAGCTGCTCTCCAGTCCAGGTTGGGGCCCTACGAGCCCGTCCTGACCTACCTGCAGTCCGTCCTCGTGTGGGAAAGACCCCTACAGTGTTTGCTGCTCTACACTGTAGTCAACGTGGTGTTCTGGTGAGTTTGCAGCTCAAACTTATTAGCACATTAAACCTGTTCTGTTTTCCCTCAGTGTGTTTGTTTATAGCAACCTAGAATAGAAGGCAAGACAAGTTTATTTATATAGCACATTTCATACTCAAAGCAATTCAAAGTGCTTTACATATATAAAAGCAAGATAAAAGAGCACAAAGTGTACAGGATAAAAACAAATAAAGTAATATAAAAGTACAAGTTAAAAGAGAAAAAATTAAAAGTATAATAAAACAATCAAAAGACAGTAATGTGCAGCATTTGATCAACTAAGAAAAGCGTCTGAGAACAGTTTGGTCTTGAGTCTGGATTTGAAAGAGGCTACTGTTGGTGGAAAAGCTTTATTGTCATTGTACATGGTACAACGAAATTGGAGGGCTTCTCCTACACAGTACAGTTAAAAAATAATAAATAAAAAGAAACAGACAGCTACAATACGCATTCATTCCACCATTATACACATAACATTCACAGTACCCATTCGTTCCCTACATAATACAGATATATTGGAGTGCTACTCCAGATCAGTGCAAATTGAAACTGTTTATAAATAGTGTCGCTATTTCACTAAAATAATAAATATTGCACAGTGTGGGGTGTTTACTGTTTGACAGTATTTAGAGTTCTTAAGGCCCTGCAGTCAAACAGGCTGTTTTGGTCGTTGGGCGAAAAGCCAATATGGCAGCAATGCAACTGGTGCTTTTTACACAATGCAAACGTTTCACCTGTCAGTTCAAGACAAGCCAGATGGCCAGCTAGTGGCAACTATTTATAGACACACTCTTCTACCTCTTAAACTCTAACGTTGCTCCTAACAGAACTGTTTTTCTTAATCTTGATGACAGCGTGGTGCTGTGGATTATCCACCTTACCGTTTTCATTATTTATGTGTGAGTGTGAGGCTGTACATTTAGGTTAAAGCTGCAATTTACATGTCAATGTGTTGTTGTCAGTACAGAAGTTAAGTTTAGTGTGGTATATCAAATCTATGAGGCATTAAGCACATGTCAGTGAATAGCAGTCTATTTCTTACTATGCGTGATCAGCCCAGAAGTGTACTCAAACAAGAAACTCACATGTTTTAACATCAAGGAGAAATTACAGAAGAAATCAATAGCAGGGCTGCACGATATTGGAAAAAAAAAACTAACATTGTGGTATATATTTTTATATTGCGATATAAAAAAATATAGGAATTTTCACCAGATGACAACAAAGAACCTGTTTTTGGTCAACATCATTCTTTCTGTTGCTGAAATATTTCCATGCAACTGACGTTGCGTTTCTTTAAGGGCTGCAACTACAGATTATTTTCATTGTCAATTAATCTGTTGATTATTTTCTTGATTAATCAATTAGTTGTTTGGTCTATAAAATGTCAGACAATGGTGAAAATTGTTGATCAGTGCCGAAGGTGACGTCCTCAAACGTCTTGTTTTGTCCAAAGAGGAGTAAAGAAACCAGAAAATATTCACATTTAAGAAGCTGGAATCAGAGAATTTGGACTTTTTATTTTTTCTTTAAAAATTACTCAAACCGATTCATCGATTATCAAAATAGTTAGTTGTTGACAGTTGACAGCTGTAGTGTCTTTTTGCAACAGAATAAATTATGTTCTATCACACAGACTGATCTTGTAGATTAGTTACGGAAAATGTTTTCCTTTCGTTTCAAGCTCCAAAAAAGTTGTAGCATGACGTGTTTTGAGTTTACTTGACATTGCACCTCCTACAATGTGTCTATTTCACATGTGCACATTGCGATGTCGATGCTCAAACGATATAATGTGCAGCCCTAATTAAAAGGAGAAGGTGTAGGACTGGACTGGGACGCTTCTTGGTCAAATTTGGTGACCTTGATATTGTTGTGTATTGTAAGAATCACTGACCTGGGAAATAGCTTGCTTGTTGAGCTCAGGCATTTAGCCTTTATTCGATTAGACCACTGGGCATGTTAGGCTGCTTGTCTTGTCTCCCTTTTACTTGTGCTTCAGCACACACTCAGTGGTGCAGGCTAGTTTCTGCCCAAAGATATGCACTCATGATCTAATACATGAAATGGTGCTTCATATGTATATATTTTAGAGCTGTCAATCGATTAAAATATTCAATTGCGATTAATGGCATAAATGTCCATAGTTAATCACAAATAAATCGCACATTTTTTATCTGTTCAAAATGTACCATAAAGGGAGATTTGTCAAGTATTTATTAATACCCTTATCAACATGGGAGTGGACAAATATGCTGCTTTATGCAAATGTGTATATATATATATATATATATATTTATTATTGAAAATCAATTAAAAACACAAAACAATGACAAATATTGTAGAGAATCCCTCACAGGTACTGCATTTAGCAAAAAAAAAAGCAAAATAACATGGCAAACTGCAGCCCAACAGGCAACAACAGCTGTCAGTGTGTCCCAAACTGCATGTGATTATCATAAAGTGGGCATGTCTGTAAAGGGGAGACTCCTGGGTACCCATAGAATCCATTTTCATTCACATATCTTGAGGTCAGAGGTCAAGGGACCCCATTTGAAAATGGCCATGCCAGTTTTTCCTTGCCAAAATTTAGCGCAAGTTTGCAGTGTTATTTAGCTTCCTTCACAACAAGCTAGTATGACATGGTTTGCACCAATGGATTTCTTAGGTTTTCTAGTTTCATATGATAACAGTACCGTGACTCTAGCTTTAAAACTGAGCCCCCTACAACCTAAAAATCAGAAGTTGCGTTAATGCGTTAAAGAAATTAGTGGCCTTAAAATGAGTTGAGGCAAAATATGGGCAATGTTTCTGACTGTAGATCACTGTCTTGTTTTTCCTTCTTAAAGCACCAAGTTGAAAACAGATATAGCTTACAAAATCCAATACCAGCACACAATGAAATGCATCTTCAAAAAGTGCTGTTTAAGTGAGTTTAAGCATTTGCCATCAGCTCCATTTTATTGATTAATTTGTAGCACAAGTGTACATATTGTTGTGTTCGTATAGGGCTAGGTTTACTTAAACATTGGCATTTTATGTTTTTAACCAACTGTAGCTACTAATTGCACTGCTACCCCAAATACCAAAACACCTCGCTCTGCCAACAAACTCTTTGTTAGTTTAATCTCTAACTGCTGATTGGCACAATCCTGTAACGTTGTTGTGGTCAACAAATTTTGAGGTCTTGTGACCTGAAAGTGGAGCAACACTTTGGGACTTTAATTGTTCAGGTCCAAAGAAGTGAAAGTGGACAACCACCTGAAACAACACGATTTAGATGTAGCTTTTCTATTTTTAGTGGGAATTTTATTTATCAGCACTTCCCTGATTTGTCACCCTTTCATTTTATTCATATTACAGCAGTGCCATCAGTTTTGAAGAAGAACATGTAACATTAATTTCTAAGCAATAACTAATGGGTGTAACACACACCAGAGGGTGGGACAACTTCCTCTTTTCTTACTTATGACTAAAGGAAACGGTAGATCATCACTCAAGGGTTTTGTGGTTTCATGAATTATAATTATAATTATAATTATATTATAAATTCTTGAATTGTGTAACTTTGTTAATTGTTTCCTCCCGGGGTAACAGGCATTAAAAGTCCTGTCTGTTCATGTGTTTGCTCTGTTTTTATTTCCCTCCAGGTTCTTCGCCCTAACCTCACTGCGCCTGCTGTTCCTGCTGGCTTCTGGTCTGGCTCTGGTCGTCTGTGTGGATACCTGGAGAAATAAGATCTGGCCAGAGATTAACGGTGAGAAGTCGCCTTTTATGCATCCATATTCATGTTCTGTAGTTTTCCTTTACTTTCCTTCTTCCTTGCATTAATTGTACCATGGATCATTCCCCAGGTTGCTGTGATTGCAACAAATGTACTTTATCAGAATAGATATGACACCAATCAGCAGCCCGACACTATTACATATGGAACAGTTAATCTCCCAAACCTGTTTTTGAACTTGTGTAACAGACAACCTTAAAGGCAGGGTGGGCTATCTTGAGAAACTAGCAAGAGTACACCACATTTTGAAAAATGATCCAGCCGGAAAACGAGCCCAGTGCTGACAACTCTTTTCCAATGAAAGTAGTTAGCAGCATTAGCTGCTAACTAGCTCAAAAAGTGCCTAAATCTAGAGAGAAAGTCACCAAGTCGGCAAAACTGACAGTCCATCCCTTCAGGCCTCCCTCCAAGGGGTCTCCCCCATTATTATCATTATTAGCGTAAACAATGAACATGGCTATTGTTAGTAGTCACAGCTGTCAAGCTAGCAGCTTGTTGAAGACTCAGGTGATGCACAATGAGTGCTTTGGTAGAGTGCGTACAGGCAAGATGAGCAGGTAGACCCGTCCAATCATTACATTCAGGCCAAATGAAATGATTGGACGGGTTTATTACAGTCCTGCAACAGCCACAGATACTGTATTTTTTTCTTTTTTTTGGCAGAATATTTGATTTATTGATTGCTGTCAGGATGTAATGACAATTTCAACGAATATAACAAAAAAAAAAAAAAATCTAAAATCCTTACCAACCCTGCCTTTAAGATAGCAACAAGTGCAACACCATCTGGGCTACTTTTTTATATGTTGTACACTCAGTATGTTTCTTAACGTGATGAATGTTCTCTCTCTTCACAGTCAGAAACCTGGACGAATCAGAGAATGAGAGGTTTGTTACTGTAACCAACAGCCTTAAAAGATAATGCCAACAGTAATAATAATAATAATGGTATAAGTAGAAAGCAGATAAAGGTGTTTATGATTTTCTCTATTTGTCCAGCTGGGGTCTGGTGCAGCCCGGCATCCTCAGTGTGCCTGAACTGTGCCACCACATCGCTGAGGCCTGGGTCAGTGGAGCAGTTCTCTCATCCAGTGTGGTGCAGTACAAACGACATAACCCTGGCAAGGTGAGGACCACACACCTCATTCCAATATATATCACAGCATCTCTGTTTGGTATGAAAACACAACTTTTAAAGTGTGTATTTAATGTCTCTCACATTTGAGAAATCTGACATAATAAATATTCCAGTCTCATTATTCTCAAACTTGGCACCACAATCCATCCCATTTTCAAAGTTTAGTGATTAGAATAATAGTAAATGAATGAATGAGTGAATGTCAATATGTTGTCCAGCCCTATTCTGGTTGTAAGCATTGGATACATGCACCATAGTCAACATGTATTGTAAGTGCTGAACAAGGTTTTAATTTTTTGTTTTGAATTTTAATTTGTTTTAATTTTTTTTTAGTTTTGACTTTTCGATTTCATTTGAGTTTTTGTTTGTTTTCAGAGTGCGTTTGCTAGTTTTAGTTTAGTTTCAGTTTTTCAGAAAGGTTCAGTTTTTATGCATTTAGTTTTACAGTAGTTTTAGTTTGTTTTTGTTAGGGCCAGCTTTAATGTCTCAGAAGTATGTAGCTACATATACATATAAAATACATGGTTGGAGAACTGTATAGGAAAGGCAATCATGTTTAATCAAGTCCATTCATTTTCTGTGGTTCAATGTCACAAGAGTTGATGGAAATTCATGCTGTCTCTTTTTTTCGGTAGTGATATAGCTAAAAAACTAAAACTGAAATGAATTTAAGTTCATTTTTATTTTATTAAGTTTTTACTCAGGCAATATAGTTTCAGTTTAGTTTTAGTTTTTCTTAAAGGGTATAGTTAGTTTCATAGTTTAGTTTCAGTTTACTACAAATATATCTCACTGCTTATTTTCATTTTAGTTTACTATAATTACCCTGGTGCCTACTTGATTCCCTGTGTGTTGTTGCTCTGTCAGTTCTGCGTCCTGACCTGTGGCGTGTTCACCTGCTTGGCTGTGGTTGGACGGCACATTCCTGGATTGGTGCTCTCCTACTCTGCTGGTGAGTCCCAGCATTTTAATCAGTCCTAAGTATACATCCAGGCTTCTTCACAGCGCCACGTTGGCAGGGAAACTCAAACTGACTGCTCCTATTAAAAATACATGGGTGGTGAAACCAGATCTGTGGGGCCACGGTACCAGATCCAATCCTGTGAGGTGATTAAAGCCGGGATGAGACACACAAGGAAGGAGTGAGGGAGGGAAGGGAGCCAGGCTGAAAGCTAAGGAGGTCAGACTGAGACTGGGCTAATCTCCTAACCTCCAACCAGCGTAGGCGGGAGAGCCGGGGAGGCGAGAGCTGCCAAGGCCTTCTACTCTGACGTCTGAAACAATCCACAGCAGCTCTACATTTTAACTCCCTGCTGCTCCATCTGCCTCACTTTGTCTGCAACTCTACTGAAGCGAACACAGGCTTGTGTCTACTTACAGTGATGAGAGTAATCTAGAAACTGAATCTGTACCGAACATACACAAACACAGCTTTTATGTTACCTTGTATACTAAACAACCCAAACAGATTTCTAGGGCTGTCCTGAATCCCATTTTTTTTGGCTTCGGTAGTAATCAATTGTCATGATGAGTCCACGAGCGCTGGTTTTACACCTCGTGTGGATGGCACACACGCCTCTGTCTGTGCTCAGCGTCGCCTCTCATCATCCCTCTGTATGTGCGAATGTAGATGTACCTAGAAGTCACGTTTGGCCTCTCCCCCTAAACGGCAGCGCTTTGAGGCTGCTGCGTCCGCGCATTACGCACCGCCTCTCCGGCAGTGCACGGCTGCAAGCCCATGCGTAATGCAACCTGCAGAGGTTCCCGCTCTATGGAGGACGGAACCTGCAAAAATAAATAAATAAATGACTCGATAAATGTCATTAAATGTAGCAAAATAATATTAAAAATGGATGTAGCCAAGAATTAATTGAACAAATGTGACATAAATTGATATTTCTGTTTTAATTTGCTTCTTTATTTATCTATCTTTGATAAAATAAATATATAAATAAATAAAAGGGAAAATTAAACAGAAGAGTAAATAAATAAGGGAATTAATAAAAAGATAGATAAATAAAGAAGTAAATTAAATATTAGTCATTCCCGAGTCATTTTTAGGGATTCTGTTATTCTTAAAAATGAGTCCTTCCCGAGTCATTTTTAAGGATTCTGTTATTCTACAGTATTGTTTGTATTTTTATTTGTTATTGAATAAGAAGGATTTTCCAAAAGGTTTGGTGTGTTTTATGCGTGTTTGTAATCCTGAGGGGTTAAAAAAAAAAACAATATCTGAATAGCAAAATTGAAAACCAAATACCTACCCAATCAACAAATAGTCAAATATTCGGGTCCAGTTCGACAGAAATCCCTTCTTCTTTATAATGACTGGTACTCTCTTCCTTTCCTCTAGTGTGGGCTACTCTCCTGGCTCCTCTGGGAGCCTATCACAGGGTTTTCCAGCATGTGTTGGTGAAGCTGGATCCGGTCCTGCAGCGACTGGACTTTAGTGTTTATGGATACATGATGTCAAAGCCTATCGATAATCAGTGTAAGTAGTACATCAAATTTTATTTTTATTTATTTATTCATTTATTTATTATTTTATCAGACTTCTTTTCATATTTAAAACTGACACTGCTAATTAAATGAAAATAAAGTCAAAGCCACAATTGAACCTTAAAAAAATATATGAAAGGGACAATTTCACATTCAATTTCACAAACTTTCACATGGATTTCACAACTAACAGTGTTATTCATCTGATCAATGTTTGTTAGAATCACACTTCAACATGGTACTTGTTTGTACTGACACACACACACACACACACACACACAAACACACACACACACACACACACACACACACACACACACACACACACACACACACACACACACATATATATTACTTCTATTTATTATATTATTATCTATCTTCTCTGCAGTCCTGCGGAGGCCTCTCCGTGGTGCAGCCTCAGGTGAAGACAGTGATAGCGAGGAGGAGTTGGCTGCTTTCTGCCCAACGGTAAGTCTGTTTAACTCCTAAAGTCTTCTCGGGTTGTCCGCCCGTCCCATTCTCGTGAAAGCGATTTCTCAGGAACGTGGTCAAAGGTCACTGTGACCTCACAAAACACCTTTTTGGCCATAAGTCAATATTTCATATGCTGATTATGACAATTTCACACAAATGTCTAATAGGATAAAATGATCAAGTGATGACATTTTGGAAAGATATGGATGTAAACTGCAACTTGACAGGTTGATGGAGGCATACAATGCGAGGCGGTAATTCTAGTTGTATATAGGAATTCTTTATTAGGATGATTAGAGATATACCATCTCATTTTCAAAGGAGTCCTCAATGACATACTATACTATGACTTTTTTATAGAGCTGAACGATTTTTAAAAAAATATCTGATTGCAATTATTTTGACTGATACTACAATTGCAATATTAGAGGGAATGATAGATTTTACATCATTATTCTCATTTTCATTGAAAAACATATTAAAATGATTATGGTGTGATTTTTGAGAGGATCTGTACCAATCAAAGATGTTTTCTTAAAGGAACAGTGTGTAACATTTGGGAATTTTTTAGCAGAAATTGATTATAATATTCATAGCTATGTTTTCATTAGTGTATAATCACCTGAAACTAAGAGTCGTTGTGTTTTGGTTAGCTAAGAATGAGCTCTTCATATCTACAAAGGGAGCGGGTCCTTTTCACAGAGTCCGCCATGTTGCTCCGCCATGTTTCTACAGTAGCCCAGAATGGGCAAACCGAACACTGGCTCTAGAGAGAGCCTTTCACATTTTTACGTTACCTGAAGGCCACCGTAGTTCTCCGACACGCTTGTGAAACTGTGGTAACGTGAGCTGCAGAGTTAAAACCGTGGTACCACCAGCCAAAGTCTGACTTCCGTGGCTCCTAAAGTTGTGTTATTACGTTAAGGATAGCCTCTGAGCGAGGTGAACGGCGTTACAACGTTTTTGCACTTGGCGGCTCACGTTACTGCAGTCTTGGAAAGGGAGTAGTGAGCGGAGGGTTACTCAGTTGGTTGCAATCTGCAACCACACCACTAGATGCCACCAAATCCCACACACTGTACCTTTTAAGTCTGTAGAATATAATGTGTAGGCCAGGACATCTCTGAAGTATGACAATATTTAATTTAAAATGGTATTTTGACACACATTTCACCTTTAACAAATAATGGGCCTCCTGCTAGATGAAAATTGCAGGACGCCATATTGCAATTTTGATAACACTTTGTGCAGCCCTACATTTTTATGACATACTATACTATGACTTTTTTATGACATAGTATAGTATGACTTTTTATGACTTAGTAAAGTATGGCTTTTTTATGACATACTATACTACGACTTTTTTATGACATAGTAAAGTATGCCTTTTTTATGACATAGTAAAGTATGGCTTTTTTATGACATACTATACTATGACTTTTTTATGACATAGTAAAGTATGCCTTTTTTATGACATAGTAAAGTATGCCTTTTTTATGACATAGTAAAGTATGACTTTTTTATGACATAGTATAGTATGGCTTTTTTATGACATACTATACTATGACTTTTTTATGACATAGTAAAGTATGGCTTTTTAATGACATACTTTACTATGGGTACATCCCAAGTCTATTATTTGACATTTCCTCGATCATCGCTTGAGCCGTAAGTCGTTCTGGTCCGCCATCTCGAAGACCGTCTCAAAGCTCTTATTTCTGCTCGGAGGAGCGAAGATACACGAAAGCGGAAGTCTTATACCGACCAACACGCCCCCTTTTTTGGATATCAGTTATTTATTGGACGCTACAGCTGATTGGACTGATCTGATACATCTCAGCATCACTGGCATGTCATACTGGAGTGAAAGTTAAGTATATCACTCCTAAGTTTTATATTTTATTTGTTTTCTGATTCACCATTTCATGATCTGCTATTTCCCTCATTAAGTTTTATTAAGTATACATTTAATGTCCAAGAGTAGGAGAGTCTGCCTGTCAGCAAGAAACACTTTTTAACGTCATTTATTGTCATTTCCATTCAGTCACATGCGAGTCTGATAGTGTCAGGTTTGATATGAGTTACATAATTTAAATTTTCCTGAAACATTTAGCCTAATAGATAATTTCCAATGTTCAAAAGACACCATGGGTAATTAGATAATTAATTCACAATCAGAATATCAATGAATACAGAAGCAAATAATGAATAAATAATTTAAACACTGCCAGTAGAAATAGTTCCTGAGCCTCTAAGCAGGACACAGTACACAGTACAAACAGAGAATGCAGGTTGTCATTCATGTGCAGCTGTTTGTTATACAGGTAACAGTCTACAGAGAGGAAACACTGCTGCTCTGATGATAACTTTGATAACTGTGTGCTTTTTATTAGTATAACTGTAGTACAGTGCGTCTCCACTCCATCAATTGTCTATGCAGCTGTTAAAGCCGACTGACAGCTGTTCCAGCTGTGATTAGCGGCCGCCGTCACCGGAAACGGACGTCGCTTTTTGTGACACTTCAGAGGAAAATATTTCTCATTTCTCTAAAAGCATATTACCTTGTTTCCTCTCTCCTCGCATGGTTTCCTTGCGTCTCCATGCGTCCCCGGTGGGAGGGACGAAGACACAAGGAAAAGACGCAAGTGAGGGAAACGTGGATGAGACTTGGGATGCACCATGTGACTTTTTTTATGGCATACTGTACTTTAATTTCTTTTTTTTGACATACTATACTATGGCATTTTTATGATATACTACAATATTTTTTAATGGCATACTATACTATGACATTTTTTTTTAGCAATATGACTACTGTAACTTTATGACATACTACACTGACATTTTTAATAACTTTTTATGGCATACTACAATGACTTTTTTTTTTTTTTACTTTTGCCATATGGCATAATATGTTATGACTATGTTAATAACCCTTTTATTTTTTTATTTAACTTTTTAAACTTTTTTTATGGCATACTATATTATGACTTTCTTATAACTGTTAACCTTTTTTATAGCATACTATATTATGACTTTTTGTGACATTTTTCTGACAAGTGTCTTTTTATGGCATACTATACTATGGCTTTGTAGCGTATTTATGGCATACTATACTGTGACTTTTTAGCGTTTTTATGGCATACGATACTTTGACTTTTTTAATGATTTTTATGGCATACTATACTATGACTATTTTTTTAACTTTTTATGGCATGCTATATATATGTATTTTTTATTTTTACTTTTTATGTCATATTATACTGACTATTTTATGGCATACTATACTTTTCTAAAAAAAAATTATGGCATACAATACTGACTTTCTTTTACTTTTTTATGGCATTTTTTTTTTTTTTTTACTTTTTATGGTTTACTATACTTTTACTTTTTTTAATGACTTTATGGCATACTATACTGTGACTTTTTTTTTTACTTTTTTTTTATTGCACACTATACTGAGACATTTTTCTGGCATGTCTACTGTGACTTGTTATGACATACAGTATGGCATACTATACTTACTTTTTTAATGACATTTTATGGCATACTATACTGACTTTTTTAAAACTTTTCTTTTGGCATACTATGACTATATATATTTATATATATATATATATATATATATATATATATATATTAAAAAAAAATGTATGGTATACTATACTGTGACCTTTTTAATGACTTTTTATGGCATACTATACAATTATTTTTCTTTTTATGGCATACTATACTATGTATTTTTTATGACATTGTATGGCATACTACACTGACTTTTTTTTTTTTTTTTTTTACTTTTTATGGTATACTATACTGTGACTTTTAAAAAACTTTTTTTATGGCATACTATACAAAGTTTTTTCTTTTTATGGCATACTATTCTGTGACTTTTCTATGACTTAAGGCGGTAATTCTAGTTTTCTGTTCTGCTGCCAAAATTCACCAGTAGTTGGGCCTGGCTTACTATTGTTTATGATTAGGGACATCAGATCTAAAATTTGTCGGCCAATACAGGGTTTATTTCCAGTTAAAAATCAATGTGTTTGAGAGGTGTTCTTCACATTTTCCTCTCACATAGTAGTTGTGACAACATGCCGCACTTAAGGTTCCCTAAATGGACTGTAGGTTACTAAAGCACCTTAAATTAGGCACCCTCTCAGTGTGGACAGTGTATGTTATAAATTTAAATATACAGATAAAACATTCTCTACATACATATGGCTTTGTATTTCAGCATAGTTTTAGTTACAAGAGCACATCTGAGCCACTTCCGGTTGGGGTTAAGAACTTCACATGATGTGCTGATCTGTCATGTGCTGTTTCTGTCATGTGCCTGTGTATTTGTGCCTTAATGCGTATGTTTGTGGTGATGCTTACAGAAGGTATGAGAGAAAAAATATAGCTAGAACAGTGAAAGTTTGCAAACTCTTTATAGCAGAGCGAAAGAGTAAAAGTTTATAAAAAGATTTTGACTAACATATATGAAACAACTTGATACAACATATAAAATATGTTAACATTTTCAATCTTTTGTCTCTCCTAGTTTGATGATGCTGTTGTTGCGAAGGAACTTGCTCTGACCGACTCTGAGCACTCTGATGCTGAGGTGTCCTACACTGATAATGGAACATTTAACCTATCGCGTGGCCAGACCCCACTCACAGAGGGCTCTGAGGGTAAGTACGCAGGTATTGCAGATTTTCTTTGCCTTTATTTTTTGGTTTGTTCTTGTCCCTCACCGTGTCCCTGCCTGTATTTTGGTCAGATCTTGACAGACACAGTGATGCTGAGGAATCCTTTGCTCAAGACCTCCCAGACTTCCCCTCCATAAACCCTGATGCCACTCTGATGGATGACGACGATGACACCAGCATAGGTCTACCTAGTCTGGCTCTGTCTGGGCTAGCTAGTCACCGGGCTTCAGTGCTGGATGTAGATGCTCATCTGGACTCAGATCAGGAGGATCTGGATGAAGAACTTTCTCTCAGTGGTCTGCCACCTGCCTCTGATTTTGCCGGAGAGCTGGCCGGAGTCATCGCCAGCAACATGATCCAGGCAGCGCTGGCCGGAGCGTTGCTACCTCGACCTCCTGCTACCCAGCGCAGAGAAGGCCCTCCCAGGGCCGGAGCCCACCGAAGCTACCGCAAGCAGTCCAGCTCCGAGCTGGACACAGACTTGGACGGAGAGGACTTTGAAATGCTGGATCAGTCTGAACTGAACCAGATGGATCCCCTTGGAGGAGGAGGGGGTACTAGACGGGGAGAGAGCCAGGGATCTAACTTCTTGTCTAGCCTGCTGGGTAAACCACAGTAGTGTGTGTGTGTATTGATGAGTGTGTGTGAGCGTGTGTGTGTGAGCGTGTGTGTTCGTACGCCTGTGTGCACGAGTGCAACATCATGGGCAGTGTTCATGTTGATGAGCTGTGATTGTGTGAGATAAGTTTAGGTTCCAGCAGCCCTGCTTCTAATTGGCATCAGTTTATCACTGTGAAGAACTTCATTTTTTTCCCCCTAACTTTTCAAACTCTTTTCTCCCGTACTTTTAAACCCTGATCATCCAGACTTTTACTTTGTAGGCTGAGCAATAGGAACTGCAACAACAAACATAAAACACATTCAAACATTACCAGCATTATTGAGCCTTGTTGCAGTCTTTTAATTATTTGCACCCATAAGTTACAAGGGTACTTGTTAGTAACTATAAATAAAGAACAACAGTGCCCATAAAAATCTTTTCTACCTGGAGGTCGAGACATACAGGGCTATTTAACATGGGACCAAATACAACATTCCTGTTGGTTGAGCTGAGCCATATTACTTTGATAATGACATTATGGATCAGCATTACATGTTAATTTAGTTTCTTTAGTCATTTGAATAGCTGATATATATTTATTTATATATAGAAATCAACCCCTTATTTGTTTCCGTCACATTTTGTAAAAAAAAACAGCAGTTCATGTTGCTGTTGATATTAGTGCTCTGCTGTTCTTTCAAGTAACATGGCTTTTATCTGTTAGATGAATTATTTAATGTTACAGGTTTACATATTTTAATTAACATTTTTTGAACACTTGTCAGCAGTTGTGGATTTAGACATACATTTTTGGAGCTTATTTTCTTTTCTTTCAATACTGTCACATTACAGTCTTAAGATATCTGACCTGGAGGAACACTTTATGTTATGTTCATGGTATTTATGAACTTGTGCCCCAGGGGGAGGTCTGTTTCTTTTTTTCTGTGTGAGTAAGTTCAGAATATTTTTCATTTTCCTGCCCTTAAATACAGCTCAATAACATATGTCCATGTTAATACCTTGAAGAATGAGCCCTCATTGTTGTGTGTTTTTCTTTTTCAAAAGTAATATTTAAACAAATTTATTAATATCTTTTACCATCCTTTTATTTCATGTAGTTGACAGTTATGCTGAACTTTTTAAGAGAAAAATAAAATATCCTTCAATTCGTAAATCTTTTACTATTTTAAAGCGGAAACATGTTTACATCAAAATTGGCTATAAAAAGTTATCCTAATATCGTTTTTTAAAAGTGTTACTATGTAAAGGTTTAAAGTGGCTTTTGTGTGCTGGTGAGCCTGATTTCCTTTTGATGGACAAACCATGTCAGTATGTCAAAACTTTACTGTGGAAATGGCAATTAAAACTTAAATAAGCCACAGTTGAGATTTATTCAAATTAAATATATCGAGTCTAAAAAAAATGCTGGGTTTTAAATAGACACATTGCTCTCTTGATTTGTGTTATTTTGAGAGGAAAATTATAGCTGAGAGATTAAGCACAATAGAAAAAACTGCTGGATCCACATTCATGGAGGTGAAGTAGAAAAAAGGTGCACTGATAGGAATTTGCTGGGATTTTAGGGTGAAAAAGAGGAGGAGAAGTTAGTTGTTTGACTTGGTTTGACCACCTCAGTTAACCAGGATGTTGCTCATTGCTGCTCCATGAAGAGTTAGTTCCTCAGTATGAGTGATCTGTAGTCAGTTACATTAATTAATGTAATGTGCATAGTAGTGTATTTTCTTCTCTGTAACTGGTTTTGATATGTTTTGATGTGCAAATCGTATTGAATAAAATGTTTGCAATTAAGTATGTCTTTGGTGAAAGGTGTACAATAATCTTATATGAAGCTTTTGAGATGAAGTCTCTGATCAACAAAACCCTTTGAAAAAAAGGCTCAGGGACAAGGTCCTGAAGGAAACCATCCCCTATACACTTACAGTAGCCTATATGTGATTCACTGTACTACACTATTATTTCAGCACACATGCTTTTGTATTGCTACTCAGATTATAAGAATTTGTTTACATTTTATTCCCAACACAATACCCAACGTAAAAAAATCTGTTTGTATTATTTATCAAAATGTTTTACACCAGGACCCTGAATTAACTAGCTCCGACACCAGCCAGAATTACAGAGCTCTCACTCTGCTCTTTTTTTCTGGATAGTAGCGGCTCTACTTCGAGTCCCTCAGGGATGACTGAGCTTCTCACCCTATCTCTAAGGGAGACGCCAGCCACCCTCCTGAGAAAACCCATTTCGGCAGCTTGTATCCGCGATCTAGTTCTTTCGGTCATGACTAAGGTGAGAGTAAGAACGAAGATTGACCGGTAAATCGAGAGCTTTGCCTTCCGGTTCAGCTCTCTCTTCGTCACAACGGTGCGGTAAAGCGACTGCAATACCGCCCCCCCGCTGCTCCGATTCTCTGGCCAATCTCACGTTCCATTGTCCCCTCACTCACGAACAAGACCCCGAGGTACTTGAACTCCTTCACTTGGGGTAAGGACTTATTCCCTACCCGGAGTAGGCAATCCATCGGTTTCCAGCTGAGAACCATGGCCTCAGATTTAGAGGTGCTGATCCTCATCCCAGCCGCTTCACACTTGGCTGCGAACCGATCCAGTGAGTGCTGGAGGTCACAGACCGATGATGCCAACAGGACCACATCATCTGCAAAAAGCAGCGATGAGATCCTCAGCACACCGAACTGCAAACCCTCCTCCCCCTGACGTCGCCTCGATATCCTGTCCATGAATATCACGAAAAGGATTGGTGACAAAGCGCAGCCATGGCTGAGGCCAACCCCCACCGGAAACGAGTCCGACTTACTGCCGAGAACCCGAACACAGCTCTCGCTTTGGGCGTATAGAGATTGGATGGCCCTAAGAAATGACCCCCTCACCCCGTACTCACACAGCACGCCCCAAAGTATCTCCCGGGAGACCCGGTCATACGCCTTCTCCAAGTCCACAAAACACATGTAGACTGGATAGGCATACTCCTAGGCCCCCTCCAGGATCCTTGCGAGAGTGAAGAGCTGGTCTGTTGTTCCACGGCCAGGACGGAATCCGCATTGTTCCTCTTCGATCCGAGGTTCGACTATCGGCCGAACCCTCCTTTCCAGCACCTTCCTGCAGTAGACTTTACCAGGGAGGCTGAGTAGTGTGATACCCCTGTAATTGGCACACACTCTCTGGTCCCCCTTTTTGAGCAGGTGAAACCACCCCGGTCTGCCACTGCTTAGGCACTGTCACCGACTTCCATGCAATGTTGAAGAGACGTGTCATCCAAGACAGCCCCTCCACACCCAAAGCTTTCAGCATTTCTGGACGAATCTCATCAATCCCCGGGGCTTTGCCACTGTGGAGTTGTTTGACTACCTCAGTGACTTCCACCAGGGAAATTGATGATGATCCCCCATCAGCTTCCAGCTCTGCCTCTACAAAAGAGGGCGTATTAGTCGGATTCAGGATTTCCTTAAAGTGCTCCTTCCACCGCACGATTACCTCCTCAGTTGAGGTCAACAATGTCCCATCCTTACTGTACACAGCTTGGATGGTTCCCCGTTTCCCCCTCCTGAGGTGCCGGACAGTTTTCCAGAAGCACCTTGGTGCCGACCGAAAGTCCTTCTCCATGGCTGCTCCGAACTCCTCCCACACCCGCTGCTTTGCCTCCTTCACGGCAGTGGCTGCTGCCCTCTGGGCCTGTCGGTACCTTGCAACCGCCTCCGGAGTTCTCCGAGATAACATATCCCGGAAGGCGTCCTTCTTAATTCGGACGGCTTCCCTGACCACCGGTGTCCACCACGGTGTTCGAGGGTTGCCGCCCCTTGAGGCACCCAAAACCTTTAGACCACAGCTCACCGCCGCAGCTTCAGCAATAGAAGCTTTGAACATCGCCCACTCAGGTTCAATGCCCCCAACCTCCACAGGGATGCCAGAAAAGCTCCGCCGGAGGTGTGAGTTGAAGATCTCTCGGACAGGGGCCTCCTCCAGACGTTCCCAGTTCACCCGCACTACCCGTTTGGGCTTACCAGGTCTGTCTAGAGTCTTCCCCCACCCTCTGACCCAACTCACCACCAGATGGTGATCAGTTGAAAGCTCCGCCCCTCTCTTCACCCGAGTGTCCAAAACATGCGGCCTAAGATCAGACGATACGATCACAAAATCGATCATCGACCTTCGGCCTAGGGTGCTCTGGTACCATGTACAATTATGAGCATCCTTATGTTCGAATATAGTGTTCGTTATGGACAGTCCATGACTAGCACAAAAGTCCAGTAACAAACGACCACTCGGGTTTAGATCAGGGAGGCCATTCCTCCCAATCACGCCTCCCCAGATGCCTCCATCGTTGCCCACGTGCGCGTTGAAGTCTCCCAGGTGAACTATGGAGTACCCCACTGGAGCCCCATACAGGACTCCATTCAGGGTCTCCAAGAAGGCCGAATACTCCGAACTGCTGTTCGGTGCATACGCACAGACAACAGTCAGAGTTTTCCCCCCCATAACCCGAAGGCGTAGGGAGGCGACCCTCTCGTCCACCGGGGTAAACTCCAACATAGCGGCACTCAACCGGGGATTTGTGAGTATCCCCACACCCGCCCGGCGCCTCACACCTTGGGCAACTCCAGAGAAGAATAGAGTCCAACCCCTATCCAGGAGTACGGTTCCAGAACCGAGACTGTGCGTAGAGGTAAGCCCTACCAGATCTAACTGATAGCGCTCCACCTCCTGCACAAGCGCTGGCTCCTTCCACCACAGAGAGGTGACGTTCCACGTCCCCAGAGCCAGCCTCTGCCGCCCAGGTCTGGTCCGTTGAGTTCCCTGGCCTTCACTGCATAGTCATAGTACAGTATGTCGAAAATGTTTATGAAAAAAAAGTCATAGTATAGTATGTCGAAAACTTTTGTGAAAAAAAGTCATAGTATAGGATGTCGAAAAAATTTCGTTAAAAAAGTCATAGTGCAGTATGTCGAAAATTGTTATGAAAAAAAGTCATAGTATACTATGTCGAAAACTTTTGTGAAAAAAAGTCATAGTATGGTATGTCGAAAAATATCATGAAAAGAACTCATAGTATAGTATGTCGAAAGAATTTATGGAAAAATAGTCATAGTATATTATGTCGAAAAATTTCACCAAAAATTGTCATACTATAGTATGTTGAAAAATTTTGTGAAAAAAAGTCATAGTATAGTATGTCGAAAAATCTCATGAAAAAGTCATAGTATATTATTTCGAAAGAATTTATGAAAAAAAATTCATAGTATATGTCGAAAAATTTCGTTAAAAAAGTCATAGTGCAGTATGTCGAAAATTTTTATGAAAAAAAAGTCACAGTATACTATGTCGAAAACTTTTGTGAAAAAAAGTCATAGTATAGTATGTCGAAAAATGTTATGAAAAAAAGTCATAGTATACTGTAGTATGTCTAAAATGTTTGTGAAAAAAAAGTCATAGTATAGTATGTCGAAAAATTTTATGAAAAAAGTCATAGTATAGTATGTCGAAAAATTTTATGAAAAAAAGTCATAGTATAGTATGTCGAACAATTTTATGAAAAAAAGTGATAGTGTAGTATGTCGAAAAATGTTATGGAAAAAATCATAGTATAGTATGTCGAAGATTTTTATGAAATAAAGTCAGTATAGTATGTCGAACATTTTTATGGAAAAAACATTCATAGTATTGTATGTCGAAAAATTTAATTAAAAAAAGTCATAGTATAGTATGTCGAAAAATTTCATCAAAAAAAGTCATAGTATAGTATGATGAAAAATGTTATGAAAAACGTCATAGTATAGTATGTCGATTAATTTTGTGGGGGAAAAAAACTCATAATTTAGAATGTCGAAAATTTTCATGAAAAAAAATTCATACTATAGTATGTCGAAAATTTTCGTGAAAAAATGTCATAGTATAGAATGTTGAAAAATTTCATGAAAAAAGTCATAGTATATTATTTCGAAAGAATTTATGAAAACAAATTCATATTATATGTCGAAAAATTTCGTTAAAAAAGTCATAGTGCAGCATGTCGAAAAATTTTATGAAAAAAGTCATAATATAGTATGTAGAAAAGTTTTATGAAAAAAAGTCATAGTATAGTATGTCGAAATTTTTTCTGAAAAAAAGTCATAGTATAGTATATCGAAAAATTTTATGGAAAAAAAAATTCATAGTATAGTATGTCGAAAAATTTCATTAAAAAAAATCTTAGTATAGTATGTCGAAAAATTTCACCCCAAAAAATCATAGTATAGTATGTCGAAAAATGTCAACAAAAAAAAGTCAAGGTATAGTATGTCGAAAAATTTCACCAAAAAAAGTCAGCATGTTTGACGAAAAATTTTATGTAAAAAAGTAAGTATTGTATGTCGAAATATTTCATGAAAAAAATTCATAGTATAGTATGTCGAAGATTTTTATGAAAAAAAGTCATAGTATAGTATGTCGAAAATTTTTATGGAAAAAACATTCATAGTATAGTATGTCGAAAAATTTCATTAAAAAAAGTCATAGTATAGTATGTCGAAAAATTTTCACCAAAAAAAGTCATAGTATAGTATGACGAAAAATTTCACCAAAAAAAGTCATAGTATAGTATGACGAAAATTTTTATGAAAAAAAGTCAAAGTATAGTATGTCGATTAATTTTGTGGAAAAAAAACTCATAGTTTAAAATGTCGAAAATTTTCGTGAAAAAATGTCATAGTATAGAATGTCGAAAATTTTCATGGAAAAATGCATAGTATAGTATGTCGATTAATTTCGTGAAAAAAAAACTCATAGTTTAGAATGTCGAACATTTTCATGAAAAAAAAGTCATACTATAGTATGTCGAAAATTTTCGTGAAAAAATGTCATATAGAATTTCGAAAATGTTCATGAAAAAAGGCATAGTATAGTCTGTCGATTAATTTTGTGGAAAAAAAACTCATATTTTAGAATTTCGAAAATTTTCATGAAAAAAGGCATAGTATAGTCTGTCGATTAATTTTGTGGAAAAAAACTCAGTTTAGAATGTCGAAAATTTTCATGAAAAAAGGCATAGTATAGTCTGTCGATTAATTTTGTGGAAAAGAAACTTATATTTTAGAATTTCGAAAATTTTCGTGAAAAAATGTCATAGTATAGAATGTCGAAAATTTTCATGGAAAAAGGCATAGTATAGTATGTCGATTAATTTCGTGGAAAAAAAACTCATAGTTTAGAATGTCGAAAATTTTCATGAAAAAAAAGTCATACTATAGTATGTCGAAAATTTTCGTGAAAAAATGTCATATTATAGAATTTCGAAAATGTTCATGAAAAAAGGCATAGTATAGTCTGTCGATTAATTTTGTGGAAAAAAAACTCGTATTTTAGAATTTCGAAAATTTTCATGAAAAAAAAGTCATACTATAGTATGTCGTAAATTTTCATGAAAAAAAGTCATAGTCATCGTGACACGAATATTTTCGAAAATTTTCATGAAAAAAGTCATACTATAGTATGACTTTTCATGAAAATTGACGAAAATTTAAACTGAGTTTTTTTTCCACCAAATTAATCGACAGACTATACTATGCCTGTTTTCATGAACATTTTCGACATTCTATAATATGACATTTTTTTACGAATATTTTCAAAATTTTCAGGAAAAAAGTCATACTATAGCATGTCGAAAATATTCGTAAAAAAATGTCATAGTATAGAATGTCGAAAATGTTCATAGAAAACGTGATGTATAGTATGTAGATTAATTTGGTGGAAAAAAAACTCATGTCGAAAATTTTCATGAAAAAAAAAAGTCATACTATAGTGTGTCGAAAATTTTCATGAAAAAATGTCATAGTATAGAATGTCGAACATTTTAATGGGAAACGTCATAGTATAGTATGTAGATTAATTTTGTGGAAAAAAAACTCAGTTTAAAATTTCGACATTTTCATGAAAAAGTCATACTATAGTATGACTTTTCAAGAAAATTGACGAAAATTTAAACTGAGTTTTTTTTCCACCAAATTAATCGTCAGACTATACTATGCCTGTTTTCATGAACATTTTCGACATTCTATACTATGACATGTTTTTACGAATATTTTCATGAAAAAAGTCATACTATAGCATGTCGAAAATATTCGTAAAAAAATGTCATAGTATAGAATGTCGAAAATTTTAATGAAAAAAGGCATAGTATAGTCTGTCGATTAATTTGGTGGAAAAAAAACTCAGTTTAAAATTTCGACATTTTCATGAAAAAAGTCATACTATAGTATGACTTTTCATGAAAATTGACGAAAATTTAAACTGAGTTTTTTTTCCACCAAATTAATCGACAGACTATACTATGCCTAAATTTCGAAAATTTTCATGAAAAAAGTCATAATGTTCCATGTCGACAATTTTCGTGAAAAAATGTCGAAAATATTCGTGAAAAAATGTCATAGTATAGAATTTCGAAAATTTTCATGGAAAAATGCATAGTATAGTATGTCGATTAATTTCGTGGAAAAAAAACTCATAGTTTAGAATGTCGAACATTTTCATGAAAAAAAAGTCATACTATAGTATGTCGTAAATTTTCATGAAAAAAGAGTCATACTATAGTATGTCCAAAATTTTCTCGAAAAAAATGTCATAGTAAAGAATGTCGATTAATTTTGTAGAAAAAAACCTCATATTTTATAATTTCGAAAATTTTCATGAAAAAAGGCATAGTATAGTCTGTCGATTAATTTTGTGGAAAAAAACTCAGTTTAGAATGTCGAAAATTTTCATGAAAAAAGGCATAGTATAGTCTGTCGATTAATTTTGTGGAAAAGAAACTTATATTTTTAGAATTTCGAAAATTTTCGTGAAAAAATGTCATAGTATAGAATGTCGAAAATTTTCATGGAAAAAGGCATAGTATAGTATGTCGATTAATTTCGTGGAAAAAAAACTCATAGTTTAGAATGTCGAAAATTTTCATGAAAAAAAAGTCATACTATAGTATGTCGAAAATTTTCGTGAAAAAATGTCATATTATAGAATTTCGAAAATGTTCATGAAAAAAGGCATAGTATAGTCTGTCGATTAATTTTGTGGAAAAAAAACTCGTATTTTAGAATTTCGAAAATTTTCATGAAAAAAAAGTCATACTATAGTATGTCGTAAATTTTCATGAAAAAAAGTCATAGTCATCGTGACACGAATATTTTCGAAAATTTTCATGAAAAAAGTCATACTATAGTATGACTTTTCATGAAAATTGACGAAAATTTAAACTGAGTTTTTTTTCCACCAAATTAATCGACAGACTATACTATGCCTGTTTTCATGAACATTTTCGACATTCTATAATATGACATTTTTTTACGAATATTTTCAAAATTTTCAGGAAAAAAGTCCTACTATAGCATGTCGAAAATATTCGTAAAAAAATGTCATAGTATAGAATGTCGAAAATGTTCATAGAAAACGTGATGTATAGTATGTAGATTAATTTGGTGGAAAAAAAACTCATGTCGAAAATTTTCATGAAAAAAAAAAGTCATACTATAGTGTGTCGAAAATTTTCATGAAAAAATGTCATAGTATAGAATGTCGAACATTTTAATGGGAAACGTCATAGTATAGTATGTAGATTAATTTTGTGGAAAAAAAACTCAGTTTAAAATTTCGACATTTTCATGAAAAAGTCATACTATAGTATGACTTTTCATGAAAATTGACGAAAATTTAAACTGAGTTTTTTTTCCACCAAATTAATCGTCAGACTATACTATGCCTGTTTTCATGAACATTTTCGACATTCTATACTATGACATGTTTTTACGAATATTTTCATGAAAAAAGTCATACTATAGCATGTCGAAAATATTCGTAAAAAAATGTCATAGTATAGAATGTCGAAAATTTTCATGAAAAAAGTCATAGTATAGTCTGTCGATTAATTTGGTGAAAAAAAAACTCAGTTTAAAATTTCGAAAATTTTCATGAAAAAAGTCATAATATAGCATGTCGACAATTTTCGTGAAAAAATGTCGAAAATATTCGTGAAAAAATGTCATAGTATAGAATGTCGAGCATTTTCATGAAAAAAGGCATAGTATAGTCTGTCGATTAATTTGGTGGAAAAAAAACTCAGTTTAAAATTTCGAAAATTTTCATGAAAAAAGTCATACTATAGCATGTCGAAAAGTTTTGTAAACAAATGTCGAAAATATTCGTAAAAAAATGTCACAGTATAGAATGTCGAAAATTTTCATGAAAAAAGGCATAGTATAGTATGTCGATTTATTGGGTGGAAAAAAAACTCAGTTTAAAATTTCGAAAATTTTCATGAAAAAAGTCATACTATAGCATGTCGAAAATGTTCGTGAACAAATGTCGAAAATATTCGTAAAAAAATGTCACAGTATAGAATGTCGAACCTTTTCATGAAAAAAGGCATAGTATAGTCTGTTGATTAATTTGGTGCAAAAAAAACTCAGTTTAAAATTTCATGAAAAAAAAAAAGTCATACTATAGTGTGTCGAAAATTTTCATGAAGAAATGTCATAGTATAGAATGTCGAAAATTTTAATGGGAAACGTCATAGTATAGTATGCAGATTAATTTTGTGGAAAAAAAACTCATGTCGAAAATTTTCATGAAAAAAGTCATACTATAGCATGTCGAAAAGTTTTGTAAACAAATGTCGAAAATATTCGTAAAAAAATGTCACAGTATAGAATGTCGAAAATTTTCATGAAAAAAGGCATAGTATAGTCTGTCGATTAATTTGGTGGAAAAAAAACTCAGTTTAAAATTTCGAAAATTTTCATGAAAAAAGTCATAATATAGCATGTCGACAATTTTCGTGAAAAAATGTCGAAAATATTCGTGAAAAAATGTCATAGTATAGAATGTCGAGCATTTTCATGAAAAAAGGCATAGTATAGTCTGTCGATTAATATGGTGGAAAAAAAACTCAGTTTAAAATTTCGAAAATTTTCATGAAAAAAGTCATACTATAGCATGTCGAAAGTTTTGTAAACAAATGTCGAAAATATTCGTAAAAAAATGTCACAGTATAGAATGTCGAAAATTTTCATGAAAAAAGGCATAGTATAGTCTGTCGATTAATTGGGTGGAAAAAAAACTCAGTTTAAAATTTCGAAAATCTTCATGAAAAAAGTCATACTATAGCATGTCGAAAATGTTCGTGAACAAATGTCGAAAATATTCGTAAAAAAATTTCACAGTATAGAATGTCGAACATTTTCATGAAAAAAGGCATAGTATAGTCTGTCGATTAATTTGGTGGGAAAAAAACTCAGTTTAAAATTTCGAAAATGTTCATGAAAAAAGTCATACTATAGCATGTCGAAAATTTTCGTGAACAAATGTCGAAAATATTCGTAAAAAAATGTCACAGTATAGAATGTCGAACCTTTTCATGAAAAAAGGCATAGTATAGTCTGTTGATTAATTTGGTGCAAAAAAAACTCAGTTTAAAATTTCATGAAAAAAAAAAAGTCATAGTATAGAATGTCGAAAATTTTAATGGGAAACGTCATAGTATAGTATGCAGATTAATTTTGTGGAAAAAAAACTCATGTCGAAAATTTTCATGAAAAAAGTCATACTATAGCATGTCGAAAAGTTTTGTAAACAAATGTCGAAAATATTCGTAAAAAAATGTCACAGTATAGAATGTCGAAAATTTTCATGAAAAAAGGCATAGTATAGTCTGTCGATTAATTTGGTGGAAAAAAAACTCAGTTTAAAATTTCGAAAATTTTCATGAAAAAAAAAAGTCATACTATAGTGTGTCGAAAATTTTCATGAAAAAATGTTATAGTATAGAATGTCGAAAATTTTAATGAAAAAAGGCATAGTATAGTTTGTCGATTCATTTGGTGGAAAAAAAACTCAGTTTAAAATTTCGACATTTTAATGAAAAAAGTCATACTATAGTATGACTTTTCATGAAAATTGACGAAAATTTAAACTGAGTTTTTTTTCCACCAAATTAATCGACAGACTATACTATGCCTGTTTTCATGAACATTTTCGACATTCTATACTATGACATTTTTTTACGAATATTTTCAAAATTTTCATGAAAAAAGTCATACTATAGCATGTCGAAAATATTCGTAAAAAAATGTCATAGTATAGAATGTCGAAAATGTTCATAGAAAACATCATAGTATAGTATGTAGATTAATTTGGTGGAAAAAAAACTCATGTCGAAAATTTTCATGAAAAAAAAAGTCATACTATAGTGTGTCGAAAATTTTCATGAAGAAATGTCATAGTATAGAATGTCGAAAATTTTAAGGGGAAACGTCATAGTATAGTATGCAGATTCATTTTGTGGAAAAAAACTCATGTCGAAAATTTTCATGAAAAAAAAAAAGTCATACTATAGTGTGTCGAAAAATTTCATGGAAAAATGTCATAGTATAGAATGTCGAAAATTTTAATGGGAAACGTCATAGTATAGTATGTAGATTAATTTTGTGGAAAAAAAACTCATGTCGAAAATTTTCATGAAAAAAAAAAGTCATACTATAGTGTGTCGAAAATTTTCATGAAAAAATGTTATAGTATAGAATGTCGAAAATTTTAATGAAAAAAGGCATAGTATAGTTTGTCGATTCATTTGGTGGAAAAAAAACTCAGTTTAAAATTTCGACATTTTAATGAAAAAAGTCATACTATAGTATGACTTTTCATGAAAATTGACGAAAATTTAAACTGAGTTTTTTTTCCACCAAATTAATCGACAGACTATACTATGCCTGTTTTCATGAACATTTTCGACATTCTATACTATGACATTTTTTTACGAATATTTTCAAAATTTTCATGAAAAAAGTCATACTATAGCATGTCGAAAATATTCGTAAAAAAATGTCATAGTATAGAATGTCGAAAATGTTCATAGAAAACGTCATAGTATAGTATGTAGATTAATTTGGTGGAAAAAAAACTCAGTTTAAAATTTCGACATTTTCATGAAAAAAGTCATACTATAGCATGTCGAAAATATTCGTAAAAAAATGTCATAGTATAGAATGTCGAAAATTTTCATGAAAAAAGGCATAGTATAGTCTGTCGATTAATTTGGTGGAAAAAAAACTCAGTTTAAAATTTCGACATTTTCATGAAAAAAGTCATACTATAGCATGTCGAAAAGTTTTGTAAACAAATGTCGAAAATATTCGTAAAAAAATGTCACAGTATAGAATGTCGAAAATTTTCATGAAAAAAGGCATAGTATAGTCTGTCGATTAAATTGGTGGAAAAAAAACTCAGTTTAAAATTTCGAAAATTTTCATGAAAAAAGGCATAGTATAGTCTGTCGATTAATTTGGTGGAAAAAAAACTCAGTTTAAAATTTCGAAAATGTTCATGAAAAAAGTCATACTATAGCATGTCGAAAATTTTCGTGAACAAATGTCGAAAATATTCGTAAAAAAATGTCACAGTATAGAATGTCGAACCTTTTCATGAAAAAAGGCATAGTATAGTCTGTTGATTAATTTGGTGCAAAAAAAACTCAGTTTAAAATTTCATGAAAAAAAAAAGTCATACTATAGTGTGTCGAAAATTTTCATGAAGAAATGTCATAGTATAGAATGTCGAAAATTTTAAGGGGAAACGTCATAGTATAGTATGTAGATTAATTTTGTGGAAAAAAAACTCATGTCGAAAATTTTCATGAAAAAAAAAAGTCATACTATAGTGTGTCGAAAATTTTCATGAAAAAATGTCATAGTATAGAATGTCGAAAATTTTAATGAAAAAAGGCATAGTATAGTCTGTCGATTCATTTGGTGGAAAAAAAACTCAGTTTAAAATTTCGACATTTTAATGAAAAAAGTCATACTATACTATGACTTTTCATGAAAATTGATGAAAATTTAAACTGAGTTTTTTTTCCACCAAATTAATCGACAGACTATACTATGCCTGTTTTCATGAACATTTTCGACATTCTATACTATGACATTTTTTTACGAATATTTTCAAAATTTTCATGAAAAAAGTCATACTATAGCATGTCGAAAATATTCGTAAAAAAATGTCATAGTATAGAATGTCGAAAATGTTCATAGAAAACGTCATAGTATAGTATGTAGATTAATTTGGTGGAAAAAAAACTCAGTTTAAAATTTCGACATTTTCATGAAAAAAGTCATACTATAGCATGTCGAAAATATTCGTAAAAAAATGTCATAGTATAGAATGTCGAAAATTTTCATGAAAAAAGGCATAGTATAGTCTGTCGATTAATTTGGTGGAAAAAAAACTCAGTTTAAAATTTCGACATTTTCATGAAAAAAGTCATACTATAGCATGTCGAAAAGTTTTGTAAACAAATGTCGAAAATATTCGTAAAAAAATGTCATGGTATAGAATGTCGAAAATTTTAATGAAAAAAGGCATAGTATAGTCTGTCGATTAAATTGGTGGAAAAAAAACTCAGTTTAAAATTTCGAAAATTTTCATGAAAAAAGGCATAGTATAGTCTGTCGATTAATTTGGTGGAAAAAAAACTCAGTTTAAAATTTCGAAAATGTTCATGAAAAAAGTCATACTATAGCATGTCGAAAATTTTCGTGAACAAATGTCGAAAATATTCGTAAAAAAATGTCACAGTATAGAATGTCGAACCTTTTCATGAAAAAAGGCATAGTATAGTCTGTTGATTAATTTGGTGCAAAAAAAACTCAGTTTAAAATTTCATGAAAAAAAAAAGTCATACTATAGTGTGTCGAAAATTTTCATGAAGAAATGTCATAGTATAGAATGTCGAAAATTTTAAGGGGAAACGTCATAGTATAGTATGTAGATTAATTTTGTGGAAAAAAAACTCATGTCGAAAATTTTCATGAAAAAAAAAAGTCATACTATAGTATGTCGAAAATTTTCATAAAAAAATGTCATAGTATAGAATGTCGAAAATTTTAATGAAAAAAGGCATAGTATAGTCTGTCGATTCATTTGGTGGAAAAAAAACTCAGTTTAAAATTTCGACATTTTAATGAAAAAAGTCATACTATAGTATGACTTTTCATGAAAATTGACGAAAATTTAAACTGAGTTTTTTTTCCACCAAATTAATCGACAGACTATACTATGCCTGTTTTCATGAACATTTTCGACATTCTATACTATGACATTTTTTTACGAATATTTTCAAAATTTTCATGAAAAAAGTCATAGTATAGCATGTCGAAAATATTCGTAAAAAAATGTCATAGTATAGAATGTCGAAAATGTTCATAGAAAACGTCATAGTATAGTATGTAGATTAATTTGGTGGAAAAAAAACTCAGTTTAAAATTTCGACATTTTCATGAAAAAAGTCATACTATAGCATGTCGAAAATATTCGTAAAAAACTGTCATAGTATAGAATGTCGAAAATTTTCATGAAAAAAGGCATAGTATAGTCTGTCGATTAATTTGGTGGAAAAAAAACTCAGTTTAAAATTTCGACATTTTCATGAAAAAAGTCATATTATAGCATGTCGAAAAGTTTTGTAAACAAATGTCGAAAATATTCGTAAAAAAATGTCACAGTATAGAATGTCGAAAATTTTCATGAAAAAAGGCATAGTATAGTCTGTCGATTAATTTGGTGGAAAAAAAACTCAGTTTAAAATTTCGAAAATTTTCATGAAAAAAGTAATACTATGGCATGTCGAAAATGTTCGTGAACAAATGTCGAAAATATTCATAAAAAAATTTCACAGTATAGAATGTCGAACATTTTCATGAAAAAAGGCATAGTATAGTCTGTCGATTAATTTGGTGGAAAAAAAACTCAGTTTAAAATTTCGAAAATGTTCATGAAAAAAGTCATACTATAGCATGTCGAAAATTTTCGTGAACAAATGTCGAAAATATTCGTAAAAAAATGTCACAGTATAGAATGTCGAACCTTTTCATGAAAAAAGGCATAGTATAGTCTGTTGATTAATTTGGTGCAAAAAAAACTCAGTTTAAAATTTCATGAAAAAAAAAAGTCATACTATAGTGTGTCGAAAATTTTCATGAAGAAATGTCATAGTATAGAATGTCGAAAATTTTAAGGGGAAACGTCATAGTATAGTATGCAGATTAATTTTGTGGAAAAAAACTCATGTCGAAAATTTTCATGAAAAAAAAAAAGTCATACTATAGTGTGTCGAAAATTTTCATGGAAAAATGTCATAGTATAGAATGTCGAAAATTTAATGGGAAACGTCATAGTATAGTATGTAGATTAATTTTGTGGAAAAAAAACTCATGTCGAAAATTTTCATGAAAAAAAAAAGTCATACTATAGTGTGTCGAAAATTTTCATGAAAAAATGTCATAGCATAGAATGTCGAAAATTTTAATGAAAAAAGGCATAGTATAGTTTGTCGATTCATTTGGTGGAAAAAAAACTCAGTTTAAAATTTCGACATTTTAATGAAAAAAGTCATACTATAGTATGACTTTTCATGAAAATTGACGAAAATTTAAACTGAGTTTTTTTTCCACCAAATTAATCGACAGACTATACTATGGCTGTTTTCATGAACATTTTCGACATTCTATACTATGACATTTTTTTACGAATATTTTTTAAATTTTCATGAAAAAAGTCATACTATAGCATGTCGAAAATATTCGTAAAAAAATGTCATAGTATAGAATGTCGAACATTTTAATGAAAAAAGGCATAGTATAGTCTGTCGATTCATTTGGTGGAAAAAAAACTCAGTTTAAAATTTCGACATTTTTGTGAAAAAGTCATACTATAGTATGACTTTTTTCATGAAAATTTTCGAAAATATTCGTAAAAAAATGTCTTAGTATAGAGTGTCGAAAATTTTCATGAAAACAGGCATAGTATAGTCTGTCGATTCATTTGGTGGAAAAAAAACTCAGTTTAAATTTTCATCATTTTCATGAAAAGACATACTATAGTATGACTTTTTCACAAAAATGTCGAAATTTTAAACTGAGTTTTTTTTCCACCAAATGAATCGACAGACTATACTATGCCTTTTTTCATTAAAATTTTCGACATTCTATACTGACATTTTTTCACGAATATTTTCAACATTACTTTTTTCATGAAAATTTTCGAAAATATTCGTAAAAAAATGTCATAGTATAGAATGTCGAAAATTTTCATGAAAACAGGCATAGTATAGTCTGTCGATTCATTTGGTGGAAAAAAAACTCAGTTTAAATTTTCATCAATTTTCATGAAAAGTCATACTATAGTATGACTTTTTCACAAAAATATCGAAATTTTAAACTGAGTTTTTTTTCCACCAAATGAATCGACAGACTATACTATGCCTTTTTTCATTAAAATTTTCGACATTCTATACTATGACATTTTTTTACGAATATTTTCGACATGACTTTTTTCATGAAAATTTTCGAAAATATTCGTAAAAAAATGTCTTAGTATAGAGTGTCGAAAATTTTCATGAAAACAGGCATAGTATAGTCTGTCGATTCATTTGGTGGAAAAAAAACTCAGTTTAAATTTTCATCAATTTTCATGAAAAGACATACTATAGTATGACTTTTTCACAAAAATGTCAAAATTTTAAACTGAGTTTTTTTTTCCACCAAATGAATCGACAGACTATACTATGCCTTTTTTCATTAAAATTTTCGACATTCTATACTATGACATTTTTTTACGAATATTTTCGACGACTTTTTTCATGAAAATTTTCGAAAATATTCGTAAAAAAATGTCTTAGTATAGAGTGTCGAAAATTTTCATGAAAACAGGCATAGTATAGTCTGTCGATTCATTTGGTGGAAAAAAAACTCAGTTTAAATTTTCATCAATTTTCATGAAAAGTCATACTATAGTATGACTTTTTCACAAAAATGTTGAAATTTTAAACTGAGTTTTTTTTCCACCAAATGAATCGACAGACTATACTATGCCTTTTTTCATTAAAATTTTCGACATTCTATACTATGACATTTTTTTACGAATATTTTCGACCAGACTTTTTTCATGAAAATTTTCGAAAATATTCGTAAAAAAATGTCATAGTATAGAATGTCGAAAATTTTCATGAAAACAGGCATAGTATAGTCTGTCGATTCATTTGCTGGAAAAAAAACTCAGTTTAAATTTTCATCAATTTTCATGAAAAGTCATACTATAGTATGACTTTTTCACAAAAATGTCGAAATTTTAAACTGAGTTTTTTTTCCACCAAATGAATCGACAGACTATACTATGCCTTTTTTCATTAAAATTTTCGACATTCTATACTATGACATTTTTTTACGAATATTTTCGACATGACTTTTTTCATGAAAATTTTCGAAAATATTCGTAAAAAAATGTCTTAGTATAGAGTGTCGAAAATTTTCATGAAAACAGGCATAGTATAGTCTGTCGATTCATTTGGTGGAAAAAAAACTCAGTTTAAATTTTCATCAATTTTCATGAAAAGTCATACTATAGTATGACTTTTTCACAAAAATGTCGAAATTTTAAACTGAGTTTTTTTTCCACCAAATGAATCGACAGACTATACTATGCCTTTTTTCATTAAAATTTTCGACATTCTATACTATGACATTTTTTTACGAATATTTTCGACATGACTTTTTTCATGAAAATTTTCGAAAATATTCGTAAAAAAATGTCTTAGTATAGAGTGTCGAAAATTTTCATGAAAACAGGCATAGTATAGTCTGTCGATTCATTTGGTGGAAAAAAAACTCAGTTTAAATTTTCATCAATTTTCATGAAAAGTCATACTATAGTATGACTTTTTCACAAAAATGTCGAAATTTTAAACTGAGTTTTTTTTTCCACCAAATGAATCGACAGACTATACTATGCCTTTTTTCATTAAAATTTTCGACATTCTATACTATGACATTTTTTTACGAATATTTTCGACATGACTTTTTTCATGAAAATTTTCGAAAATATTCGTAAAAAAATGTCTTAGTATAGAATGTCGAAAATTTTCATGAAAACAGGCATAGTATAGTCTGTCGATTCATTTGGTGGAAAAAAAACTCAGTTTAAATTTTCATCAATTTTCATGAAAAGTCATACTATAGTATGACTTTTTCACAAAAATGTCGAAATTTTAAACTGAGTTTTTTTTCCACCAAATGAATCGACAGACTATACTATGCCTTTTTTCATTAAAATTTTCGACATTCTATACTATGACATTTTTTTACGAATATTTTCGACATGACTTTTTTCATGAAAATTTTCGAAAATATTCGTAAAAAAATGTCTTAGTATAGAATGTCGAAAATTTTCATGAAAACAGGCATAGTATAGTCTGTCGATTCATTTGGTGGAAAAAAAACTCAGTTTAAATTTTCATCAATTTTCATGAAAAGTCATACTATAGTATGACTTTTTCACAAAAATGTCGAAATTTTAAACTGAGTTTTTTTTCCACCAAATGAATCGACAGACTATACTATGCCTTTTTTCATTAAAATTTTCGACATTCTATACTATGACATTTTTTTACGAATATTTTCGACATTACTTTTTTCATGAAAATTTTCGAAAATATTCGTAAAAAAATGTCTTAGTATAGAGTGTCGAAAATTTTCATGAAAACAGGCATAGTATAGTCTGTCGATTCATTTGGTGGAAAAAAAACTCAGTTTAAATTTTCATCAATTTTCATGAAAAGTCATACTATAGTATGACTTTTTCACAAAAATGTCGAAATTTTAAACTGAGTTTTTTTTCCACCAAATGAATCGACAGACTATACTATGCCTTTTTTCATTAAAATTTTCGACATTCTATACTATGACATTTTTTTACGAATATTTTCGACATGACTTTTTTCATGAAAATTTTCGAAAATATTCGTAAAAAAATGTCTTAGTATAGAGTGTCGAAAATTTTCATGAAAACAGGCATAGTATAGTCTGTCGATTCATTTGGTGGAAAAAAAACTCAGTTTAAATTTTCATCAATTTTCATGAAAAGTCATACTATAGTATGACTTTTTCACAAAAATGTCGAAATTTTAAACTGAGTTTTTTTTCCACCAAATGAATCGACAGACTATACTATGCCTTTTTTAATTAAAATTTTCGACATTCTATACTATGACATTTTTTTACGAATATTTTCGACATTACTTTTTTCATGAAAATTTTCGAAAATATTCGTAAAAAAATGTCATAGTATAGAATGTCGAAAATTTTCATGAAAACAGGCATAGTATAGTCTGTCGATTCATTTGGTGGAAAAAAAACTCAGTTTAAATTTTCATCAATTTTCATGAAAAGTCATACTATAGTATGACTTTTTCACAAAAATGTCGAAATTTTAAACTGAGTTTTTTTTCCACCAAATGAATCGACAGACTATACTATGCCTTTTTTCATTAAAATTTTCGACATTCTATACTATGACATTTTTTTACGAATATTTTCGACATGACTTTTTTCATGAAAATTTTCGAAAATATTCGTAAAAAAATGTCTTAGTATAGAGTGTCGAAAATTTTCATGAAAACAGGCATAGTATAGTCTGTCGATTCATTTGGTGGAAAAAAAACTCAGTTTAAATTTTCATCAATTTTCATGAAAAGTCATACTATAGTATGACTTTTTCACAAAAATGTCGAAATTTTAAACTGAGTTTTTTTTCCACCAAATGAATCGACAGACTATACTATGCCTTTTTTCATTAAAATTTTCGACATTCTATACTATGACATTTTTTTACGAATATTTTCGACATTACTTTTTTCATGAAAATTTTCGAAAATATTCGTAAAAAAATGTCATAGTATAGAATGTCGAAAATTTTCATGAAAAAAGGCATAGTATAGTCTGTCGATTCATTTGGTGGAAAAAAAACTCAGTTTAAATTTTCATCAATTTTCATGAAAAGTCATACTATAGTATGACTTTTTCACAAAAATGTCGAAATTTTAAACTGAGTTTTTTTTCCACAAAATGAATCGACAGACTATACTATGCCTTTTTTCATTAAAATTTTCGACATTCTATACTATGACATTTTTTTACGAATATTTTCGACATGACTTTTTTCATGAAAATTTTCGAAAATATTCGTAAAAAAATGTCTTAGTATAGAGTGTCGAAAATTTTCATGAAAACAGGCATAGTATAGTCTGTCGATTCATTTGGTGGAAAAAAAACTCAGTTTAAATTTTCATCAATTTTCATGAAAAGTCATACTATAGTATGACTTTTTCACAAAAATGTCGAAATTTTAAACTGAGTTTTTTTTCCACCAAATGAATCGACAGACTGTACTATGCCTTTTTTCATTAAAATTTTCGACATTCTATACTATGACATTTTTTTACGAATATTTTCGACATTACTTTTTTCATGAAAATTTTCGAAAATATTCGTAAAAAAATGTCATAGTATAGAATGTCGAAAATTTTCATGAAAACAGGCATAGTATAGTCTGTCGATTCATTTGGTGGAAAAAAAACTCAGTTTAAATTTTCATCAATTTTCATGAAAAGTCATACTATAGTATGACTTTTTCACAAAAATGTCGAAATTTTAAACTGAGTTTTTTTTCCACCAAATGAATCGACAGACTATACTATGCCTTTTTTCATTAAAATTTTCGACATTCTATACTATGACATTTTTTTACGAATATTTTCGACATGACTTTTTTCATGAAAATTTTCGAAAATATTCTTAAAAAAATGTCATAGTATAGAATGTCGAAAATTTTCATGAAAACAGGCATAGTATAGTCTGTCGATTCATTTGGTGGAAAAAAAACTCAGTTTAAATTTTCATCAATTTTCATGAAAAGTCATACTATAGTATGACTTTTTCACAAAAATGTCGAAATTTTAAACTGAGTTTTTTTTCCACCAAATGAATCGACAGACTATACTATGCCTTTTTTCATTAAAATTTTCGACATTCTATACTATGACATTTTTTTACGAATATTTTCGACATTACTTTTTTCATGAAAATTTTCGAAAATATTCGTAAAAAAATGTCTTAGTATAGAGTGTCGAAAATTTTCATGAAAACAGGCATAGTATAGTCTGTCGATTCATTTGGTGGAAAAAAAACTCAGTTTAAATTTTCATCAATTTTCATGAAAAGTCATACTATAGTATGACTTTTTCACAAAAATGTCGAAATTTTAAACTGAGTTTTTTTTCCACCAAATGAATCGACAGACTATACTATGCCTTTTTTCCTAAAAATTTTCAAAATTCTATATTATTACATTTTTTTACGAATATTTTCGACATGACTTTTTTCATGAAAATTTTCGAAAATATTCGTAAAAAAATGTCTTAGTATAGAGTGTTGAAAATTTTCATGAAAACAGGCATAGTATAGTCTGTCGATTCATTTTGTGGAAAAAAAACTCAATTTAAATTTTCATCAATTTTCATGAAAAGTCATACTATAGTATGACTTTTTCACAAAAATGTCGAAATTTTAAACTGAGTTTTTTTTCCACCAAATGAATCGACAGACTATACTATGCCTTTTTTCATTAAAGTTTTCGACATTCTATACTATGACATTTTTTTACGAATATTTTCGACATGACTTTTTTCATGAAAATTTTCGAAAATATTCGTAAAAAAATGTCATAGTATAGAATGTCGAAAATTTTCATGAAAACAGGCATAGTATAGTCTGTCGATTCATTTGGGGGAAAAAAAACTCAGTTTAAATTTTCATCAATTTTCATGAAAAGTCATACTATAGTATGACTTTTTCACAAAAATGTCGAAATTTGACAAAAAGTCATACTATAGTGTGTCGAAATTTTTCATGAAAAAATGTCATAGTATAGAATGTCGAAAATGTACATAGAAAACGTCATAGTATAGTATGTAGATTAATTTCGTGGAAAAAAAACTCATGTCGAAAATTTTCATGAAAAAAAAAAAGTCATCGAATTTGTAATTGAGATTTAGCTGACTTTCACTTGTTGCTGAAACACCAAGACCATGGCTATAACTGGCCTGATTTGGTTTTGGAAAACCTGTTTCCAAAATCTTTCTACCTGCAGTAGCTTGGGGCCGTGTTTTGTCAAAGCCAGGCTTGAGGTGGCGGACATGGGCGTATCCTTTTGCTTCAGACGTCACATCACTGCTAAAGACCCTGGGACTCCATATTGGAGAAGACATCTGTGTGTCGAAAATTTTCATGAAAAAATGTCATAGTATAGAATGTCGAAAATTTTAATGGGAAACGTCATAGTATAGTATGTAGATTAATTTTGTGGAAAAAAAACTCATGTCGAAAATTTTCATGAAAAAAAAAAGTCATACTATAGTGTGTCGAAATTTTTCATGAAAAAATGTCATAGTATAGAATGTCGAAAATTTTAATGGGAAACGTCATAGTATAGTATGTAGATTAATTTTGTGGAAAAAAACTCATGTCGAAAATTTTCATGAAAAAAAAAAAGTCATACTATAGTGTGTCGAAAATTTTCATGAAAAAATGTCATAGTATAGAATGTCGAAATTTTAATGGGAAACGTCATAGTATAGTATGTAGATTAATTTTGTGGAAAAAAATCTCATGTCGAATATTTTCATGAAAAACAAAAAGTCATACTATAGTGTGTCGAAAATTTTCAAGAAAAAAAAGTCGTACTATAGTATGTCAAAAATTTTCATGAAAAAATGTCATAGTATAGAATGTCGAAAATTTTCATAGAAAACGTCATAGTATAGTATGTAGATTAATTTTGTGGAAAAAAAACTCATGTCGAAAATTTTCATGAAAAAAAACTCATGTCGAAAATTTTCATGAAAAAAAAAAGTCATACTATAGTGTGTCGAAAATTTTCTTGAAAAAATGTCATAGTATAGAATGTCGAAAATGTACATAGAAAACGTCATAGTATAGTATGTAGATTAATTGTGTGGAAAAAAAACTCATGTCGAAAATTTTCATGAAAAAAAAAAAGTCATACTATAGTGTGTCGAAAATTTTCATGAAAAAATTTCATAGTATAGAATGTCGAAAATTTTAATGGGAAACGTCATAGTATAGTATGTAGATTAATTTTGTGGAAAAAAAACTCATGTCGAAAATTTTCATGAAAAAAAAAAGTCATACTATAGTGTGTCGAAATTTTTCATGAAAAAATGTCATAGTATAGAATGTCGAAAATGTACATAGAAAACGTCATAGTATAGTATGTAGATTAATTTCGTGGAAAAAAAACTCATGTCGAAAATTTTCATGAAGAAAAAAAAGTCATACTATAGTGTGTCGAAAATTTTCATGAAAAAATGTCATAGTATAGAATGTCGAAAATTTTAATGGGAAACGTCATAGTATAGTATGTAGATTAATTTTGTGGAAAAAAAACTCGTCGAAAATTTTCATGAAAAAAAAAAGTCATACCATAGTGTGTCGAAAATTTTCATGAAAAAATGTCATAGTATAGAATGTCGAAAATTTTAATGGGAAACGTCATAGTATAGTATGTAGATTAATTTGGTGGAAAAAAAACTCAGTTTAAAATTTTCATGAAAAAAAAAAAGTCATACTATAGTGTGTCGAAAATTTTCATGAAAAAATGTCATAGTATAGAATGTCGAAAATTTTAATGGGAAACGTCATTGTATAGTATGTAGATCAATTTTGTGGAAAAAAAACTCATGTCGAAAATTTTCATGAAAAAAAAAAGTCATACTATAGTGTGTCGAAAATTTTCATGAAAAAATGTCATAGTATGGAATGTCGAAAATTTTAATGGGAAACGTCATAGTATAGTATGTAGATTAATATTGTGGAAAAAAACTCATGTCGAAAATTTTCATGAAAAAAAAAAGTCATACTATTGTATGTCGAATATTTTCATGAAAAAATGTCATAGTATAGAATGTCGAAAATTTTCATGAAAAACGTATAGTATGTAGATTTATTTATTTATTTTTTTTTAATTAATTTTGTGGAAAAAAAACTCATGTCGAAAATTTTCATGAAAAAATGTCATAGTATAGAATGTCGAAAATTTTCATAGAAAACGTCATGGTATAGTATGTAGATTAATTTTGTGGAAAAAAAACTCATGTCGAAAATTTTCCTGAAAACAAAAAAGTCATACTATAGTATGTCGAAAATTTTTCATGAAAAAATGTCATAGTATAGAATGTCGAAAATGTTCATGGAAAACTCATAGTATGGTATGTAGATTAATATTGTGGAAAAAAACTCGTCGAAAATTTTCATGAAAAAAAAAGTCATACTATAGTATGTCGAAAATTTTCATGAGAAAGGCATAGTATTTGACTGTTGATTAATTTTGTGGAAAAAAAACTTATATTTTAGAATTTCGAAAATTTTCATGAAAAAAAAGTCATACTATAGTATGTCGAACATTTTCATGAAAAAATGTCATAGTATAGAATGATGAAAATTTTCATGAAAAAAGCCATAGTATAGTCTGTCGATTAATTTTGTGGGAAAAAAAATCACATTTTAGAATTTCGAAAATTTTCATTAAAAAAAAGTCATACTATAGCATGTCGAAAATTTTCGTGAAAAAATGTCATAACAATGTCGAAACATTTTCATGAAAAAATGTCATAATATAGCATGTCGAAAATTTTCAGGAAAAAAGGCATAGTTTAGTCTGTCGATTAATTTTGTGGAAAAAAAACAACTCATTGTTTAAAATTCCGAAAATTTTCATGTTAAAAAAGTCATACTATTGTATGTCGAAAATTTTCGTAAAAAAATGTCAGTCTAGAATGTCGAAAATTTTCATAATAAAGGCATACTATAGTATGTCGTAAATTTTCTTGAAAACATTTTCGACAAACTATAGTATGACTGTTTTTTCATGAAAATTTTCAACATTTTATACTTTGACTTTTCTTTCATGACAATTTCTGACATACTATACTATGACTTTTTTTCCACAAAATAATCGACATACTATGACATTTTTTCATGAAAATTTTCGACATACTATGCTATAACTTTTTTTTCATGACAATTTTCTACATTCTATACTTTGACTTTTTTTTCATGACAATTTCTGACATACTATACTATGACTTTTTCCCACAAAATTAATCGACATACTATACTATGACTTTTTTCATGAAAATTTTCAACATACTATACTATGACATTTTTTCATAAAAATGTTCGACATACTATACTATGACTTTTTTTCATGAAAATTTTCGACATACTATACTATGAGTTTTTTTTCCACAAAATTAATCGACTATGACTTTTTTCATGAAAATTTTCGACATACTATACTATGACTTTTTTTTCCACAAAATTAATCGACATAATATGCTATGACTTTTTTCATGAAAATTTTCGACATACTATACTATGACTTTTTTTTCATGACAATTTTTTTGATATACTATACTATGACTTTTTTTTCATGAAAATTTTCGACATACTATACTATGAGTTTTTTTTCCACAAAATTAATCGACATATTCTACTATTCCTTTTTTCATGAAAATTTTCGACATACTATACTATGACTTTTTTTTCATGACAATTTTCGACATGTTATACTATAAGTTTTTTTTCATGACAATTTTTTTTATATACTATACTATGACTTTTTTTTCATGACAATTTTCGACATACTATACTATGACTTTTTTTCCACAAAATTAATCAACATACTATGCTATGACTTTTTCCTGAAAATTTTCAAAATACTATACTATGACTTTTTTTTCATGAGAATTTTCGACATATACTATGAGTTTTTTTTCATGACAATTTTTTTGATATACTATACTATGAGTTTTTTTTCATGACAATTTTCGACATACTATACTATGACTTTTTTCATGAAAATCTTCGACATTCTATACTATGACGTATTTTCCACAAAATTAATCAACATTCTTGACTGAGTTTTTTTCCACAAAATTAAACGACATACTATACTATGACTTTTTTCTTGAAAATTTTCGACATACTATACAACGACATTTTTTCAAGAAAATTTTCGACATACTATATTATGACTTTTTTTTCTTGAAAATTTTCGACATACTATACAACGACATTTTTTCATGAAAATCTTTGACATACTATATTATGACTTTTTTTTCATGAAAATTTTCGACATACTATGCTATGAGTTTTTTCATGAAAACTTTCGACATACTATACTATGAGTTTTTTTTCCACAAAATTAATCGACTATGACTTTTTTCATGAAAATTTTCGACATACTATACTACGACTTTTTTTTCACCAAATGAATCGACATACTATACTATGACTTTTTTCTTGAAAATTTTCGACATACTATACTATGACATTTTTTCATGAAAATTTTCGACATAGTATACTATGACATTTTTTCATGAAAATTTTCGACATACTATACTATGACATTTTTTCATGAAAATGTTCGACATACTATATTATGACTTTTTTTTCATGAAAATTTTCGACATACTATACTATGAGTTTTTTTTCATGACAATTTTCGACATTCTATATTATGACTTTTTTTCCACAAATTTAATCGACATACTATACAATGACTTTTTTCATGAAAATCTACGACATTCTATACTATGACTTATTTTTCCACAAAATTAATCAACATTCTTTACATTGAGTTTTTTTCCACAAAATTAATCGACATACTATGCTATGACTTTTGTCATGAAAATTTTCGACATACTATACTATGACTTTTTTTCATGAAAATCTTTGACATTCTATACTATGACTTATTTTTCCACAAAATTAATCAACATTCTTTACTATGATTTTTTTCCACAAAATTAAACGACATACTATACTATGACTTTTTTCTTGAAAATTTTCGACATACTATGCAACAACATTTTTTCATGAAAATTTCAACATAGTATACTATGACATTTTTTCATGAAAATTTTCGACATACTATACTATGACATTTTTTCATGAAAATGTTCGACATAATATACTATGAGTTTTTTTTCGACAAAATTAATCGACTATGACTTTTTTCATGAAAATTTTCGACATACTATACTATGACTTTTTTTTCCACCAAATTAATCGACATACTATGCTATGACTTTTTTTTCATGAAAATTTCGACATACTATATTATGACTTTTTTTTCATGAAAAATTTCGACATACTATACTATGATTTTTTTGCATGACAATTTTCGACATTCTATATTATGACTTTTTTTCCACAAAATTAATCGACATACTATACAATGACTTTTTTCATGAAAATCTTCGACATTCTATACTATGACTTATTTTTCCACAAAATTAATCAACATTCTTTACTATGAGTTTTTTTCCACAAAATTAAACGACATACTATACTATGACTTTTTTCTTGAAAATTTTCGACATACTATACTATGACATTTTTTCATGAAAATTTTCGACATAGTTTACTATGATATTTTTTCATGAAAATGTTCGACATACTATATTATGACTTTTTTTTCATGAAAATTTTCGACATACTATACTATGAGTTTTTTTTCATGACAATTTTCGACATTCTATATTATGACTTTTTTTCCACAAAATTAATCGACATACTATACAATGACTTTTTTCATGAAAATCTTCGACATTCTATACTATGACTTATTTTTCCACAAAATTAATCAAAATTCTTTACATTGAGTTTTTTTCCACAAAATTAATCGACATACTATGCTATGACTTTTGTCATGAAAATTTTCGCAATACTATACTATGACTTTTTTTTCATGAAAATCTTTGACATTCTATACTATGACTTATTTTTCCACAAAATTAATCAACATTCTTTACTATGATTTTTTTCCACAAAATTAAACGACATACTATACTATGACTTTTTTCTTGAAAATTTTCGACATACTATACAACAACATTTTTTCATATAAATCTTCGACATACTATATTATCACTTTTTTTTCATGAAAATTTTCGACATACTATGCTATGAGTTTTTTCATGAAAACTTTCGACCTACTATACTATGAGTTTTTTTTCCACAAAATTAATCGACTATTACTTTTTTCATGAAAATTTTTGGCATACTATACTATGACTTTTTTTTCCACCAAATTAATCGACATACTATGCTATGACTTTTTTCTCATGAAAATTTTCGACATACTATACTATGATTTTTTTTTCCACAAAATTAATCGACATACTATGCTATGACTTTTTTTTCATGAAAATTTTCGACATACTATATTATGACTTTTTTTTCATGAAAAATTTCGACATACTATACTATGATTTTTTTTCATGACAATTTTCGACATTCTATATTATGACTTTTTTTCCACAAAATTAATCGACATACTATACAATGACTTTTTTCATGAAAATCTTCGACATTCTATACTGACTTATTTTTCCACAAAATTAATCAACATTCTTTACATTGAGTTTTTTTCCATAAAATTAATCGACATACTATGCTATGACTTTTGTCATGAAAATTTTCGACATACTATACTATTTTTTTTTTTTCATTAAAATTTTCAACATTCTATATTATGACTTTTTTTCCACAAAATTAATCGACATACTATACAATGACTTTTTTCGTGAAAATCTTCGACCTTCTATACTATGACTTATTTTTCCACAAAATGAATCAACATTCTTTACTATGAGTTTTTTTCCACAAAATTAAACGACATACTATACTTTGACTTTTTTCTTGAAAATTTTCGACATACTATACTATGACATTTTTTCATGAAAATTTTCGACATAGTATACTATGACATTTTTTCATGAAAATGTTCGACATACTATATTATGACTTTTTTTTCATGAAAATTTTCGACATACTATACTATGAGTTTTTTTTCATGACAATTTTCGACATTCTATATTATGAATTTTTTTCCACAAAATTAATCGACATACTATACAATGACTTTTTTTTTCATGAAAATCTTTGACATTCTATACTATGACTTATTTTTCCACAAAATTAATCAACATTCTTTACTATGATTTTTTTCCACAAAATTAATCGACATACTATACTATGACTTTTTTCTTGAAAATTTTCGACATACTATACTATGACTTTTTTTTCCACCAAATTAATCGACATTCTATACTATGACTTATTTTTCCACAAAATTAATCAACATTCTTTACTATGATTTTTTTCCACAAAATTAATCGACATACTATACTATGACTTTTTTCTTGAAAATTTTCGACATACTATACTATGACTTTTTTTTCCACCAAATTAATCGACATACTATGCTATGACTTTTTTTTCATGAAAATTTTCGACATACTATACTATGATTTTTTTTTCATGAAAATTTTCAACATACTATGCTATGAGTTTTTTCATGAAAACTTTCGACATACTATACTATGACTTTTTTTTCCACCAAATTAATCGACATACTATGCTATGACTTTTTTTTCATGAAAATTTTCGACATACTATACTATGATTTTTTTTTTCCACAAAATTAATCGACATACTATGCTATGACTTTTTTTTCATGAAAATTTTCGACATACTATATTATGACTTTTTTTTCATGAAAAATTTCGACATACTATACTATGATTTTTTTCCATGACAATTTTCGACATTCTATATTATGACTTTTTTTCCACAAAATTAATCGACATACTATACAATGACTTTTTTCATGAAAATCTTCGACATTCTATACTGACTTATTTTTCCACAAAATTAATCAACATTCTTTACATTGAGTTTTTTTCCATAAAATTAATCGACATACTATGCTATGACTTTTGTCATGAAAATTTTCGACATACTATACTATTTTTTTTTTTTCATTAAAATTTTCAACATTCTATATTATGACTTTTTTTCCACAAAATTAATCGACATACTATACAATGACTTTTTTCGTGAAAATCTTCGACCTTCTATACTATGACTTATTTTTCCACAAAATGAATCAACATTCTTTACTATGAGTTTTTTTCCACAAAATTAAACGACATACTATACTTTGACTTTTTTCTTGAAAATTTTCGACATACTATACTATGCATTTTTTCATGAAAATTTTCGACATAGTATACTATGACATTTTTTCATGAAAATGTTCGACATACTATATTATGACTTTTTTTTCATGAAAATTTTCGACATACTATACTATGAGTTTTTTTTCATGACAATTTTCGACATTCTATATTATGAATTTTTTTCCACAAAATTAATCGACATACTATACAATGACTTTTTTTTTCATGAAAATCTTTGACATTCTATACTATGACTTATTTTTCCACAAAATTAATCAACATTCTTTACTATGATTTTTTTCCACAAAATTAATCGACATACTATACTATGACTTTTTTCTTGAAAATTTTCGACATACTATACTATGACTTTTTTTTCCACCAAATTAATCGACATACTATGCTATGACTTTTTTTTCATGAAAATTTTCGACATACTATACTATGATTTTTTTTTCATGAAAATTTTCAACATACTATGCTATGAGTTTTTTCATGAAAACTTTCGACATACTATACTATGACTTTTTTTTCCACCAAATTAATCGACATACTATGCTATGACTTTTTTTTCATGAAAATTTTCGACATACTATACTATGATTTTTTTTTTCCACAAAATTAATTGACATACTATGGTATGACTTTTGTCATGAAAATTTTCGACATACTATACTATTACTTTTTTTTCATGACAATGTTCGACATTTTATATTATGACTTTTTTTCCACAAAATTAATCGACATACTATACAATGACTTTTTTCATGAAAATCTTCGACATTCTATACTAAGACTTATTTTTCCACAAAATTAATCAACATTCTTTACTATGAGTTTTTTTCCACAAAATTAAACGACATAGTATAATATGACTTTTTTCTTGAACATTTTCGACATAGTATACTATGACATTTTTTCATGAAAATTTCAACATAGTATACTATGACATTTTTTCATGAAAATTTTCGACATACTATACTATGACATTTTTTCATGAAAATGTTCGACATACTATATTATGACTTTTTTTTCATGAAAATTTTCGACATACTATGCTATGACTTTTTTTTCATGACAATTTTCAACATTCTATATTATGAGTTTTTTTCCACAAATTAATCGACATACTATACAATGACTTTTTTCATGAAAATCTTCGACATAATATACTATGACATTTTTTCATGAACATTTTCGACATACCATAATAAGACTTTTTTTGATAATGTAATGTGCATAGTGGTGTATTTTCTTCTCTGTAACTGGTTTTGAAATGTTTTGATGTGCACATGATATTGAATGAAATGTTTGGGCATTATTTCAGAACAGGAGGTGAAAGGTGTACAGTAATCTCAGATGACAGATGAAGGTCTTGAGACGATTCTAAAGTGATTTAAGATAAAAAAAAACTAAAAAAAACAGGGAAAAAAAACAAACCCTTTGCAATAACGAGGCTCTGAAACTTTGGAACAACTTCCTGAAGGAAACCATCCCCTATACACTTGCAGTAGCCTATATGTGATACACTGTACTACACTATAATATAATCAGATATGTGTTTTTCTATGCTACACGGATGCTATTAATTTGTTTGCATTTAAAAAAATATATGTTTTGTATTATTTACCAAACATGTTTTGAACTAGTGACCCGGATGTAACTGGCTGTTAGACCAGCCCAAATTACAGAGCGCTCACTCTGCTCTTCTTTGCGGGTATCAAAAACCTTTTTTTTTTTTAAAGGACAGTCATGTGGTTATAAATAAATCGTAATTATTTTAGGATGGATGATAGTCAGTTTAATAAGAGCGCTGTTGGTTTGCAGAGGTAAATGTGTGTTTTAGATAAAAAAAACGGAGTAGAGCTCATGTGCAAAGGGCTGTCCACAGGGCGAGGGGAGATATTTCTACTAGTGTGCTGCATCTTAAAGCATAAACGATCTTTTCTGTGACGCATATTTCGCGCGAAACTCGGTTCTGAAAGCTAAAGTGAACGTGGAAAAGTTAGACATGAGTAAAAAGGATAACGGTAAGAGTTCGCTTTATGTCAGGATGTTTTTGACTGTAACAATATAGCTGTCGTATCCGACTCCAAGTACAGAGCGAACGACGCTTACATTAGTTCACAGATAATACAGTTTTACCGAAGAAGCTCTCAGCTAACGTTAGCTACATAGCCTATAGCATAATAAGATAACATTAGCTCTCAAACTTTTCCATGTGAGCTCACTCCAAATACGCCCACTTCTACAACATGATACATTTGATTTAAAGCACCATACGAAGGATGTTTTATTATTATATTACATGATGTTACCTACTTACGTCCACTTTGGCCTAAACATACAAACGAAGACAACATAAAGGTTTATCAAGGTGGAGGTTTATCAACTATAATATTATTTTAAATATCAGTACCATTTGGGGATGTTTGTGTCAGCCCATACGATCACATTCAACTGCTGTCATCCACAGGCTCGACACTCATCTTTGCATATCTGAATGAGAAGAACCGACCCTACAGTGCTCAAGATGTCTTTTGCAACTTACAAAAGGAGCATGGATTTGGCAAAACGGTGAGATTAATACTTATTTATAAGATGATGTGCTTGTGTGTCAGTGTGGCTTACAATTAATGATTGATTGCATATTTGTGATTCACCAGGCAGTGGTCAAAGCCATGGAGCTGCTGGCTCTAGAGGGCAAGATAAAGGAGAAAATGTATGGCAAGCAAAAGATTTATTTTGCTGATCAGGTAAGTCTGTTCATCTGAAATACAGTATTGTTGTGGAAAGTAGGCGCTGAAAGTAATTTTTGCCAAAACTGCTGTTAAGAATAAGCTTCTGCTGCTAACCTTCCCTACAGTCTCAGTTCGAAGACGTGAACGATGCAGACCTGAAGGCGATGGACTGTCAGATCTCACAGCTCAGTGCAGAGGTGCAGTCGCTCACCCAGAGCTGCAGACAGCTAGATTCAGGTGAAGTTAACTGGTTATCTTTACAAGTTGGTGTCTCCAAACAGAGGCCCTGTTCAGACCTGGTATTAACATGCGTCCTGAGTGATCCGATTATGGGAAGTGTGTTATTATCATACTGTCGGAGATGTGTCGTGCCCGGCCAAATGAATCGCACATTTTGTATGTGTTCAAAATGTACCTTAAAGGAAGATTTGTCAAGTATTTAATACTCTTATCAACATGGGAGTGGACAAATATGCTGCTTTATGCGAAAGTATGTATGTATTCATTGTTATTAGAAATGAATTAACAACACAAAACAATGGCAAATATTGTCCAGAAACCCTCACAGGTGCTGCATTTAGCATAAAGAAATATGCTCAAATCATAACATGGTAAACTGCAGCCCAAAAGGCAACAACAGCTGTCACTGTGTCAGTGTGCTGACTTGACTATGACTTGCCCCAAACTGCATGTGATTATCATAAAGTGGGCATGTCTGTAAAGGGGAGACTCGTGGGTACCCATAGAACCCATTTTCATTCACATATGTTGAGGTCAGAGGTCAAGGGACCCCTTTGGAAATGGCCATGCCAGTTTTTCCTCGCCAAAATTTAGTTTAAGTTTGGAGCGTTATTTAACCTCCTTCCCGACAAGCTAGTATGACATGGATTCTTTAGGTTTTCTAGTTTCACATGATGTTAGTATCTTCACTCTAGCTTTAAAACTGAGTCCGCTACAACCTAAAAATTGCAAGTTGTGTTAACAAATTAGTGCTGTGAAAACGAAATTGCGTCAACGCATTATTATTTTTAACTTTGACAGTCCTAGTATTTGTGTGTAGATTGGAAATGCATTCGTGAGTGCCCAAAAATACGCACAAATCGTTGTACACACTCTTATTTTTCATTTGTAGATCATGTAATATACACTTGTGACTATTTTATGACTAATTTCACTCCATACTACACAATACCAAGATATGTACATTTTGCACAGTTTTAGGCCACAGACAGAATCTTGCTGTTTGCTATACAAGTACAGTAAAAGGTTTACTTCTCCAATGCGTAAGGACACATGTTTTTGTTGTACTGCATTATGAAAGCGAATGTTATTTACATTTGTGTGACCTTCCCACTAACAGAGCTGAAGGAGCTCAGCAGCGCCCTGACAACAGAGGAAATGATGTCAGAGATCCAGGAGCTGAAAGCGGAGTGTTCGGGGTACAGAGCACGCGTGGAGAAGATAAAGTCGGCCACAAATCACGTCACACCAGAAGAGAAAGAGAAGGTTGGGAATGCATTTATGTTTTCTAATTACAGCAAAACATCTTAGAAACCTAGTAAAGATACTACTATTGTTGTTTTTCTCTGTTTGTTGTACAGTATGGTAGTACAATGCTCATGATATTTTGATTTACAGGTTTACAAAGACCGGAATGTTTACGTGAAAGAGTGGAAGAAGAGGAAGAGACTGGTATGTATATTGAGCTGCAATTATGATTGCCGCTGATTATTTGAATAATATCAGTGGTGGAAGAAGTATTCAGATCTTTTACTTAAAGTGGCAGTAGGCAGTTTATTTTTGGCATCATTGGGCAAAAATTCCATAATAACCTTTCAGCATATTGTAATTCAAGTGTTCTGAGAGAAAACTAGACCTCTGCTCCTCCTCATGGCTCTGTTTTCAGGCTTTAAAAAGATCTAGCCCGTGACGGGAGACTTTGACCAATCACAGGTCATTTCAGAGAGAGAGCGTTACTATTGGCTGTGCTCCGTAGTTTGGCGTTCCTTCAAGAGAATTCACAATGTCTACTGCGACACAAACTTTCTCATTTTACAGCTAAACAGAACACTACAAGATGATTCTGAAAACATTTGAGGCGAGAAATAGGCATTACAGTAACATAATATTGATTCATATTTGATCAGCGATGCCTAGTTTGACCGTTTGGTCGGAGTTCGCGAGTGATTGACAGCCGGCTCTCATAGACAGCAGACCTCAGATCAGCTCTGACTGCTTGTTTTTTATTTTAATGTTTCTACCGAAATAGCCTTTGTTGAACAATGAAAATATTATAAATATGCATACTATTATAACTGGGCATATCTGTAAAGGGGAGACTCGTGGGTACCCATAGAACCCATTTTCATTCATGGCCATGCCAGTTTTCTTCGCCAAAATTTAGCGCAAGTTTGGAGCGTTATTAAGCCTCCTTCAAGAAAAACTACTATGACATTGTTCAAATGATGCCAGTATCTTCTTTAAATCTGAGCTACAACCTAAAAAGCGCAAGTAGTGTTAATGCATTAAATAAATTAGTGGCTTTAAAACAAATTAAAGCTGAAGTAGGCGAGATTGGAGCAAATATGATTCAAAAAAGTTATTTTTATAAAACGGACGTTATATCCTGACAGTAGTACATGAAACAGGTAACCTGAAAGAAATCATGTTCCTCTGTGTCCTACTGTGTCCTCCGGTGCTCCTAACAGCATCTGAAAGATTTCACTTACCGGAGGAAAACAAGCAGTAAGAACTGATCTGAGGTCCGCCGTCCAGCTGCCGTCTATGAGAGCCGGCTGTCAATCACTCGTGAACTCCGACCAAACGGTCAAACTAGGCAGCGCTGATCAAATATGAATCAATATTCTGTTACTGTAATGCCTATTTCTCGCCTGTAAAATGACAAAGTTTCTGACGCGGCCGCCATTGTAAAATCTGTTGAAGGAACGCCAAGTTCTGGTCACATGACCGGATCACAGCCAATAGGAACGCTCTCTCTCTCAATGAAATGACCTGTGATTGGTCAAAGTCAACCGTCACGGGCTAGATTTTCTAAAGCCTGAAAACAGAGCCATGATGAGGTGCAGAAATCTAGTTTTCTCTCAGAACACTAGAATTACAATATTCTGAAAGGTTATTATGGAATTTTTGCCCAAAGATGTACTGCCTACCGCCACTTTAACTTTGACAGCCCTAATAATAATATATCATGTTGTATTTGCTTCATATTTTAATAATCAGAATATAAAAAGTACATTTATCAAATAAATGTAGTAAGAAGTACAATGTTTCCCTCTGAGATTTAGTGGAGTAGAAGTATAAAGTAACAGAAAATGGAAATACTCAAGTAAAGTACAAGAACCTCAAAATGGTACTTAAGTAAAGTACTTCAGTAGATTTACTTGGTTACTTTCCACCACTGATTAATAGATTAGTTGATTGACAGAAAATTAATCAGCAACTATTTTGATGATCATTAATAGTCATTTTTAAGTAAAAATGCAAAACATTTTCTGGTTCCATTTTCTCAAATATTATGATTTTCTGTTTTTCTTTGTCATATATGACGGTAAATTAAACATCTTATGGTTTTGGACTGTTAGTCGGACAAAACGAGTTGAAGACGTCATATTGGCCTCTGGGAAATTGTGAATAGCAGTTTTTCAAATATTTGATAGACTAAACGATTGTTCGAGAAAATAATCTGCAGATTAATTGATAATGAAAATAATACTTATGTATATTTGGAGTAAAATACATTTAAATGAGGGCCACAAAATAACTTGGGTGTATTGTGCAGCTGTAACCCCTGTACTGCCACATTTTCAATATTTTAATTAGTAAATATTAAATATACTGTATAAGTGTGATGCTGTAATGCCTATTTCTTGCATCAAATGTTTTCAGAAACACCTCATAGTGTACTGTTTAGCTGTAAAATTAGAGTTTGCTCCAGCTGGTGGGCGGTGCTTGGTTTTGGCTTGACTGTTTTCAACATGGCTGCCGCGTCACAAAATTTCTCATTTTACAGCTAAACAGAACACTACAAGATGTTTTTGAAAACATTTGATGCGAGAAATAGGCATTACAGTAACAGAATTTTGATTGATATTTGATCAGCGCTGCCTAATTTGATCGTTTGATCGGAGTTCATGAGTGATTGACAGCTGCTCAGAGACAGCTCGGCTCTGACTGGTTGTTTTTTCTCCGGTCTGTGAATCTGTGATCTTGCAAATGCCATTAGGAGGACACAGAAGAACATAATTTTTTTTCTGGTTACCTGTCCCTTGCACTACTGTCAGGATATAGTGTCCATTTTATAAAAATAACTTTTATCATATTTGCTCAAAGTTGCCAACTTTAGTTTTAAAAAGACATTCATTGTCATCATAGAGAGACATAAGCTGTTTCCACTAAATTCTTAAACTTTGTTGTGCTTTGTTTCTCTCAGGTTTCAGACATGATGGATGCAATCCTGGAAGGGTATCCTAAGAGCAAGAAGCAGTTCCTGGTGAGTGAAACAAGCTCATAAAATCCACCTTCTAAAACTCAACTTCATGACACCACATGTGTGTTTTGCTTGTGTGTCAGTGTTTTTTTATTCACAGTACTCATTTCAAGAGAGCGACACACACAGAGAGAGAAAGACAGACAGACAGACAGACAGACAGACAGACAGACAGACAGACAGACAGCGAGAGAGACACACACACAGAGAAAGACAGACAGACAGACAGCGAGAGAGACACACACACAGAGAAAGACAGACAGACAGACAGCGAGAGAGAGACAGACAGACAGACAGACAGACAGAGACACAGACAGACAGACAGACACACACACACACACACACAGAGAGACAGACAGCCAGAGACACAAACTAATATAATACGTGGTGTTTCCCTCACAGGAGGAAGTTGGAGTGGAGACTGATGAGGACTGTAAGGTGACTGTGCCAAGTGATTGAAACACCAAGAAAACGCTTGTGCATCCACTTCATCAATGTAAGCCTGTGCAGTGCTTAGCAAAGAATATAGATTATACACCAGAGCAGTGTGAGCACAGCACATTCTTTATTTATAGCCTCTCTTGAACAAATAGCACATCTTTAATTGAAAGTTGAACTTCCGCTGTAATTGAAAGTACATTTATACAAAAATAGCTGTCATTTGCGAGACACTAACACTACGTCACATCATTAGACACCACTGACGGATGCTTGTCACCTCAAGAGGCAACATTGGTTTATTTTTCCCTTTTTAAAGCCATAAAACCAATCCTGAGCCTACGATGTAAATGTTAACCAATTAGTCAGCTGTACGTTCTTTGTTCATTTATGTTCAGGCCCATATTGCTGCCATGTTTCTTTGAAAAACTGTACATGACCTTTAGGTATTATGGAGGGTTGTCATGTTTTTTTCCTCTCCTTTGTACTGCTTCTTCAGTATTGCTTCAAAGTTATTAAATGGTAATGACAGTACCTTTTTGACACTGAAGTGCTAACATCTCTTATTATTTTACAGGTGCATTAGCTGCAGAGATGGGGACCACTGTCCAGCTATATGATTTGTCCTATTCTGCTGCACTTAATTTCCATTTTACTAAGGGCAAATTAATTTAATATATTTCTTTCTATAGGTCGACTCTTTGGATGGTGATATACAGTAGCTGACTATTATTAAAAAGCTATAAAAGATAATACTTGAAGCAACAAGACAGGGTCAAAAGTTAAATTTCCCTGTGATTAAAGCAAGAACAGTTAAGCGACTATCGAACAGATTAGCCATGTGTATGACAGATTTGACTTATTCAGAGACTGGAAAGAAAACCATAATAATTCATAAAAATAAGCTTTATATCATATGTTTAAAAATTTTAAGTTAAGTCTTTTTTTTAAATTGATTACAACAGCTAAAATCTCTCACCAGGAACCTGTACTGGTGGAGGGTACACTGATGGTTTTCATAAAGATCAGCCCTGAACAGTCCGAACATTTTCTACTTAGTGGTGTTGAAAGTT